>PYAF01000004.1:261252-299223 GCA_007407185.1 Glycine tomentella
ATAAGTTTTAATTAATAATAAAAATCATTTAAAGTTGTATATTCGAGAGTATTGTTAATATACTTTTTTATAGGAAGGGCTAATAGTAAAGTTTATATTTCTATTATTTAAATTCTATTGAAATTATAAAATCATGAATTAAACTTGTTAAATAAGAAGCATGACTTACAAAATTTTATTATTTAATAAGCTTAAACTAAAAAAAAATGTGTATTTGTGTTTCTACTTGCTACCATTTATCATTTTTTAATGTTTAAAGTTTTCTTATATGAATTAACAAAATCAATTAAAATTTTAGATTTTATAAAAAGTATTATACAATTTTTAATATATATTTTGTTTTTCATATTAACTAGTTTCTTTCTTATCTATGCTTCTTTGAAAAATACTAACCAATGTTATGCTAGTCCACACACATGTCGATCTATATCAAATTGTATTTCGGTCACTATTATGAATGAAATGAAGTAGTTCTATTCCTGTGAGAGAAAATATTACCAATGTTTTTAGAGTATTAATTAAAGAATAAAAAAGAAATACTCCCTCTGTCTTATGATAACTTTTGTATAAGAAAGGAAGTTCTAAAATATTGTCATTTTTCAGTTAAAAAAGATGTCATTTTAACTTTTCAACGTATTATTAATTATTATTTTTATTTATATTCTTCTGTAATATTAATACAAAGCAATAAAAATTATAAATAAATTAATAATAATAAACTTAATTTCATAAATTTGTTATTTTTTTGTTAGTTATTATTATTTTTATCTGTGTAAAAAAAATTAGGTACTCTAGTGTCCGGAGGCTCTACATGCAAATAAGGAGTAGAGATATTGTATTTAAACTTACCCTTATATATATATATATATATATATATATATATATATATATATATATATATATGCAAAGAAGTTGTTTTTATAATCAAATTTATGATCAACAAGTTATTAAATGTTATGGATATTTGGAATGGGCCAAGTAAGAAGAGGCCCAAAAAGACTCAGTCAAACTGTATCCATAACCGTCCCAAATCGTGATCACCAACTTTCTAGGAATCTCGATGTGAATCATGGGGAAATCTTTCCCAACTAACTTTCAAGTTAATGGTTATAAATATGAGGCATCTTAGGGGAACAAGGTATACAATTTGAACTCTCTCTATTTCCTTCACATAGTGCAGAAGAAGGGAGGAAGAATTTGATCCAACAACAAATCACCAGCGCACTTGCTAGACATTTTTGTTTATCATGAACAGAACACTAAGATATAACTTTAATGCGGTTTAATGTATAAAACAGGATGAAAATTATCATAAAATGAAGAGTAGAAGATTTAATTAAAAAAAATACAACAATATACTCCTATGTGATTTTCAATAGAACTATAACAATAAAACTTTTTATTTGTCGATTCCTTAACTAGTATCCAAACTCCACATTAAATAGTTAAGGGTACAGTAGAAAAAAAATTAATGCTTAATTGATATTAAATACAATAATAAAAATAAATTATTTTTTGTTACTAAAACATTAAGAGAAAATAGGATATGCATTGTGTAAAACAATTGTATATTATCATCCAATTAAAATTTATCATGTATAATAACTTAATTTATTAACTTTTGTGATAATCACTAAAAGTTATATCAATAGTAATTTGTTATTAAACAATAATGTCAAATACTTTACTATATGATGACTATTAAACTCAATTAGAAAAAATAAGTTATACACTCACAATATAAAATAGTTGTACACACTATCTCATTCTAATTACAACAAATCATATATGATAAATTTGTTAATTTTTATAATAATTACTTTAAAAATTATATCAATATTGATTTGTGATTAAATAAAAAATATTTTCTACAAGACCATTAAACTCTATTAATTAATAATGTAATAGTACTATCTTAGTTTCTATATATAACAAATAAATATATAATTCATCAAAACCAATAAAATAGTTAGGCTCTTGCTGATCAATGCCGGTAGGGTATTGGATAAAAAATTAAAAAGAAAAAAAATATTATAAAAATCATAAAAAACATAAAAAAAGTCATGAATAATATAATTTTATACATTTTAATAAAATATTTATTTATTTTATTCTTTAACCAATATTCCAAAGATACTTGTTAATATTTTCCAAATAGTTAAGTTGGTTAATTTATTTTTTATTTTTTATAAATATATTCATAGAATTAAATGATTTAAGTGAAGAGTGTATTTAATGACACTACTTATATTTTAAGGGATGATTTTTCAACCAATAAATATTATTTATATTATCAATAGTTTAATAAATGCTATTTTTATTGTTAATGTCTAAATGAGTAAATATCTTATTAATAGAGTCCACATTAAATTAAGGATTTTAAAAAATTAATATATTTGAAAGTGATTTTATATTTTAAAAATACTTTTATTTATTTCTTATGTATAGAAACTATGGAAGTAATATGCAGTAAAAGTATTGTGTGTTTTTATGAGTAAAAATATAGGGAAAGGGAATGTGACTCTAGTTCTAGGTTAAATCTCCCCCTATAAAAATATTTACATTTATCTCAATCTAAAAATAAGAGAGTAGAATTTGGAAGATACAATCTATCACATGCTGTGCTGAGGTTCTGTCTTGTCTCGGTCTATGAACCCCTAAAGAAGGTGGGGTGGTGTTACTGGTCAGCAACAAAAGGAAGTTTGATAATTTGATGTGAGAAAATATCTAAGCCCGAGTCACGAGAGCCACGTCATGTGCCACTTTTGCTTCATACTACTGTCTGCCACTCTCTATATAATGCAACGCTTGTGTTCAACCATTCACTTCACAATCTCAAACTGCTTCATTGCATTATTGCAGATAAGATCAACCCTTCTTCCTTCAGGTTCTCTCTTATCTTTGTCTCTCCCTTTTCATCCAACATGTGTCATGTCATCATGTTTCCCAAGTTGTTTTGAGTGTCTTTCAGTTGTTGTCTTTCTTTTTTTCATATATATGTTTTTTTTCTTTTCTGAGATTGTCTTGATTGATAATTCTTCATTATGGCTTGTTTGGTTGCTGTTAATAAATATATTTTGGGAAAAAAAGGAGCTGCTTGAATGAAGAGGGCATGGTAGGTATGGTTTGAAATTCTCTGTTTTTGTCTTGTTCTGCTTTTTTTAAGATGGAAGAATCCTGACTCAACCCCTGGTGATTTTGCATGAGTTTTTTTAGATTTAAATGTTATTTTGTCATTCAAAAAAGCATATTTGAGAATTGGATCAATCTACAGGAGGTTGTGACTGTGAACTTCAAAGATCATCTTACATTGCTTCCAATTTATTACTACCTGTAGAATAGAACATTTCCATTCTCTAATGTTTTCTTTTTTTTTTTTTTTTTTAAAGAATTTGCCTCTTCAAAAGTGAAGAGGCCAAGAGGGTGTGTGTACTTTTTAAAGGGGACATTGTTGAATAATAAATTATAATCTTAATTAAAAAATTGTTGGAGTAGAGTATAACAACTTAATATTTTTATTATAGGGTTAAAAATATTTTTAGTTCTTGCAGACAGAGTCATGTTTGTATTTTGTCAGAAAAAAATAAAATGTCTCATTTAGTCCCTCTCCCTCATTTATGGAAATGTGTTGAGATCCCTATTTCTACAAATGAGGGACCAAAAGGAGACCATTTTTGCGAAGGACAAGGACAGCGTATGATAGATTTTCATACATGTGGAACCAAAAAGAGATAATTTATTTTTTTAAGGACTAAAAACAAACATTGTCTTATTTGGAGGGACTAAAACATATTTAAGCCTATGCTGTATAGAATTTTTTATTTTTCAATTAATGATTACGATTCAGCACTTTACCTTTTCAACAGCTTCATAATTTAGTATACATTATTTTTCTGTCACTGAGTATAACTTGGATCTTTATCCTCTAAAGTGCATCCATTGCTTTAGAGGAGTTAAATCCTTTTTTCTTTTTAACAATTCCAAAAATATGATGAAAAACCACAATCACTGGTTTTGAAGTGAAATTTGTTAGGTTCAGATTCCATTTCTAGGAAGCTCTCTAGTTTGAAGATCCTAATGAGAAGTTAATTGACTAACTACTTTGTGAATGTGAAAATTCATAAATGAAGTTAATATTTTAACACAAAATCCATTGATATCTGTGTATAGAGATAGATATGTTCATTATACTGCATGCGTGTTGTAATTAAACTTAAATTTTGTCTTTCAAAACTTGAAATGCTGTAGATTCGCGCCAAGATGGCATCACTTCATGCTAATGTGACATCAGTTGTTTGCAAGAGTGGCAACCATGCTTCTCAATCGAAATTTGCAAGCTCTTCATTCTTGCCTGGGTTTGATGTTGTCGGTCGTGCTTCAAGTGCTTGGAAGAAGGAACTTGTCCCATCTTCCATTTCCTTGGTGCCTAGAGCCACATTAACATTTGATCCCCCAACTACCAACTCGGACAAAACCAAACAAAGGAAGCACACTGTTGACCCTGCTTCTCCAGATTTTCTTGCTCTTCCTTCATTTGAACAGTGCTTTCCAAAGAGCACCAAAGAACACAGGTGATCCTTATCTTCTTTTATTTATTAGTTTATTCTATTATTGGAATTTGATCACACAGATAATATGGCTTTCCAACACATATGGACACAACTCACGAGTCCACAAACAGCTTAAAACAGTTAATGTATGATCCATCATGTCTGTAGGGAAGTCACTCATGAAGAAACTGGTCATGTGCTCAAAGTTCCTTTTCGTCGAGTTCACCTGTCTGGGGAAGAAGGACACTTTGATACCTACGACACTAGCGGTCCCCAAAATGTAAACCCAAGGAATGGTATGAATAGCTAACCTTTTTTGTGCATTTTCTTTATATGTTGCATTTGTATAATGTAGTACATTCATTTTCTTTGTGACTAATGTTGGGCTAATGAAGACTTTTTAATAGTGAGTGAATGAAACAGCTATAATTCCTCTCATAGATACATTCTCAGATATTATTGTTGTTGTCGTCGTCGTCATCTTTTGCTGTTTTCTAGCAGCATTTGCAGATTCTCTTGATAGTCATTACTCACTAGGCTGAGAGCATTGTATAACGTTTCTGTGCATGTTAGATAAATTGTCCTGTCTTTTCTTCAATCACTCGTAATGTCTATTGCCTATCCAAGGTGGTTCAAACTGTCTTGTCAGATTACCAGCAACTAGATTAATGCTGAGCCACCCCAATTTATTCTGATTGTCTTCCATTGTAAATTTCCTTTTATTGATTTCCCTTAACAGGCCATATATATTGTAATCTTGTTCCAGAAGGTATTTCATTTTTACATTTTGAATCTAGTATCAGTTTATGCTAATCCTGAGTTTCTCCAATTTGCTAACATTATCTATATGTTCTCAATTCATCAAGGCTCTTAATATCTATCAACCATTGTAGAATTAAAACATAAGACTCTGGTTTTGCAATCTAAGGTTAGAAATGAAATTTAACCAAACAACATTTTCATTTTTATATATATATATTCTTTAATTTACCCTGACTTATATTACTTGAAGTCTTGAACAAAACCTCAAAGTGATGGAATAGTATTTGTTGCTATCAATGAATAATCTAATTTTGGCCTTTTATGTATACTTGCACTAAGCTTTTTGAAATTTACACTTATTTACTTGATTTGATTTGTTTCCATGGATTTGATAATTAGGACTCCCACAATTGCGCAAAGAGTGGGTTGATAGGAGGGAGAAACTGGGTTATCCAAGATTTACTCAGATGTACTATGCTAAGCAAGGAATCATCACTGAAGAGATGCTTTACTGTGCCACTCGTGAGAACCTTGACCCGGAGTTTGTGAGGTCAGAAGTTGCTCGTGGACGTGCTATCATCCCTTCCAACAAGAAACACTTGGAGTTAGAGCCCATGATAGTTGGAAGAAACTTTTTGGTAAAAGTAAATGCCAACATTGGAAATTCTGCAGTTGCAAGTTCTATAGAAGAGGAAGTTTACAAGGTTCAATGGGCAACTATGTGGGGAGCAGATACTGCAATGGACCTCTCAACTGGTCGCCACATCCATGAAACTCGAGAGTGGATCCTACGCAACTCTGCTGTACCAGTTGGGACTGTGCCTATTTATCAAGCACTTGAAAAAGTTAATGGGATTGCTGAGGATCTTAACTGGGAGGTTTTTAGGGACACCCTGATTGAACAAGCTGAGCAGGGTGTAGATTACTTCACCATCCATGCAGGAGTTCTTCTGAGATATATTCCATTAACGGCAAAGCGCATGACAGGAATAGTCTCCAGGGGAGGGTCTATTCATGCAAAGTGGTGCTTAGCTTACCACAAAGAGAATTTTGCTTATGAGCACTGGGATGAGATACTTGACATCTGCAACCAGTATGATGTGGCCCTATCCATTGGTGATGGGCTAAGACCTGGATCCATCTATGATGCAAATGACACAGCACAATTTGCTGAGCTCTTGACACAAGGAGAACTGACCCGTAGAGCATGGGAAAAGGATGTTCAGGTGATACCAATCAAACTTTCTTTATTGCATGATACTAATAAATTTATGGCAAAATGTAATGATTTAGTCTTTAACTTCAACTTCTTTTTATGACATCACAATGTTTGCATGTCTATTTATTGTATTACTTTTAGTTGTTAATTCTTCAGCATGAACAATTAAGATTTTCTAAGGATAATTCTAGTCACATATTATTAAAATTACTTACTTTGATAGGAATAGGCTAATAAATAATGATGATAATAATAATTCATCACATGGTAAAGTTGTATTGAAAATGCTGTTGAATTTACCACTGCTATGATGGCCAATGAAGTTCCTAGTTGGGCCACCTTGTAAAACTAAATATAATGCACTATTTTTCTATAAAGATTTTGATATACGGTGATCCTATCTAATTTCATATGATATTAGACTATCATCATCTGATGCGATAATACCATCAATATATCTCTGGAGATGATGAGGGCTAATTGTATACTGAGTTACTTTACAGGTGATGAATGAAGGACCTGGACATGTCCCAATGCACAAGATTCCTGAAAACATGCAGAAACAGTTAGAATGGTGTAGTGAAGCGCCTTTTTACACTCTTGGTCCTTTAACAACTGATATTGCCCCCGGCTATGATCACATCACCTCTGCAATTGGTGCTGCCAATATTGGGGCACTTGGTACTGCTCTTCTCTGTTATGTGACTCCAAAGGAACATCTTGGGTTGCCAAACCGGGATGATGTGAAGGCTGGAGTTATAGCCTACAAGATAGCGGCTCATGCTGCTGATTTAGCCAAAGGTCATCCATATGCTCAAGCCTGGGATGATGCATTAAGCAAGGCAAGATTTGAGTTCCGATGGATGGACCAGTTTGCTTTGTCATTGGATCCAATGACAGCCATGTCCTTCCATGACGAAACCCTGCCAGCAGATGGTGCGAAAGTGGCTCATTTCTGCTCAATGTGTGGTCCTAAATTCTGCTCTATGAAGATTACAGAGGATGTGAGGAAGTATGCTGAGGAACATGGCTATGGAACTGATGAAGCTTTGCAGCGGGGGATGGATGCTATGAGTGCTGAATTTCAAGCTGCCAAGAAAACTATCAGCGGGGAGCAACATGGTGAAGCTGGCGGAGAGATTTACTTGCCAGAAGAATATGTTAGTTCCAAGAGGTGAGGCTAAATAAAATGTATTACTTTTTTTTATAAGATGTGCCTTTTCTCATTTGACATGCATTATAATGGCATTCTGTGAATCAAGTCTATAAATATGCTAATAAGAAACTTAAACTGAGTAGAAAATCTCATATAGAATATGGCATAATCAACTTTATTGCTTGTACAAAGCATGGGTCTCCTTTGGTGACTATTTCACATGAAGCATCATCTTGTATTGTAGAATTTTGATATTTCCACAGGTTAGAAGTCTGGCAACTCATGCTATTTGGTCTCATAGTAATGACTACAAAAGGGTACTGGGTGAACAGGGATCCCACCATTGGGGGTTTGGGGAGGTTTATTAGACTTGTACAATCTTACCTCTGAGGGGAAAGGCTTACTGTTGCATCAAGGCTCACTCTCTATTCTCATGATGATTATATGAGGGTGAACTATATTTCCACATTCGTTGTTCATCATATACTTTTATGACCTACCAATTGAATTAATGTTACAAAAAGTTGAATTAGTATATGCTCTTGGGCATCTCTTAGGGACCAAGAATAGATATTGGAAAGAAAGGAAGGATTTTATTGAATTCAATGGAAAGAATAGAAAATAGGAGAGAGAGATCTCTTCCAAGGGTTTCCCCTCCACAAAGGACTTCTCCATAGAAGTGTGCTACAAGTTCGTTGGCACCTGTCTGAACTATTTTTTATTAATAACTAGAGGGTGGAGGGACTTCTTGAGTTTATTGTGTTTCTTTCCATTTATTTCTCAATCAGTTACACACACTTAATACCTCACTATTTATTGAATATCTTAATGCATATTATTGTGCAGGACCTAAATGGAGCAAATCAGTTGGAAGAACTTGGAGTTAGCTTCCCAACTGGCTTATCAGGGTGTGGAGAAGCATTACTAAGCCTTAGGAGTAGGAGAATAAGTACTGTTTGTGAATGTCTTTGGTTTAAGAACTTCGTCATTTGTCAACTTGTGTTTTGTTATCCAGTTCTCAGCAATAAACTGCTCTGGCAATCTAGTTTCATGTACAATACCATATTTATCTTTTGGACTATTTTATTAACACCATAGATGCACCAGGGGTGCCTGAATCTAAACGAGCTCCGGCTATGAAGCTAGGATGCTAGCAGATCAGGCTGAGATAGTCTCTTTGAATCTGATCAGGGTGATGCCTGCACAGGGAGCGTGCATTTTTTTCATGCTTCTGCAAGAAACACACGTTGTAAATGCGGTTTGGATTAAGCTAATCTGGGAAGCAGCAGATACAGCATGTTGGCCATGACATTTGGTCACTGTTAGAAGCAGTTAACTGGAAGAGTAAACTACATGATCTGAATCAGTAGAATACTGCTGTTCTTAAAGTAAAGATCTTAAAAGTTGCAATGCAACATAAAATCCATCTTCACTTAATAATATATGAGAAGAGAAATACTAGCAACACTTAATAATAAAGAATGTGGTATCTCCTTTGAAAGAAGCATGCACATTTATAATTAAGCTATGTCTTGAGCAAGATTGAATCTTATGGAGACTTGAGGGAAACAAAGAAAAGTACAATGTTGCTAGCTTTTCTTGTATGAAAGATAAAAGTTTTCACTAAGAAAACTGAAGACCAAGTACAAACACTGTTTTAATCTACATATCAAAATTTGTATGAATATTATACCTTATAATAAATTTATACTTTATGGGTTAAGTTCCGTTACTAGTGCTGGATCCAAACACAAAATCAAGTTCACATGATATTAAGTTTTTTGGTTGAGAAAAATGTTTAGGGAGAAGTTAGGTTGTCCCCTCCCATGCTGAGATATGCTCACAAGTTGAAATCTGATAATTGATAAACATGGTCCTCTGGAATGACAATGAACAATATAAATTGGAAGGACTCTAATCAAATATTAACAAGTTGGTTGATTTGAAAAAAAATATTTGCTATAATATGATCCAGAATAATGGTATTCTTAAAAATGATGATCATCATGTTAACCAAAATATTCATGAGAACAATTTGGGATACTGATAGCCATCGTTAGCTGCCAATCTTTTAAGATGGGACTGGATTCCAACGATCATTTGTTAAGAAATGATAATAAGTATTTTGTGTAATTTCCTCGGCATGAAGTTGTGCGAAACCCGTAAAAACCAATGCAATTGCATGGTCACGCCAACGTTCCAATTTAGTGTATTGAAATGTGTAAACTTCCATTTGAAATGAATAAACCATTTTCAAATGAGCTACTTTCTTTTTTATGGGAGACTTTTGCATAGATAAAAAATGTTCCTACTTTGTTTAATTTTATTACTCAACCTAGATACCCTCCACCTAATTTTTTCTTGCATAGATACCTATCTTAGACATAGGCGCACCGCAGATATCAAGCGGGACCCACATAGGTGTGTCTTTGCCTAAGTAAAGCATCATGAAATTGTTCTCTACAATGCCTACATATTCAATGGGTGGCAGTGCATTAGAAATAGGAAATAGAGAGAGCAAGTGTATCTGCTCAGTTTTGTTTTTACTCTTTAACCCATCATCACGCATTCTTCTTTTCTTACCTCCTTAACCCACCTTGTTGGCACACACCTTTGCACCTTTGACACAGCTCTTACATGACAAACTTACTCTTGAGAGAAACACACACCGTGTGTGCTTGTTCCGGATTGAGATTGTCTACAGTTTTTAGAATATCATAAACAGTCTCAATTCTCAACCATGAAAAATGTTTGGTTCTATAGCCAAAAAATACAAAACTGTAAACACCACTAAACTAATACGAATCGTTGGATTGAAGACTAGTTTCATAGTTACATAATTCTCTCAATAATCCTGCATAATGACTATTTACTTTCATAATTACATAATTCGCTCAATAATCCTGTATACTGTATATCAAAAGTTCATAAGTTATAAGGTTAGTTTAGTGGTTGAAGGGAGAAGGGGAAGAGAGAGGTTGTGAGTTCGAATTCCTTCCACTAATATTCTAACAAAACTAACAATTAACATTTATCGATAAAAAACATTATGTATAGCATACCAGGTACTTTTCAAAGGAGGTCTTGTAAAAAGTGATGACACTACATACTTATATCTTTATCACATCTACGCAAATTGTGTACTTATACCTTTATCACAAACATCACTATCAAGGTATGTGATAAAGGTATAAGTACTCAGTTTACAAGACCTCTTTTGAAGAATTCCTGATATGTGTGGTAAAGGTATATTTGTAGGAACTTACATGATCACATGATTATTACAAAAACCTTTACTACATACTTGCTAATTATGATTAGTTTCCCCATTCAAGCACACCAAGACCTTCCTTATTTCCTATTTCAAACCTTTCCAACAACTGTGTTGTTGAGTCTTACCTACAATTGCTTTTGTCTGTTATCACATCACTTCACACATACACTCTTTCTTGCTTTCTTTCCCTCGTTTTTATATAATACTATGATGATTATGCAAAGAAATAAAAGAGAAACACACAATGAGTAACACAGGCTGTTTCTTTGAGAAAACAAGCTTGCCCTGGAAAAAGAACACCAGAAGATCATCTAGGAACAAGCTTGGGGGGAGCTGCAAGTTCAGGCTTCCTTGGCGGTCTGAATTGTCCCCCATTGAGTTTCTGAAGGATATTGCAGATAAAGTGACAAAAGCTATATGCTTGAGGTCTGCGAGAAAATCTTCAAACCGAGGTTCGTCTTCCATGGGAAGATCAAAACCAATTGGGGTATCTGTTGATTATTATAGGACAGCAGCTGTCGAGGACTGCATTGAGTTCATCCACTCCTCCTTTTCTAGATCAAATTCTGTAACTGCAACACCAGGAGAAGAATTTCCACATATTTATATAAGAAACTGTGAGTCATAGACTGTGAAATTAAAGATTATAAGGAGTGCTTGCTACTGTATTTCAGTGTCTATCCTCTTGAATTTGTTCAGGTTTACAAAATAACAATGACTCAGATCGACTGTGAAGGTTATTTGTAATATATGTGTACTATGTCTCTATACAAACATAATAAGGTGTATCTTCTTTTATGAGCTTCTAACAGTATGCATTTCATTTCAACTGAATCAGTAGGTTAGAATTTCAATACGTTTGCATAATTATTATGAACAATAATTAATGGATATCAAGTTCAACCGCGCGTATGCGTAATTATTTGTTTAAAACCATTTAATAGGTCTCACATTCACATTTTCTTTCTTCTCTGGATCCGTTGGAATTTAATTTGCATAACAGGGCTACTTATTCTCTTTGGAGCATAAGATTTGGGTGTTAATATTTAGAAGTTATAAGAAACACCTCACCTTACTTTTACACATACATTGTATGACAATGAATTAATAGTTTCATACCGTTTGCAAATTGAGTAATGGTCTCACATCAATCAGTATTGCTTTCTTAACAGGCATCATATCTAAATCGTTTTATGCTGTCCATTTTGCAAGAGATGATAGGGCTAATGCGAAGGTTATCCGAGCCAACGTTAGAGTCAACGCTCTGAGCAGAAGGTTCCATATGTTCATGTCTATGGCATAAGAGTTAGTTAAGGTTAAAATTTCAGGACTTGGGTCAATTCCATCTAATCATTGGGACTTGATAATATTTACTGAATGGCAAGCTAACATTTTGATTTTGATATACTAACAAACAAAATAGGATACAGTCTTTTATTTTCTTAAAGATATCTCCAACACAGACCAGCAACAATAACATGTGTTGTTTAAGGCTTTTAGCTAATCGTATGATTTTAGTATGGTTCATTTACAATGAATTATGAAGACATATTGTCATTAATAGTTTAATTTCATTTAACATTCCTGTTCGTTAGATGCAAAATATATACTCTTCCTTTTCTGTTGTAATAAACATAAATAAGAGTGTTGTCTAGTCCTTCTATGTTGTCACACACACCACTTAATAGTTAATATTTATCTATCTTCTTTCCTTGCCCTCCTCGTGAGTCATAATGAAATGAATTTTTCTATTTTAAGATTGAAATTTGGCTTACATTACCAGAAACAATACATACTTTTTAGTTAAAGGCCTTGGTGTTAAGTAAAGTAAATTACCAAAAATCTCCAAATATATCAAATTGTCAATTAACAGATTGTACCTGGCCAGTAACTGATCCAAAATGAATCATATAGTTCTGTAAATACGTTGATCCATAAGAGCCAGACATAAAGTATTCCATAAGATCAAGAGGTTGGAATCTAAGTGGACAAGACAACAATGCATGCATTTGAGGGGAAAAAAACAGGCAAAACAAATATAAGGTAATAAATCACTGCTGCTTCAGTTCTTGGCAAAGAGGCCTCCAAAGCCACCTTTCTTCTTTTGTGGCACTGCCACAGAGTTCTTGTTGCGGCCAGTGTTGCTGGTGGTGCCTCCATTCTTCTCCTCCACCTTCTTGAGGATTGGATCAGTCTCTAGCAGCTGGTCTTCCTTCTGCAACCCTCCAAGGATCCAATCAAGAAGACCCTTCTCTTCTTTGCTTCCACCAGCACCCTTTGCTGCTGTGGCTGCAAAGACTCTACCAGTTGCTGGAGCAAATGACATGATGATGGAAGCCATGTTGCAAGCTGAGAAATCTACAACACACTTGTGTGTTAGTGATGAGAATTGAGAAGACAAATAATGGGGTGGACAATGTTTTGGTGAACTTTGAAGAATAAAGTGTGTCTATGTAATGATAATAATATATATCTTCTCTTGTGGCTGCACCTCACAAGTGAATTTGAGCCGTTGGATTGGGCTATAAGGGTGATATGGAACACTATAGCACGAGTTCTCCACAAGTGTCTTATCTTCATGGTGGCTATTTTTTTTGGTACATAAATTTTTTCACAAGGAGAGGAAAATTATGCATGGCAAGTTGGGTTGGGGGGAGTTCATCCTCACTCACCTGCTGCGGTTGTGAATTTGACGTGTGGATGCACCACATCCATTGGCTTTTCCCACCCCTTTTTGGGTTGAACGTTGTCTCCATGTAGTTGCCATTGGCCACTTTTCTGTTTTTGGTCATAAGCAACTGGGCCTCTATTGGTATGATTTTTAGTTGGAGGCCCGGGGCCCATTGGACAGTGTCCACTGTCTTCGACTTGGTCCAAGACAGCAAGGAAAAATAGTAGCTTTAGACCTATGAAAAAAAAAGTCTAGGCTTTTTTTTTTAATTATGCTTTTAATCATTTATTATGTATAATATATTTTCAGGTGAATTTTTTTTTTCATATGATTAATAATATTTTTTTTTGTACCAAGGATATTGTCAGAGACTAGATTTTTTTGAGATGTGAAGATAATGAAAATGGATTTTATTTCTTTTAATAATTTTTTCTCCATTTACATGATTATGTATCAATTGTGTTGGATCTTATTAGTATTAACTAATGATTTTGATCTCTCAATAACTATTTATGTATAATATCTTAACTATTACAATCAAATTTATTTGTTAGTTTTTAATGAATTGAAATGTTGAAATGGGAAGGTTTTCTTTTTTCAAGAATTAAAGAAAAAAATTAATTGATTGATTGATGGTTTTTTTTATATTCTTTCTTTTTAATGTTCAATATTTGGAGTTAAGGGCATCTAGTAATAGGAAATTAAAATGTGAGTAAAAATGTATCACTAAATTATCTAATTTTACTAATAACTTTTTGGGTGAATTTGGGTATACTCAATCAAGAATTAAAGACTAATTTCTCTAGGATATTGAGATTCATTTAATGGAATAACATCTCTCAATAGATTTTTTTTATATACATAAATCTTGGATTGAATCTCTAACCACATATTAAAATATAAAATTATTTATCAATCATATCATACTATATTGTCATACCATATTATATTTATATTTATATTGTCATACCATACTATATTTATTGACAGTAATTGTGAGCTGTGACTAAGTTATCAGTAGTAACATCTTATTCCACTTTGAAAGGCATAAAAAATTACGAACAGTTTAACCCTTGATACTTCTCAACGAGCCATTTCGAATGAAAATTACTAATGACTTTGATCATTGTTGTTTGTAATTCGCAGAATAAATCACGTGGATATCATATACTGACAGTTCGACCATTGAAAATCTAAAACATTCTGACGACTTTATGATCATCAGAAAAGATACGTAGATAACTAATGACTTGGTTTTCGCTACCAAAATTAATTATACAATACAGTATAATACCAGTTCTGTATACTACTATAGTACTACTTGTTTATCTAAGTACATGATAATATCGATCTGAGTTATAATATACTACTACCAAATTTTAACTGCGCTGATTTAAATATTCTATTCAGCATGAAATTTCTATAAAGCATAAGCATGTGGTCTGAGAATAGTGTGTGTAAAATCATACATTTGTCTAATTTGTTAGATTGCATTAATCTGAATAGACTAACCATTTGACTTAAAATATAATTGACGGGTTAGTTTTCAGATGAAAAGCGAAAAGAAGAGAAAAAGATCAAAATCTTTGGTTGGTGCAGTTTACTTTGGAAAAATTAAAAGAGCTAAAAGAGAAGTTTCTTCAGAAGGTTTCCACCTCTATACTCAGAAGAATTCAGCCAGTAAACTCTATTGATTTATACATGTTTTCTTCTCACGATGACTGATCTATAGATTTCCATTTGTTTCCAATTTGTAGCAAACCCATTTTCTCTCTTCGGTTAAACCGTCTCTAACTACTCTTTCTCTTGCACTCTACACTGTATTGGGCTCTCAAGAATACTAATAACAGATAGGACTTTGGCATATTAGTTAAATGGTCGTACATACAAGAGACTAAAAGTAGGTAGGGCTATGTACTTACTTTGCTTTCACTTAGATATATTTAACTTATATGGATATATTGGTGGGAATATACGTTAGGAGTAGTCTAATATGAATGTGAATGTGTTTAAATACGAAGGTGTTCTTTCTACATTTTTATCATAACAAATGATCATATTTTAAGACGATTTTCCTTAGAACTGTTTTAGAAGAATGATTTTTTTTTTATTTTTTTCAACACCTTTTAAGATGGTTTAATGAAAAAATCGTCTGTCTTAGAATCGTCTGTTAAGAAGATAGTTGAATAACCATCTTCAAATGTCTTACTTTAAATAACACTTGGATACGCTTGAATAACCGTTCACAAATTACCTTTCATTTGGTTCAGGTTTGATTCAAAAATAAAAAGTACTATACATAATTTCATACAACCTTTCATCTTGTTCAAAACACAACCTTCTTACAAGGGACCTATTTAATTTATTAATAAATCTTAGAATTCAAAACAGGTCAAACTATAATATAAGTGTGGATAAAAATAATATATAAGAAGAAAAATTCTTAAGTGCACCTGGAGTAAGACATTTTTCTTACTCTGATTTATTCATTGTTCGTCATGTCAGCATTGTGGGTCATTGTTGTTTCCTATATTAATGACTTTTTAATTTTTCTAGGTAGATTAATGACAATTTTTATTTTTTTCTAGGTAGATTGCTGACATGACGAACAATGAATGAATCAGAGCAAAAAAATGTCTCCATATGCACCTAAGAATTTCTCATAAGAATAACCAATCTGGTAAACTTTTATTACTTAAAATTCACTCCAAAACCCTTATCTCACAGAAAAAGGTGCATGCTTGCATGGATGTTTCTGATTTGCTTGTGAGTCACAACACATGTACAGTTCCTATCAACCTAACAGCGACTCTTGAAGGCCAAAAAAATTCCCAACCACCTCTCCTAAACCTTTCTCATTATATCATCCTATAAATATATATATAAACCTCCATTCAATCACTTCAAACTCCAAGCCCCATAATCTTAATTAAAACTGCCCCAAACAACATAGCGTGGTGCAAATGGATACACTCCCTCTTCTCTTCACCCTAGCTGCTCTTTTATCCTCATATTTCCTTTGGTTCCACCTCTTGGCTCGAACCCTAACCGGTCCAAAAGTATGGCCCTTGGTTGGCAGCATTCCAAGCATGATTGTGAACCGCAACCGGGTTCACGACTGGATGGCAGCCAACCTCCGCCAAACCGGGGGTTCAGCCACCTACCAAACCTGCACCCTCACCCTCCCCTTCTTCGCTCGCAAGCAGGGCTTCTATACCGTCACTAGCAATCCTAGAAACATTGAACACATCCTCCGAACCCGGTTCGACAACTACCCCAAGGGACCTCACTGGCAGGCCGCCTTCCACGACCTCCTAGGCCAAGGAATTTTCAACAGCGACGGCGACACGTGGCTCATGCAACGTAAAACCGCTGCTCTAGAGTTCACCACCCGAACCCTAAGACAAGCCATGGCTCGCTGGGTGAATCGGACCATAAAAAACCGGCTATGGTGTATTTTGGATAAAGCTGCTAAGGAAAATGTCTCGGTGGATTTGCAAGACCTACTTTTGCGTTTAACCTTTGATAACATTTGTGGACTCACCTTCGGTAAAGACCCTGAAACTCTCTCGCCGGATCTACCGGAAAACCCCTTCACTGTTGCTTTTGACACTGCCACAGAAATTACCTTGCAAAGGTACCACTAAATTTCTGCTAGTGTTCAAATAGTTTAATATTTTTATCTTCTTCTAATTTTTCATTTAAATAGAGGTTTCATCAATTACGACAATAACCATATATAGTATCTGGTGAGCATGAGTGGTCAGTCTTATAGATATGATAATGGAAAACATTATTTTAATTTTTATACTGTTAAAATTCTTTTCCCTCTCATCATCTTATTTGTTAGGACGAATTGTACGTTTAAAATTAAATAAACTCACGCACTTATATATTTATATCATCTTATATACTCTCAGCGTAAAGGCTTACAAAAAGAATTCATAGTTATTATGATATTTAGAAAGATGCAAGGGTTCAATTGTTTTTTAGACTAATAACTAAATGATCGAGTTTAGAAAAAAAAAAAAACTTCTTAATAAGAATATCATCATAGGGTTTCTCATAATAATTTATTCTCCTCACACATCATAACATTGATAATAAAAAAAAAATAATGCGGGGATATGATGAAATGTGAGATACCTTAGTGAATATTTGTTATCATTATAAATTAAATTAATAACTATTATAGATTTTAAAATTTCTATAATTTTTTTTGTGAATATATAATTTTTTTAGTTTAATATTTATTTACTTGAAAAAATTTACACCTCAGCTAATAATAAATATATTAACATACCAAAATCTTTTTTTATCTAGCATTAACTTAGAACCATGCCCATCCAAAGCACCATTTATGTAAATCAAGAGCAATAGCATGATGAATCAAGAAGTTATTATAAAAAACATTTAAATTATTATATATGAAGATTTTCGATTCTTTGATAGTGTTTTTTACATATTTTCTCTATTTATATTACATTTATTTTTTCATCTATGATAGGCTTCTGTACCCTGGCATAATATGGAGATTCGAGAAGCTTCTTGGCATCGGTAAGGAGAAGAAAATAAATCAGAGTTTGAAGATCGTGGAAACTTACATGAACGACGCCGTTTCAGCTCGCGAGAAATCGCCTTCCGACGACTTGCTATCAAGGTTCATAAAGAAGCGCGACGGCGCCGGAAAACCAGTGAGCGCCGCCGCGCTGAGGCAGATCGCGCTGAACTTCCTCCTCGCCGGCAGGGACACGTCGTCGGTGGCCCTCAGCTGGTTCTTCTGGCTCGTCATGAACCACCCGGCCGTTGAAGAAAAAATCCTCGCCGAATTAACAGCGGTGCTCACTTCCACCCGCGGCGGCGACCGGCAGCGCTGGACGGAGGAGGCGGTGGACTTCGAAGAAGCGGAGAAACTTGTTTACTTAAAAGCAGCGTTAGCCGAAACGCTGCGTTTGTATCCATCGGTGCCGATGGATTTCAAGCATGCTGTCGCCGACGACGTGTTGCCGGACGGCATGGCTGTTCCGGCGGGTTCGACGGTGACGTATTCGATTTACGCTGTGGGGAGAATGAAGAGCGTGTGGGGCGAGGATTGCATGGAGTTTAAACCGGAGCGGTTTTTATCGGTTCAGGGAGACCGGTTCGAACCGCCAAAAGACGGTTACAAGTTCGTTGCGTTTAACGCTGGACCGAGAACCTGTTTGGGGAAGGACTTGGCTTACTTGCAAATGAAGTCCGTGGCTTCCGCTGTGCTTCTGCGTTACCGGCTGTCGCCGGTTCCCGGTCACCGGGTGCAGCAGAAGATGTCGCTCACTCTCTTCATGAAACATGGGCTCCGCGTGTACTTGCAGCCACGTCATCTCCAACCGCAGGCCGCCACGTCTGCATAGGGAGAAAGGGTGTTTTGGACCTTTTGGTAATGCAAAGTGTAAAGGACAATATGGTCATTTCATTGTGTTTGTAATTTCTATTGTGTTCTGTATATTTACTTTTGGGAGGGTGAAAAGTTAAATCGTCTGTTGTTTGGTTGGGTGGGTGGATCAAATTTGGGTTTACCGTTTACAGTTGTTGGAAATTGGGTTTACATATTCTTATGTTGTTCATCAGTAATATGAATACACAGAATATATAATTATTGAAGGTAATTAAGTTGTACCAGCGGAAACACTGATACCACACGTTTGTGTGTCTGAATATCTATATGTTAAATTTATCTTATTATGATGTGCATCAAATTAAAATTAATAATTAATATTCAAGTTAGTGCATAATTAGAGAAAATCAAACTATGTATTCCAATGATTTTATCTTCAGAATTCTCTCTTTAATTTCATACAAAACAATTAACTCGTGTCGTGTAGAGTAATTAGAAGTTTATAATATAAGAATGAAACATTATTGCTAATAATTTTATGTTCAGAAATTTAATGTTTTGTTAACCTTTTTTTAGAATTTTTATTGTGTGGTCACATTTCTATTGTGTTAAGGTTATAGCAGTTTCTCTTGAACTAATATTTGGTTTATTTTGCGTAATAAGTTTTTTTTTCTTCCAGTTTTTATGTTATATAGATAAATAATAATTCATCTTGAATTTTCAGCATTAAGTTTTTTTTCCTGCAATTGTCACACTATCTCGCTTCATATTTATACTTTTTTTTTTACAGACCACGTTGCAACTGTTATTTATTCATATTATACATTTACCCACATGTAGTTAATTAATCATTTTTATTTTTTTTTTAGTATATTTCCCCTAAAATACCATTATCAACACTCGGTTAATTGACCACCACTCCTTTTATGATTATCCTATTCCTTTAAATTATCACAACTAAGAGTGCGGTGGTTATTTTTCTTTCTTTCTGATTTAGAGTAATTATTTTTCTTATTGTATATTGATGAACATATTAATTTTAATTTAATATTTTTTCTATACAAATTTATCTATATATTACATAATTTTCTACTATTTATGGTTATTTAATAAATTATTTTTTGTGCATGCATTGCACAAAAAGTATAAACATATGTAGAAAATCAAGTCTAACAAATGGTGTGCTTGTTTGTCTGATTTATTTATGTTTTGAGTAAGACTCTAAATTTAATTCACCATAACAATATAAAATATATCTAATTATGAACCTAGGGATAATGCCTTCTAAATTTAAAGTTGAATATAACATAAAATTATGAGTAAAAAATCCAAAAAAGAGGAATTTTTCAATTTTAAAAAAAAAAAAATAAATTTGAAGAAAGCTTCTTTTATTTTTTTCATCCAAGATTTGATATAAAAGCTAAGAATATGAATAGAATTAAAGAAAAATATAAATAATAAATTGAATGTCAAGTCAAAGCAAGATGAGATGAGATGCACTAATTAATAGGTTTACAACGCTACATATAGGTGCCTAATTCTATATACAACATCCATTGTGATCTAATTCCAAAAATAAAAATGTAAAATTGAAAACCAAAAATTAATAACAAAAGACTACATTGAAATATGAATCATTCCAACTTTCATCTTCTTTAATTGACTGAGAGGCATGTTATTTGTCTCCGGTAAAGGTGATTCTATATAAGAATACATATGTTAGTTTAAATCACAATGAACTTAGAAATTCATTAAAAAAAAGGAAAATAAAAGAGTTGCACATACCTCTCTCGTTGTTGTGGCTCCTTTGTTGCTAGGTGTTACCCTTGTTAGTGGCTTTTCCAACTTCATCCAAACTTAAAATTTAGATCGAAAATCAATCCCACATTTCATACAATACACAGAAGCTTCCCTCGATCAATTAACTCAATTCACCAAATTTTAAGATATTTCTCAAAAGAATTCCTTCTTTAAAAAAGAGAGTGTGCACATATCAAGAAATTTAACAAAATCTAAAACGTTAGAAAAAGTAAAAATAGAAAAAATACTGAAATCTTTCACATATTCTAGAAAGGAAAACATATGAGATAGAAAAGAGAAAAGCAAGCACGAAAAGGGGAACTAAGCTGGACTGCTGGAGAGGGATGAGAGAAAATGAAAATAAAGATGAGAGAGTAATCCAGAAGTTAGAAAAGAAGATGAAAAGAAAAGAAAAAGAGGTATGGAAATTAGAGCAAGTTAATCAAAATTTAAGGTGAATAAATTAGAAGGCATTACTCTTTCTCTTTCAAAAATAAAAAATAAAAATGAAATTGATTGTTTTATTTATTTATTTTTAAATGAAATCTGTCTTTATTTGATTGCCAAGGTCGCATCACATTTACACTATAAAAAGTATAGCAGCACGAGACTAATCAACAACATCTATCTGCTTTTAATCATTTCTCCCTTTCTTTTCTCTATATTTCAATCCGTCCACAGAAATTTGCTTTCAGAATAGTAATTTTTGTCATGGCACAACTTTTTTCTCCTTTCTTCCTTACATAAAGTTCAGCCAAGAAAACAGTTTTCGATTCACGTAAAAGAGAAAAAGTGTTCAATATCAAAACTATCACATCTAGGTTGACACTTATGGTTGCACAAATGGTAGGGATTTGTGTTTCTTAATTAAATGGTTAAACATTCAAATCTTAATTGATTATTAAATATGAAATAAATCGTATTATAAGAAAAATATTTACCTTATGTGCACTTAAGATCTTCGATGGAGATTTATTATAACTTTCAATGAAAAATAACATTATACCAATATCATAATAAAAAGCAAACAATATTATATGAAATGAAAGAATACGTAAACTTTAAATATTGTTTAAAACTTTTCATTTTTATTAAGTGTAGTAGGTGTGGCATAATAATTTTACTTTGCACATGTAATAGTATGATGTCTTTTTTCAATTATAAATAAATAGTCCTTTGAAAATTCTACGTATTAGTTTTTAGACTGTGTATTTAACTATTACTTCCTTGGTTTTAAGAGTTTGAAGTTCACCCAAAGTTTTCGTACATCCTTTTGTAAGTTTTTCTATCTAGAAGTTTTATTGTGTACTTTTATTTTCCAACATCTTTATATCAACTCTATGTTATCAGATATCATTGTATTAAATCAATTCTTCTTATAGAGCAATTCAACACTTTCTTAACAAAGTAATTATCATAACTTGCATTAACTATTGTAGATTTCTCTTTCAAAATTTAAATGAACTATGTGTCAGTGTTAATCCTCTCTTTTAAATAAATCGATCATTCCACTCTTAAATCCACCTACTAGGAACCATTTAATAGTCAGAAATTTAAAAACTTTACACCAAATATTAAATTCAAACTTGTGCTACATATCACTAATCGTACATTTTATGCATGGATTGTTGCACGTTTTTCTTCCTCCTCTCAAATATGATCGATCTCTGCAAGAAAATTTTTTAAGTTACGTACCCTTCAGACCTCTGTTACACAAGTGTCATGCCAAATAATGAATTAAGTGCACTACAAGAAACTGTAATTAACTCATTTTTTACTCCAGTAGATTAGAATGATGTAAATGCTAATTTTGTATCACGTGTTAATGCATCAACTCGTGTAAGAAGAACCAACCGTAGGTCCCAATGATGCCCATAAGAAAAGGAAATCGAAGCATCCAACTCCAATAGTTAATTATGGCATGTAGTGTGACTGTCAACACTCACATTACCAACTTATTTGACCAAAGGATGCAAGCAAAACAGGCAGATAAGAAATTCGAGAGACAGAAGAAGCTTGATGAATAACATAAATCACTTTTCTTGATGAATTGTTACAAAATTGATATGTTGGTATGAAAATAATATTTACAAGTATGATTTTAAATTAAGCAACCACTATGATCTTCCCACCAAAAATGGGAAAAAAACAGAAGCATGAGAGTAGAATCTTCTAAACCTTTTCCCTTGAGAAAAACATCAGGGACTAAATTATGCCAATTCATTTTTCAAGGACACATTGCCATCCCTCTGATCTATGCTCAATGCTCCTCTGTCCACAAAATTTACCATTCTGCGAGGCATTAAAGCCTTGGTAAAATGAGTTGCTTCTAAATTAAACCTCCAATTCTTCACGCAGTGCTTCTTCTATGGGAAAGTACTCGAGACTTATCTATACATGTGGCTTGACAAGCACCAATGATCAATGAAAGTAAGTTATTCCAAGACCTTTTCACCAGTTGAAAAAAGATTAAACACCACAGTTCCAACCAAATACAACCCAACTGAAACCTTGAAAACATCATCCCAGGACCCTGAAAATAGTCAAAGAAAACCAACAGTATTATATTATTGTCCCAAAGATCAGATTTCAATCAAGTATTAAGCACAACAAATTATGCTACAGAACTTCAACGGGAGGGTGGAGATTTTATAAAAACAATTAAAGTGGTTTAGAACTTTATTTACGTGATCATCGGTCTCCATTTAATCTAAAGAACAATGAAATAAATGTTCTCTTAGGAAAAGAGGGGAAGCCAACTTAGGATGAACCTCAGTTTAACTCATGCTTGCTTACAAAGCTTCAGCATTGCATAATCTGGTAAATGTGAGACCAATATGTGCTCAAACCACAGCCTTGAGTTTATTTTATTAATTTAATTCCATTCCCATCATCAAAATGAAAACATAAAGAACCATGCTGTTTCTCTAAAATAGATAATTGATTAAAACAATTCTGAGACAGTAGTCTAGAAATACAGTATGAAAACATCACACCATGTTGCTTAAAATGAAAGTACCAACAATACCAAAAGGCTCACTGAGACTACTCACAGATTGCGCGCAATCCAAACATATACTCAATCTTAATTAACTATTATAAGAGATGTAATAAAATCAATTGTGATCCTTCACTTAATAGCTCAAGTCTTAGAATACTTGAGGCCTAACTCAACCTCACAAAACCACGTAAAGTGAGGATTGTCCAAGAATTATAAGGACTATATTGGCATATGTCTAGTCAATGTGGGACCTCAGCACACCCCCTCACACCCAAGACTAGACATCTATGGTGTAATCAATACGAGTGGGCCAAACGCCTAGAAATAGACATCTAGAGCCTAGACATATACAATTGACTCAATAATGATTCTAGGATAGGCTCACTTAAATTTGGGGTTTAGGACTATAACTCAACCTCACAAAAGTGGCTTGAAAGGTAAGGTAAGGATTGCCCAAGCCTTGGAAGGAGTTAAGGACTACATTAGTCATATATTTAGTTGGGATCTCAACATTAAGCTTTTAGTATAGTTTATAGTTAATCATTAACATTCAGTAACCAAGAAAATATAAGCAACAAATACTTACCATGTTGTAGAATGTAACCTGTTGCTGCTGTTCCAAAGACACCAGCCAATACTCCAGCAGTATTAGATAGACCAAGCAATATGCCCTAAGGACAAAAAGAGGCAATAAATATTTTTTTTTCTTTCTTTTTCCTTTCCAAATGACATTACTATTTAACCAACTAATTGTGAGATGACTGTAGATGGCCATGAATTAGCACACCTTCAAAGTATTTGTTGCATCATCATTCCACATATAACATATCAAATGTAGAGCTCCAAATTGCAAAAAAATCTAAGTACAATGAATCCACTTACAGAATATCGAGGGGCGATATCTTGATGGTTTGAATACAATCCGGACTGAGAGAAAGCATCAGTTCCCTATTCAGGAAGAATTTGAAAAAATTATGAAAGAGGACGCTCAACGGAATGAATGGATGAACCAACACTTTCTAACTTTATATGAAGATTTAGCAAAATGAGAATGTGTAGTTATGCTCATCAAGAGAAGTTCCAAGACACCATTGTCAAGAAAATTTATATTTTCCAGTCAAATTTTCAGATTATGCAGTATGCACTAAAAATTGTAATAAAATTATTGAAGTGATACTCAAATTTAAGAAACTTCGTACAAGTATTAAGTAACTTTCTCCAGAAACATACAAGAAGATACACAAATATAACCAAATTTTATGTTAGGATTGCACAGAGACTGCCTTCTCAGAATTAAAAATATGTAAAATACAAAACAAGAAGCAAACCTGACTGCACGTCATACACAAAACAGCCATCACAGGAGAATTAACATGGCTCAATTGAGTTAAGAAGAAAGCAGGTCCGAGAAATCCAATTGTTTGCATTATCTGCAAAGATGTAGAACTAGATTGTGAAGCTTATAACTTTGTAGCAATGGAATCGAGTTTAGCAAACAAGTAGTCAAAGCACTAGGCTGCTAGATACTTAAGGACAGAGAAGGCAAAGAAAATTTGTCTCCAAATTTTGTAAAAATATTTTTTAAGCCTTATGCGCCTCTCAAAAAGTAAGCCACATGAGTAAATTGTAACCTAAAAACTTGGGCTCCAGCACCAGCAACATATCAGAAAATTATATAGAAACATGTATTAACACTTTTTCTTAGATTAAAATCGTTAAAATTAAGAAACAAAATATTATCCAGTTTGAACTTATTTATATATAAAACAAGTGTAAGAACCAGTGGCAATTTGGAGATGCAAACAAAAGAAAGATTGGTTTTCTTTTCATTTTTTATTACTTGAATTAAAGGATAGGAAATAGTTCCCTAGCCCTTTATATAAAGGAAGTCGGTGAAGAATTTATCTAAAGAACTGTTTTTCCAAAAGGAAGCTTGATAATTGCCACCTATACATGCATTTTTGCTGTATTTCTGATTATGCTTTTGGGCTATGTTTGTACCTCAGTTAGTTGAATTTGGAATAAAATCATTTTCAAGTTAGAAATTTAGTTTTGTTACTTTCTCTGCTTGATATTTGCGTTTTTGTTAGTTTTGAAGGATTTTGTTGAAGGGTGCCTTTGGAGAACTAGTAGGAAGCTCATTCAATGGAGCAGAGGAGGAATAAAGACCCAGGAAGTCCACTAAACCGACCTCACTTAAGTGAGCCAAAATTTTGAGGTCCAAAATTCATTTACCTCACTTAAGTGAGGTCTTTTAGCCCGCTTAAGTGAGCCACATCCCTGGAAGCTTCAAATGTTGTTGCACTCACTTAAGCGAGCTTATCGGACAGGCCCAACTGCCTTTACTAATATAAAAGGTCCATGATTTAGGAAGAGGGCACAAATTCAGAGGGTGAGAAAGAACGTTTTCAGAGAAGGGAAAAAAAGTGTGGCGGCATCTAAGTTCAAGGACTCGATTTTGATTATCTCTTCATCAAATCCTTTGATTCCCATAGCTATGAGTAACTAATTCCACCTCTGTTGGGTTTAATGTAATTAGACTACCTTCATGTTATTGCTGTTTCTCTTATTCAATAAAGCAATTGTTATTGTTCTTCTTTTGTGCCTATTGCCTGTTTTTTGATTGATCACCTAATTACTTGATCCATTACGTTCAATTGTATTAGGAAAAATCTATTTGAACTGTGAATTAAAGAAGACAACCAATATTTTTTATGCCTTGGGATAGGGTAAACAAGGATTGGTCAATGTTAAAACCCTTATTCTTAATGCAAGTCATTTGGCTACACTAATCAAGGGATTGGTAGTGAAGTCAACGGACTTAAGTTCTCTCGATTAAGGAATTAAGGTTAGGATAAATTGTGGTTGCTAATAACGTAGTCTCAATTGAACAAGGATAATTGGTAATGCATGTTAGGTTAGTTTAACGAAGTTAAACCCCAACTATTTCATCTTATTGTAACAACCCGTTTTTCTACGTTTACCGACAGAATTCCCTACTAGTTTTTCTTGCATTAAACTCATTTAAATTCTGCAATTGTCTTTACATTCAACAATTTAATCTACGTAGTCTACTTAATTTACTGTAATTATATTGCACAAGTCCCTATGGAGATGGTATCTACTCACTACTTTGTTACTTGGGTGATTTGTTACTCTTGCCAAAATCCCAACAAAGTAAGACAAAATAAAATATTGAAGGGAGATGATACCTTGCGAACCCTTGTAACTGATATACCCTTGCTCACTAGAGTGTCTGCAATCCAACCACCAACATTTGCAGAAATAGCCATTATCAACCACGGTAAAACACAAAATAGCCCAGATTCTGTAAGATTAAACTTCAAGACCTAGATATATGAAAATAACTTTAGTTAATTTTAAACAGTGTCAATTGTTTTTCAAATATCCAAGAAGATTATGAATCAAAATATTTTGTATGTCAGGATATTAACATTAATCCAACCAAAAGCTTATCTTTATAAGCTTGAATATTGATAATGCTGAGAATTGTGGCTTAAGTGCTTAACAAATGTGTCAAGTAGGATGCTTAAAACGTCAAACATCAGCAGCAGGCATGCTCACATAATGAACTTTATGACATTGGATGTTTACAACTAGGTACTAACAAGAGTATGTGATAAATGGATGAGAAGATATCAAAATGAATGGGAGATTAGAGTTTTAGGTGAAAGATAGAAGAGATAATAAACTAGTATCAGCAATATGCATGAACAAAGAAATAGCACGACATTTATGTAGTACTCAAAATACATTAATATCAGCAATCCCCAAATGAATAATCCGAATAATTGGAATTGAGCAGAATTAAAAAGGGTGAACGGAAACATGAGGCTGCCATCTAGTGGAGTATGAGGGAAGATGTTGACTTCCAGGTCACAAGAAAAATAGAGCAAAATTGAACAAAATAAAATCAAACAAAATTAAACTTAAATAAACAAAAAAGAAAGGCCTCTAACTTGCCACATCACCCAGCATTTTTTTTTGGAAAAGCAAAAAGATTTCATTGATAGGAACAAATGTCAAGGCTACAAGCTGTAACCAAGACAATAAAAGCAAATACAAGAATGAATGCAGTATGGTAAACCAGGACCCCGTAAAGCCCCAATCCCAAACCAGCAGCAGAACTCAGCCTTCTAAAACCACAAACATAAACTAATAAACAAAATACAAAAGTTTCAACCCATCCGACCAAAACACATATATCTCACCCCAATCTACATTAAGCAAATACTACCTGCAGCAAATCACTACACCAGCAGCAAATCACCTCCATGTTCCTTCCTATACTTCATATCCTCCAACTTCTGGCCCTAGATCCTCCTGCCCGGCGAGATACAATCTACAGGATTGCTTATCCACACTGACAAAGGATACTTAAAGCCTTAATGCCTGTAGCGCTGCCACCTCCAAGATAACATATATTTAATATTCTCTCTTTCTTTCCTTTCCCTTATATTATTTACATCATTTGCATGATTTGCTACTTTACTGTCAGTTATAGCACCAGCTTTCTCTCTTCCTCTTTATCCATGTCACACATTATACCTAGAACCACACGATGCAATATATATTTTAAGATGTGGTTCCTTAAGAATTTTTCCTTATATAGGTATTGGAAACTTTATCATCTAGGTAAATTCATACACAACCATGTAGGAACTAAAAAAAAAATAAAGAGCATAAATCTAACTCTGGCTTCGCCACATCAAGTAGAAACATGCCCAAAAAAGATAGAAAGACTTACTTGGTTATAGTATGTTGGCATCCATGTAAGTAGAATGAAAGTTCCCCAGTTGTGGCAAAAATGGGACACTATCAGAGCCCAGACTGGCGGCTTTGACAAAATTAATCTCCAAGGTATTGTTTTCACAGGTTCCTTGGAGGAACAGTTAGTAGTAATGAGCTTCTTTTCCTCAGGCCGCAGTTCAGGGTCTTCAAGAGGTGAACTATGTGACTACAGATCCCAGAAGAACAGAAATGATTAGCACATCAGCAAACAGAACATTCTACCAAGATAGGGTGAACTTTTCAGAAACAAGATGTTTTAGTTAAAATTCGAGGTAAAGAATCAACTTCGAGATAAAAAGCATTTCTATAAAGAAAATGTGTGTACAAGTATTTCCACGTTCAGAATGCAAAGGAAATAATTTTACATACACAAATCATACCTTGCTAAGCCACACAGAAAACCAGACTGTCCCTAGAGAACCAAAGGAGTAAAATACTGATGGCCATCCAAACTGATGAATTAGGAAGGGAGAAAAGGCCAGTCCAGTGACTGATCCAAGATACATGCCACTGTAGACCAGTGCTAGTGATCTACTTCGCTCTGACACAGGAACCCATTTTGACAAAATATTATTCATGGCTGGCATAGCAACACCCTACAAAAGGAAAAGGCCAAAAAGAGTGAGGTCGTCCATATGGAAGAAAGTTATCATCAAATTGTATCATCGTCAACTAGATAAATCAAATGAACAAAACCTAAATACAGTTCCTTAAGTGTTGTTTGTGCTGTTCTCCAATCAGAATTGGAGTTTTGCCTCAGTAATTTTACATAACAAATGTTTGCATTAAATGTTTATCGAAGTGAAACTCCAATTCTAATGGGAGAATAGGTCAAACAACAATACAACAATTAAACAACTATACCCAAGTTTTCTCCAAAAGTTATTACTAAAATCAGTCATAATTTACAAGAAAAGAACATTTCACTGTTTTTTCTTTATTAGATATTTTCTTTTACCAATACCAACATAGTAGCAACTAGCAACATTAAGTTTTTTCCTAGTAGTAGAATTCAGAAAACCATATCATTTGGAACATTTTAACAGAACTCACTTCACCAATCCCCATGAATGCACGAGCAACTAGTAGGAAAGGCAATCCAAGTTTGGCAGCTATAGGAGTGAAAGCTGTCGCAACAGACCACCAAACCACACCAAATCCCAACACCTGCTTTCCTCCCACTGTGTCTGCCCATATTCCACCAGCAATCTGCAACATAAATCTAGCTATGCTTCAGACTAATAGCCTTAAGTTCAAAGTCATACAAGCAAGCAAAAGTTACTAGTCAAACTTTATCAAAACGAAACCACATTTACCTGAGTGAGGAGGTATCCCCAAAAGAAAGAAGACTGTACTAAACCTACAGTGCTCGGGTTCCAGTTATACTCTGCAGTCATAGGAAGTATAGCAATGCTCATATTTACCTGCAAATGAGAAATCAACGGAAGTTTCTAAGAGGTAAAAAGCTAACTGAAGACTCCACAGCAGTGATAGCTAAACAAACGTTTTGCAAATTGAACCATATGATCTAATTATTTTTTTCTATGACATAACCATAATTAGATGGATTTAATTCAGTAAACCCTGTGATGACACATATTCAGAAAGAAAACCTAAATATAGAAAATATTTATACATAATGCTACACAAGATGATGTGTTGCCTAAGATCCACATACTAAAAACTGTCCTGAGATTCTAATATTTGAAAGTTAACATTTGCAAGACCTATAAATTCAAAATTGTTACACTTAATCTGATACCAATATAACACATTATTTTGTACATTTTTAAAATACAAAAGCCACATAGGAATACCATAACAATTTTGGAGAATTTATTGCATCTTAATATCTTATAAAACTTACTGACCACAATGGCGAGAAACTTTATTTCATGTTGACACTAAAAATTAATATTTGAGTAAATGAAATTGAACCTCTAATTATATTCAGTATTTTTTTTTTTTTGCATACACTAAAGGTATATCTCAACCAATAGCCAAAGACCAATCCCTTTAAGATGTAGAGATCACCAAAGTAGATCTTGTCTCTCTTAACACAGCCTTATTGAACCCCATCTTAGAATTTGGATTTCGGCTTAACCCAACCCCATAAACCACATCCACTGATTTAGGGTAGCGCCCCCCCCCCCCCCCCCCAACCACCCAAAACTACCACCACCACCACCACTTATATTATCCTATTTTAGTCATATCACCAGTCAATGCAAGATATCCAACCCACTGTCTTCATGTCAAGGACTGGACATCTCAAACGCAAAGTTTGCAAGATTAAACATCAGTGGATGGTCCAATAACGAGTGACCTGATAAACCCAACAACAATCATTCAAATAGATTTGGATATCACTTTAGAATTTGGGTTTAAGCCTAACTTAATCCCCAAAAGCTAACTTTTGAGACGAGAGGTTTATCTTCACTTATATACACTACTTTGATCATATCACTAGTCAGTGTGAGATCTTGAACACTGCTGTTAGCATGTTTAAGGAACTAGCTACGTACCAACTATGCCAAGATATATAGGTTACTTAGCTCTACTTAGATTCAGTATAAGTGTATAAACATGCTTCTAAAGCTCCACTCTCACACAGACAAAATTGCATGCATTGAGAAGCAATTAATAACGCAGTTAAAAGATCAAAGAAGGAGCACACATTACGCATAGTTACACACCCTATCCATGTTACATAGAAGAAAAGCTGAGAAGCAGAGAACCACAATGACCCATCTCTTGGGGAACACTTGCCACCACCTGGCTTCCTCTTCCACGTTATCCAAATCACGCGCCTTCTGAACCACGACATCATCCTCGTACTTGGGGGACTCGGACACGTTCTTCTCGGACTTCACATTCGCCCACATCTTCCCGCCGCCGCCCCTTCCTTCGCCGGCAACAACGAGGTGGCTCCGCCGCGATAGGAGGCGTGGCGAAGGTAGAGTTGCATGGAGGAGGTGGTTTCGGCGCGAGAGTACTGGAATGGGGGCAGAGCATGGAGTTGTTGAAGGAGGAGCGAAACAGGAGATAATGGCTCTGCCACTCATCGTGGCTTCTGCGTTTTCTTCTTCTTCTTCGCTCGCTGTTACTTGCTGTAATACAACAACTGTTGATATTTTAAGGAAGGAACAAGACGAGGATTTTTATCAGCACTGGCTCTTGTTTCTACACGTGGAGACTGCATACAGAATATGACCCCTCCTCTTGGGTCACTAATAATTATCGAATTTTATACTTCTTCCATTTTGTAATGTTTAAACTTTAAACTAAATTAAATTCATATTTTAGTTCATCTTAATTTTATTTTATGTAAGCGGTAAAATCATAAACTTTATTATTATTATATAATAGTGATGCCAAAATTAGATGATTAAGGGGAAATTATAAAAATAAGAGTTTCTTTAATAAATATATAAGTATTGAATTTTATATAAAAATAATCATTATTGTGCGTTCTTCTAAAATAATTCAAGAACATATAATAAAAAATATATTTATACAGAAGATAAACGAAGTTGTTTTTTTTAAGACCTAATATTATAAATATCAATGTACGAAAAGAAGAAGAAAAATGTACCAAAAATTATTATAAATATCGACCATTAATTCCATATGTCACAAATAACATTCATGAATTTATGATAAAAAAAATGTTATAAATGTTCTCGTTAAATTAAGTGTTATACTAACATTATTTTACTCTTTCTTTCTTTCTTTCTTTTTTCCTCTTCTTTTACAACCTCGAAAATTAAGTATTTGTTAGAGTCCAAAAAAACAAAAAACAAGAACAAATGAACGCCTTTTCTTGGATCAACACTGCTAAAAACAATAGGCCCAAACGGATATAACAAGCAAAAATGCGGAAGGAACTTGCTATATACACTTTAATACTGTGTACACCCCCATTCCCCCTTTTTTATTTTAATTACTCATTATACCCTTTTTCTTTAAAGAGATACACCACTTGGAAATTCTTTTTTATTTTCTGGAAATTTATTTTCATAATAACATATATTTATTCCAAAAAATATATTTTCAAAACTATGATACATAGTTCTTTTATGTTATTCCAAAATGACATTTCTTATATTAGAAAATCAACATTTATTTTACACTCCAATGTTTGTTAGTTTTATCTCCATCCTATCATTAGTGATTTTTAAACTCTATTTAAAATCTTATTTTCATCCTATCTTTATTATTTTTTAAATCCTAATTTTGTATCTCATATTCATTATAGCATTGTGCATTTTTTTCACATGGCACTACGTTTAAAGGTATGTATGATATTTTGTTATTATTATTATTATTATTTGTACCCTAATTTTGAATCTCATCCTCACTGATCTTCATTGTTCTTTAAAACTCCTTTATGTACTATTGTGTTTCCGACAAGCCACTACGTTTCTAGGTATATTCATGGTTGACTTATTTATTATACAATATACATCATACTTTTTTACACAAGAAAAATAAGAATAACAATAATTATGAACAATTGCTCACACACATGTTTTCTCTAATTATTGATATTCTTATTTTTCTTGTGTACGAACAGTGGACAATGGACGAAACAACAACAACAATAATAATAAAGATGAGACATGTGTTGAAACGCAATGCCACTTAAAGGAAAATGCACAATGTTACATGTAATATATACATTATTATATAATGAATATGGGATACTAAATTAGGGTTTAAAGAACAATAAACATATGATGAAAATAAGATTTTAGATAGTATTTAAATTCATTATTAATAGGATGAAAATAAGACTAAAAAACATGAGGTGAAAGATAAGTGTCTATTTTCTTATATCAAAAATGTATTTTTAAAATAATATATACCTATTCCAAAAATCTATTTTTGAAACTATAATACATAGTTCCATAAATATATTTCCTAAATAGGTGTATATTATTATGGAAAGACATTTCCAGAAAATTAAAAGGGTTTCAAATGGGTGTATCTTTTTAAGAAAAAAGGGTATAATGAACAATTAAAATATAAAAGGGGATGGGGTATAATTAGCAAAGTGGGGGTGCACATAGTAAATTTCATGCGGAAAATGCTTAATTAAAAGCTAGAGCCCAAAAACCTATAAGAATATGTTATAATAAGCTATTTATATAATTTATTAAGCTAGCCCAAAATGCTGAATATTATTTATTATATTCTTTTGTAAATTCATTTGATTTGTTTTGAGAATTGCTTTACTAGGTGTTTTCTACTTTTTTTTTGTTATTAAAAATTTAATTATGTTAAAATAGATTAACGTATAACTTTTTTATTTAGGAGAAGAAGAAAATGTTATTTTTTATAATGAATACATCTCAAATTTGAATTAAATTTAGATGTTATTTATTTTAGTAAAAGCAAGTGCTTAACTAAAAAATAGTTTGCAAAGGATTACAATGGAGAAACATTAATTTGCAAATGATTACAACCAATACTCATACTCTTTATAAATTTAAAATTGAAGAGAAATCACATATAGAAAGAGTGAGTTATTGGTTATTTCAATTTAAGCTATCGGCTTGATTAAGGGTGGGTGGCTCAGGTCCGTGGACTGACCCGCAGGACCCACATTTTGTGAGGGAGGTTGAATTTTTTTTTTTTTTGTTTCTGTTTTTGAAATTGGGGAAAACTTTTTCTAGTGCTAACATTGGGAACCAAGCCCAACTAGTGATTAAAACGTATAGTTTTCTCGAATAGGGACAAAAACATAATCAAATGAATAGTTGAACCATTTTTTAGTTACACTTTCTTCTTGAGGCTTGGTTTTTGTAGCCGGTCAATTTTCTTATTAGGTATTCTTAGTATTCTTACATTGCGGATTCTGATTTTGAATAACGAGTTTGATATATTGGTTGGCAAAATTGAATTTTTTGTTGTGATAACTGTAAGCTTTGTTTTGTTGTGTTGGATTTGCCATGTGGTATTGGATGGATTGTATGGAGATGGAAGATTGGATGTTTCAAAGATGTGTTCTGTTGTGATAAAGCAGGTTGACAGATTGCATTTTTTAAAAAAAAACTAGGCACGCGAACCGTTTGGCTCGCGGAGTTCGTCAGGCGGGGCAAACCAATTTATTAGGTCCGTGTAAGAGTGTGGGGCGGGATGGCCCGATTCGCTTCCAATGCAGGCTTACCCGAGCAAGCTAACCTGCTTACCCACCCCTAGGCTTGACAATTGCAAATTTAGTAGTGGTAATAATTTCCCTTGGTAAATGGGTTTGGCATTAGCTAGTTTAGCAACTGAAATAGTTTCATTGAATGTTACATCTATGTCACTGAGCACGACATCTTCACATGGTACATCATCGCTACAAACCAAAACAACTTCTTTTTGAGTTGCAGAAGTTCCAATGATGTTTTTGAATGTAACCTTGCTTAATTTAATTTTTGATGGACTCTATAGTCATAGAACACAAATGAAGAAGAAAGAAAAAAATAGTTAGTAAACTTTTTTAACAATAAATGATGTATCGGTATTTAGTTTTTGAGGTGGGTATTTTGTTCTATAATTATTTAGCTACCAAAATATTCATCTTTATTAACTTGTATTGAAATGGTCAAGAGCAATTTTAGTTAAATACCTTACTTGGTGCATTAATTCCATGGGCAGTACTTTTGATTTATGATTATAGGGTTCATGATATCAACCATTATGATGTCCTCAAAATGCATATTAGTCAATGTAGTGGTTCCTGGAGTACCAGACCAAGTCTTGATGCTTACACCATTGTCTATGTTGTTTAGTGTGCAATTTCTAATTGTCAAACTCTCAACTCTCAATAGGTTCTTCATTTTGGATATTTTCCCAAGCTTTTAACACTAATACCATGTTCAGCGCCACACGTAACATTTAAAACAGTGATTTGTTTACTACCATCACCCAAAGAGATGCAATCATTACCGCTGACAATGTGTGTGTTAGTAATGTTCACTTGAGTTGATCTTTCAATGTGAATTTCATCAATGTTGGAACTAGTTGCAAGTGCAATGACGTTGAAGTTTGTAAATTATTATTATTGCACCCCAAAACATTGACATGAAATTTTTTACTATCCTTTGATGTTATGTCTCAAATAATCGTATTATTAAAGAAACCAAAACCAAAATTATATAAAAAAAATTACAAGAAACTCAATTTATACATTAAAGCATTTGATGACTAGAATTAAAACACTTGTCCCTTGTGTTCTTTCTCCTTCACTGTTGTCCAATTAAAAATGACACTTCTTTAAGAATATTTAACAATTAGGAAATAAAATATCATTTTAATTGCATGTCATTTTTAATTGAAAGACAAAAGAAAAGATAGAAAACAAGAACTAATAATTTGAATATCTTGATAATATATGCATTACTTCTAACTGAAATATTGAGAAATGGACTCATTATTTACCATGGAAAACTTGCAATGGTTGTTTTTTTCCACAATTATTTTGGTTCCATGCAATTGCACCTTGACCATCAAAAGTTCCCCCACCGAACAAGGTAAAGAAATTAATATAAGTAAATTTAATCCATTGAGCGTCTCCATTTAACTGGCTTGAGTCTTATGATGCTTGAATTGTTCTATCAACTTCAACCTCAATAGGAGTCATGCAAAACCCTTTAAGTTCTATTTGTTTTAACTTGCATATGCCTCTATAATCACAACTTTGCTAGGGATTGTTGATGCACGTGTCATGCTATGCATTTGTCACGCCCTAAAGGAAAATAATAAATTAGTATTAAAATTGTGGCAAAAAGAGCAAAAACTTAATCAATTATTGCTCTAATAAAAATAATTTATATAATGATGTGACTTGTGAATTGTCACACAACCTTATAATGGTCATTGAGTACTAACTCATCACTTAATGGGGATAAAAAATACTTTAAAAAGGCTAAAAAAAACTATGAAGACACACTATAAAAAAAAATCAAAACCAAATAAAGTCATATTTACATGACTAAATATATATTTGCCTAACTTTTACATGAAATATCATGTTTTACATTACGCAAACTCTTTAACGCCTTACTTGAGTTATATCTCCATTAGGTGTTATTCCGTACTTTGAAATATCAAAGATCACATATTGAACTTCAACAAAAGAAGCTAGCAATAACAAAAAAAAATGAATGTGGTCATTTTCAATTACAAATCCATTTTGATATTCTCTATTCTCTTGGCCTTTTCTCCAAATGCTTGTGAATATATATATATATATATATATATATATATATATACATATATATATAAATGGTTAAATATTAATTGGCATAATAATGCCAAAGTTTTAGGGGTCTTGTAAATACCATATAAAGATTTTTATCTAATTATAAACTTGATTTTAATTGGAACAAACTTTTTTTAGAAGTTTACCACCTAAAGAATATTATTTTATGTTTAATATCAAATCCAATTTTGTTATATTTTACAATAGAAAAATATTTCTATAATAGAACTTTCTATCATAGAAAAATTGAAATCTGAAAAGGAAAAAAAAAACAATATCATAACCATAATATTCAAATTTATTGGGGTTAAAAAACACCCTCAAATAGTCTTTCTAACAATATCCATATTCAAGTTTATTTGTATTAAGTCACAAGTAACTCTTTAAATATAATATAAAAATACTATACAGAACCACATATCTTTTCATAACTTTTTATTCTATTATCATGAATAATATTTTACAGAATTATACAACTAAAAATTATGTATAAAAAGTTTTATTCCCATCTCGATAGCTAAACAAAAGAGTCTTAATTTGGTTGAGCTTGAGCTTTTATGTTATTATTGAGTTTTCTATTTTTTTATTTACTAAAATTATCAATTCTTGATGGAAATAAATAAAATATATTGTGGTGTATATTTTTTTTAATAATAAATTCCTATGATAATTCAGTAATTTAGTATGTTATTTTATTGTTTCTTCTTAACTAAAAGTTATTTCAATGTAATATTCTTAACAACTTGATTACAAATATATATATATATATATATAAAGAGCTAAAATTAAATAATCAAAACCAATTATATATAAAGAAATTAAAGTTTACTTCTTTTTTTATAGACCATAATTATCTTTTACTAGAGACAAATTTGATCACGTCAAGTAACACAATTATGAGAACTCTCTCTTCGAATATTGGAAACAATTTTATGCTAATTGATCTATGCACTCAATGATAAATTAAAATTTATCTAAGAAAATACATAAACATTCAAATTTATATAAAATATTTATAGTTATGTGTTTTCCAAAACAATTCAAAAACATATAATAGAGAAAATGTATATTTATATAGAATCAAACTAACATCTTTTT
>PYAF01000004.1:299323-328383 GCA_007407185.1 Glycine tomentella
AGAACTCTCTCTTCGAATATTGGAAACAATTTTATGCTAATTGATCTATGCACTCAATGATAAATTAAAATTTATCTAAGAAAATACATAAACATTCAAATTTATATAAAATATTTATAGTTATGTGTTTTCCAAAACAATTCAAAAACATATAATAGAGAAAATGTATATTTATATAGAATCAAACTAACATCTTTTTAAATGACATAATATTACAAATATCAATCACAAGTTTCACTTTCACATGTCACCAATGATATTCATGAATATGCAATAAAAATTGGTATATGTTTTAACTATAATTTTCACAAAAAAGGTCTTATTATGTTATAAGAGACTATTAAATCAAAACGAATACTATTATTCATCATATTATCTTTAGTAATAGTAGCTAACAATCATTGAAAAAGTATGTTCATAATATTTTTCTTCAATGATTGTAGCTAACAACAAATGACATGTTGGTTGTCAATAACACTTTAAAATTATTGCATGTATTTGAAAAAAAAAAAAAGATATAATCTTTTGATCTAATTTGAAAGTTCAATTTTTATGTATTGATAATGTAAAATATTTTTAATCTGTTAGTCAATAAGAAATCATGATAGAGATGATTTTTACAGTATTATTGTAAAAGTCAACTAAATTATTATGAATGTCAATTTTTAATTGGTTGACAATGTAAAAAAATTATATTATAAGTGTATATACTATTTTTTTATAATTTAATTATTTTAGTAGAGTATAGATTTTTAATGTTTCCACTTCTCACCATATATCTTCAATTTTAAAAATAATAAAAATCTTTAATATTATAATACTCACTAAAACTAATTTTTATAATTCATCATATATAAAGTATTAAATTTTTAGACTTCAAATAAAAAATAAATGTGATTTCATATTTTAAAAATTGTTCAAATCAAAATGCATTAGGGTCAACTAATGATGGGAATTTGGATAATTCATATAAGGTCTTCAATTCAAATGCCATTGCTTTTATAAAAAATAATAAAATGCCATTGCGATTGCCATCATTATACACCGCACAAAAAAATAATTTAACATGTACATATATAAAATAATCAATATAAAAATAATGTTTAATTAAATGTATGATACTCATGCTAACAGTTTCACTAAAATATCATATTTATAGATCATATATTTATTGATGAAATCTTTGCAAATGTCAGTACCTCTACTCTATCTACCATGTTCAGCAGCTTCGTTTAACTGTTTGTGGGATAGCGGTTTGCCTGAGAATCATCTACATTCAAGTGCAAGTTAGGCATCTCAAATTCAGGACAACATATAAAAAAATCTTAACATGAAAAATGCAAATAGATAATAATTTAAGGATATTTTTATTTCACAAAGAAAAAGAGAAATAACTATGTTTTAAAATTAGAGCTTAATTTACAACATAAAGTTTTTTTTTTTAAGAAATGAAATTAAATTTGAAAAGGCGAGCACCAAAATAAATTAAATAAATAAAGCAGGACATTTATTTTTGAGAGACACTGTACATGAGTTAATATATACCAGCATTTTGATTGCTTTAATGGATTGCATTAAAATCCCCTCCTTCACATGAACACTTTTCAGTGGCAACAGGGGAGATATACACAGCCCATTCTGTCCCCTAACCTTTACATCAATACTTCAATACTAAGGCATAAGTCTCCTTCACTCCTTCTTCCTTTGTGTGCGTACGAGCATACCTCACTTTATTGTATTTATATAGGTATAATGTACACAATCATCAAATATATACATACAATTCTTGACAACAATATTTTTGTCGGTGACTTTTTAAAATTTGTTGTTTTTGTTATGGTTAATAGTAGGGGCTTTGTATTAGAAATTATGTTCAGATTTCAGAATACATTGATTATAATATTAAATATGACATTTTTTAATATATTTTTTCTTATTTTTTTAGAGTAATGATTAGAAAGATTGACCTAAATTTTACAATTACACAAAATAGTTTTCATCTAAAGTAAAAAAGAAAAAGTAAAACAATGGTGAAAAAAGTTTATTTAAATATAATCATTTATTTTTATTATAACCTTCACATCACATTCACAAGAGAATTTTTAAAAAATAAACAATTATTTTCCTCCGCCTTTTGATGGCTCCGATACCACTGTTGGGAAATCAAGGGGGGTAAACATCGGAGGGATTTACACGAGCACCATATAAGTGAATTAGACACTATATTTTAATCCAAAATCTTAAGGCTCAGGTTTATGAGTCTTATCCTCTATTCAACTTTTCTATTTTTATCCGATGTGGGACTTTAACTCAGATTTATACTCCAACAATAATATATATCAAACAAGCCCCAAGACAATATATTATTATTCTTCCTCTTCTACTTATCTTTTGTTTGTTTTAATCCAACTCATCATCTTCCTATCAAAAGTAAATCAATACCCCTTTCGAGGTCCTACTTTAACCTCTCAGTAAATTATGGTGTACCTATTACATAGAATATGGGGAGAAGACAATATCAACGTTGCAATTTGCAAATACAAACCAACAACTAAGGTGAAGGAAAGGATCACCTATTTTCCAATAGTACTTATAGCATGCAGGCCTAATTAAGACTAGTCCTTAGATGCTCTCCAACACTTTTCTGTTAGTTTAGGAAATTAGAGGTTACCACATCAAAAAGTGAGGGTATGAGATAAATCTCAACAATAACTTACAAATTTTAACACTAACTTGCATACCTCAAACCATAATTTGAGTGTATAAGCTGAGTTTAATTCATGATTATGTTTGGCAGAAGCAAGGTTGAATTGTACTTTGCGCATGATTTTAGATTTCAAACGATAATTTTATTTATATTTTAAAGACCACATATCTTTGTTATGAGAATAATTTTGCTTAAATTAGATAAAATTATTATGTGACAATGTTCTTTCTTTAAATATTTTATATAATTGCATATTCAAAACTTAAATTTAACACCATTAATTAAACAAAAGCAACTTTGCGTTAGGTAATCTATGGACTTAGTGATTTTCAGACTTTAGTGATCTTTGGAAGCTATAAACCAAAAACCCCCCCAAGACCTTTTTGTTTGTTCTATCCCACTAATTGAAGTAACTTACTCCACTACTGTTATTGTTCAATGAAATGGACAATTATAACTAGACAAAGGACTAATCCTTGGAATAGATACCCATATATCAATTATCATCATCTGCTAAATGAGAAAATTTGTAGCTCCTGTGGGTCTACATGTTGCCAAGTGCCATCATATTCATCACAACTTTTACCCTAAGCAGTGCATTTAAATTACTCGGACTCAGTGCAGCTTCTCACCATGTTCTGTCAGAAAATGCCAACAATGAGTGGCAGTCAATCATCACTACAAAGAAGATGAGCTTCAATTTAGATGTGGGGCAATTCCGAAACATAAAGATTACTGTGAAAGCTTGTTTTACCGCCATTTTATTCGGAAGAGTTCTAGGAATATTCAACTTCCCCTCTCTATTGTCAATTAGAGGACCCTTTAGAAAATGGCATGGGGTCAGGTCACAATAGACCATGCACAATTATTGACATAAAATAATGTGAACTCTCTGTTACCAGAATATAATAACAATAATGTGAAGTCTGAAAAAAATGAATTAAAAGCAGACAAAGAGAGAGTAATTATGGTGTATATTTTAGGAACATTCTACCAGATTTTATATGATGCATTGCTCCACAAGCAACTATTTAATTAGATTCACTAGGTGTATTCTATATATAACCTTAGTGGAGCTTTCTTTATTATAAGGAAGTTGTAACTAATAAGATTGAAGCAACAATTAAAGCTGCCTAATAACATGCATATTGATCAACAGATAAGAGCATGCTTTTCTTTATTGATTAGTGGGTGTGAATAAAGTCCCTTAACATATGGGGACACAAATGTTGATGAGACATTTTTGTATTCCTTATTATAGAAATCGTGAACTTAGTTTATATTTCATCATTCTAGTGTGTGTTTATATATATACACACGCAGACCAAATGTCAGCATATATGATGCTGTGCTAGTGTTGTGTGGTAAAAATTAACTTGATTTCGTGCCCAGCTTGCTTTTTTCTTAGTGTGGGTGCCAAGTTCCCATTTATTATTAGAATGAAATTTATGGTTCTTTCATTTAAAAGTTCAAGTGGGATGTTATATTCTTAATTCTTTTCAAAGTTTAAGCTACCCTTATATGCATCAAATTCTTAATTACTTGATCATAAATGCTCTAATAAAGACAAATCATATTGGATGTTGAAGTGTCACAATATAACCCCTAAATCAAGAGAATTCTTGTTATATAATTACCATTGATTATCTTTGGACTTTGTAGATTTTATTTTCATTGTTAAGCTGTTAGGCAGTGCAATCAAAATAACAACATTCTGATAAATACTTGTGTTTTCGTCCACTTAAAAACAAAAATAACTATGGTACTTGCTAGGAAAATGAAAGTGTGGTAGCATCAAACGCCATAAAACCTTAGTGACCACACTGTCGGCAGCTTTCTCTTAGTCTAGGAACCATAAAGAAAGTAAAAAGCTTTATCGTGCTGTCCTTAAAGGCAATTAGAGAGAACCAATTAATCAAAGTTCTTTTAAAGTACCTATATAATGGACTCTTGCTTTCTTGTTCAGACCCTTTTTTACGTTTTTGTTCAGACCCTTTTTACCTGCTATTCTTCAGTCAACCAAGTGGTCAAAGTCAGAGGCACGGATGCTTTAACAGTTTAATGAACCTCAGTTTCCTTCAGTCAACAATGGAGATATATGCAATAATGTAATGTCTTATAAATTTGCAGCCAAACCAGAATGATAACTTGACAATGAAAATTGGCCAAACAACTTATATAAACGATAAACTTTGCATTATTCTAATAAACTCCAAAAAAAAAACTATTGAATAATTATATGCTTGTATTTTGTAGTATAGTCCAATAGATAAAATTAGTGCTCCTAATCACTCTGATTTGAACTGTCTTAAGTATTATCAATATATAGAGATCATTGATATTATACTTTAAGCATACCCTACCAAAATTGAGTTTCTAGTTTGATTTTTTTCATACGTTCATCTACTTTAATCTCATTTTATATATAATAGGTTTAGGTTCCAGCAATTTTTATCAGGCAGAGAAATAAAACAACTTGATGCTGTGAAAATTCATTTTCTGCATTCCCCAAATTAACCCTTAGAACTTATCATTGGTCTACAAGGAATTGAATTCTCACAAAACTAAATATATAAACACTTAATTAGACTGACAGAAGTAGTCACTCATAGGTAAAATTTCAACTCATTGGTTCGAAGCTGGAATCCTTTGAGTATGTAACTTTAGGTTCACCTAGGGCTCAAAATTAATCTTGCATCTCATACATATTGGCCAAGATTTTTGCACCCAAATGTTAAAAGGACCAAAGAAAATGATTTTGTAAAAAAGACAGTAACAAACGTAGCCTTTGCCAAAACAACCTCTCTCTCCTTAAATAGACAAATAATAAGTAATAACTCTAGCGTATGTGTATATATTGGTTAACTATGAATATTAAAAAAAAAACTAAAATTGATGTATCAATTTTTTTGAGAAAAGTAAGTGTTTGGATTCTATTGAGTCATTTTTCAACAAAGCATATTAGTGTTTATCAGCAAACATTATTCCGCTTTAATTTTTGTGTTCAACTTTCATTTCATGAGAAGTAAATGTTTACTTGAGAATAACTTGGACATAGAGCAATAATTGTTAAAAAGCCTATAGCCTCTGTCTCTCCCTAAGCAAAGTTACCCTTTTCTAATTCTCTAAAGTAACCCTTGAATTATTCACTATGAGTACCAATGCCACCAAAATGAAAGTCAAATAATGCACTAAATAGCTTCGAATACGCATCAAAATACAATAGCCATGCCACACCAAAATAATGCAAGACATAAATATCGTTCATCAGGTGGCATGCTTCAATAAAAAAGGGCATTTCTAGACCAATTAAGTAAAGAGAAAAATAATCTGGACCCCCACCAGTACAAAGCTACGAAACTTAGATGATATCATGTGGCCCACATGGAAATCCTTGTCTGTCTGGACCCCACTTTCATCATGAAAAACACAACGGGGCATTCTCAAAGAAACACATATTTAACAATTATTACAAGCTTTACAAGGTCACTGCCCAAGATAGTCGAGGACTTGATTTGAAGGGTGTGTTCCTTTGGAAAGAAAGAAAATAAAAAATAAACTAGAAATAAACAGTAAAGAAAATGAAAAAAAAAATCATAAAATTATGTGAAATTTACATTTGTATATTTTATTTTAATTCAAATATAATTAAAATTATTAATTGAGAATATTTAATTAAAATAAAAAATTTACCCTCCCATCATTTCTTTCTAAAACATTCCCTATCAGTTCTCAAGCATCATTTAATCATTTAGAATGTAATGTTAAGTTTCTACTAAGCAAAATTTATGTAAATGCACATGCCATGTATGGCTAGTTGATTCATTTTTCTTAACGCAACATTTCTCCTGATTTAGAATTAAATAAAATGATGATCACTTGATATTGTGACCAAATAGTTATTACAAATCTCTATATATCTTGTGAGCCTTTGAGGGTTCAAATCTTGAAGCATGTCCATTACATTCAGGGGCTCATACCATCATTATGTCAAGTACTTACCGTTTACGCGCGTTGAGGTTCTCACCATATTGGTTCTAAATTCTAATAAAATAGGAGGAAAATCACCTGCGTAATTGATGCTCAAGTTATTCACCCAAAATATAAAATTGATGCTTAAGTTACAAGCTTGTAAGTTAATCAAGTTCCTAGATATGTCACTAAAAAATAAAAACACATCCCTCGTATAATCAGAGTGTGTCATGCTTGCTTCTTTCAACTTTATGATTCTTTTTTGTACTTTATATATTTAGGATCTGATTTTTTAACTGTAAACTCACGTTTCGTGAGCTGAAGAAAACGTTGCTATGCGGTAACGTCCGATGATGGTACCTTGTAATTTGTGCACAAGTTGATTTAGATTGATGATCTTCTCTTGAAACCATATAATCAAATTAGTAGACAATGGGAACCAGATAGCCCTCATAAAATAAATTAAACTTTTATGTAATTCCTTTAGTTATTGAAAAAATATTTATTTATTTATCTATACAAAGTAAAAGAAAAAAAATTATAAGGTAAGAAAAATTAGAAAGAGAGTTACAAATGAAAAGATCTCTAATATATATTCGGTATCCCTTTCACACTAAATTTCTAATTAATTTGTGAGTGTATCGCGGGTGCGTGTGATGAGCATTAGTAGACAATGGATTGAAGATTTGCAATTAGAAGTGTTCAAATAAAAAAATAGATTATCATACAATAATTACAAAAAGTTTTACAAACAAAACAAATGATGTATTTGAAAAGCATGCATTGTAATTTCCTAACTCCTTCACATGCTGCTTATAGAACAGGGATTGAGAGGATGAGAACAAGGGTTGTTAGACATTATTGGAGCCGTATGTGAACAAAACCATATGACAAAGTCTTCATTCATTGTGTTATTACCTATTACCATTCAGGTTCTACAACTAGAGAACTGTTTCAAAAGTGTTTTAACATTTTACTATTTCCATACCAACAGCAATTTTTTACTTTTATAACTCTCTAGCTAGCTAGCACTTTCGAATCTCATTCCTACATGAGTATTCTCATGAATGACCTTAGTAATTTTGGGGAAATAGAGTAACATAAAAATTGTTAAGACATTTTTAGGATCACTCTCAAATCAGTCATCTAATTGGCATCTTTGCCTTGGTTGCATTCATGCTCCTTCCAAGCTAGTCCCACCTTCCACTCTCCATATGCACATAAGGCACTAAAATTCAAGGCAAAGACATAAAACCTTAAAAGATAATAAAATAGTTTCCTTCTAGTAAATGACAAAATGGCTTATCATTCTCACGTGCTTCAACGTCCTTAAAGGACAGGAACATTTGTCTGTGTGCCATGGACATTGCACAGTACAAATCTCAATAAGAACCATGCAAGTGTGTAATCAGTATAAATACATTGTAATAGACACGATTTAGCTTTTATTTATTACAATCCCTGAAGGAGATAAGTTAACACTCAAATCAGTAAATGAGCATTTAGAGACAAAGACATGTGTGTACCTGCTCGAATCTTTAAAAGGAAAATTACATAAAGAAGTAGACAAGCTGAAGTGCGCACTTTGGATTCTCCTTGAGAAACGGATTATATGTAATGAAATTTCATTGCAGCACTAATAAGTAATAACTATTTTATTATTTATGATAGGAAATTGTTATCCAAGTGGATCAACCGATTAATGAGGAACTCTCCACGTGAGATACTCATGTTGGAAATTATATTATTGACATTAGTCAGAAAATAACTCTTATGCCTAGGTAGCTAAATTAAGATGCTAGAGGTGAGGAATCTGCGTTGCATGGATCAAAATCTTGCGGAGCTTCGAATAATCTTCACATGGTAAAGTATGATTTGTTGCCTTCTTAAGAGTTAAGATGTCTATCCTGACATCATTATCTTGCACGTCTTGCCACGTATCACAACATTCATGTTGTTCTTTATAATTACTCTTAGTCTAATGTCTTAACCAGCTACATTTTTTATTTGTTAGGATTTATTTGTGAGAGAGATTTGAACACACTATTTTTTCTTTTTCTTTTTCTCCTTTCAACCACCAAATAAATTTTATAACTTTTCTATCTGCATTTTTTATTTTGTTTTTTTTATCTCGTAATACAAATTTCATTGATTATATATTGTGTTACATTATTTTTTTGTTAATGTTACATTTCTTATTGGTTATGGCCAAAAAAAAGTAAACATTCTTCAACTCTCGTGTTTATTTATATGCATAAAAGTTTAAACTTTTATCTTTCTCATACCCTAAATGTTTTATTAAAAATTTTGAATAGTACAAAAATGTGTTTTATAACATCTTATTTGTAATTTTAGTCTCTGTAATTTATGTTCAATTTTAATCTCTTTAATTTTAATTACTGAAATTTAGACTTCATAATTTTTCAATTATTCAAATTAAGTTTCTCACTCTAAAATTTCATCCAATAACTAATAGATATTTAATTAAATAAGGTGTAATCTACCATTAATTTATATAAATTTGCAAAGGAAAAAGTATAAAACGATTGAAAAAGTTATAAAAAAAATTGTTACATTTTACATAGTTTATCTTTTAATTTTATTTAAATATTTTATACATTTTTTATTTTCTAATTTATTCTTATTAATAATATGTCGTTACTTTTATTAATTAATTTCTATTAGTTATTATATATTTTTTCAGTGAAAGATTTTAATCTCAACAATTAAGAAAATTTAAGAAGACTAAATATGAATAATTGAAATTAGGAAAACCGAAATTACTTATAGGAAAATTATGAAAACCAAAAATATAACTAAGTCAATAATTAATTAATGTAAATAGAAAATGAAAAAAAAATGTGTTATTTTCTATCAGTTATTTTTTTTTTCATTTCTCCGCTCCCAACCGATTGATTGGTAGTAATTAGATATTGTTTCTCTTCAAAATGTTTTATATCATATATTGTAATTAAAATATAAGTTCCTTGCCAAAGGACATCTTCCATTTAATTATTTTGTGTGCAAAGCTTTAGACTTTAGAGACAAATTTTTTATGAAAGAATATTTATTTCCATTATAATGGGTTTATTGGAAGGTGGCCCTGCTCTACATTAAACTCCAACGGAGGTTTTTGTTTAATTGTGTAAAGTACTTTTGAATGAAAGAGTGTGTTAATAGTTAATTCCAATCTGGCTAAACAATTCAATAAGTGATTCGTAATCTCCATAAAGTAATTAACTGCAATGAACTACTATTTGAAGGAGGGCCAATCAATCATTTATGATTTGTTTAAAGACATGGGAAAAGGGATGTTTTTTACTATCAGTATAATTGGTTTTATTTACTTATTTTTTAAATTAAGATACCGATATTTTTGGACAAAAATACACATATTTGTCTTAAACTCTCAAGGGTTATATTGTGTTCCGTACACAAAAAATAGTTATTAAACAATAAACATTATCAATTTATGAAATAAATTCATTCTCTTTTCTGTGAAGATTAAGAAAAATTGCTAACACACATTAATAAGTTAATTAATTAATTATGTAAAAAATAAGATAATAGTTCTTATAATTTTAAAATTAATTTAAAAATATTATGAATTTTAACATATTTAATATTATTAACTAAATTAACTAATTTTTTTAATAAATATAAATCAGAAAAATTATTACAGAGGAATTATTTGTTTCCACCCTATCGTTCATATTTTTTACTGCAGTTGAATTCTTGCACACACATCAATTTAACAAGGCAAATATTAATCAGTGTCTATGATTTTTTGGTTAGCAAGACCCATTTAATATTCGTAAATGAAGTGTACTTGAGCCAATTTTAATCATTTATCGCTTCATAATTGCTCATACGCGTCAAAGGTTGTTCCAGAGAACAAGAGGTAAGGTAAATGTGAGATGGTTTCTTTTTCTTGCTTTATAGTTGCTTAACCGTGTAGCAGTGCCACCAGCTAGATAGATCATAGATAGCAAGAGAAGCACTTTCCACCCTGAATTGAAGGGGAAAATTAGCAAAGCAAAGTGTAAGTTATTGAATCACAAACACCGTTACTTTCGGTTAAAGCTTATACATCATCAACCCAACAGTAACACTATCCTTTGTTTCTTCTTCCATTCCTCTACCTCATATAATAATCCCTCTCTGGGGCACAACACAGTAACAAAGAGAGATACATATACATTACATTACATAGATCAATGCTTGCTTAGTTAACGCTATGAAGTTGCGTTCCAACTACTCTTTTTAGTCTCTTTATCTTTATTCTTCTTCTATTCTCATGCCCCCACTCTATACCACTCTTCCCCTATCAACCTTCTTTCTTTGCATTCTTTCTTTTTCTTTCTTCACTTTCTTCCCTTCTTCAACCCCAACTCATGCATGTCCCTCTCACTTAATCTTCTCCCAATGAAATGAACCACCAAAAAAACCACCACCCCAATTGCACCACCATCACCCACCATGTCCTCCTAGCCACCAAAGTCCACCAACCCAAAAACCCACAGAGTTAGCTAGAGACACCCCAAAAGATTCATTTTGTTTTGAAGCACAACTTATGGCATCCATTGCCACCTTCTTCTACAAGTTCCTCTACCTCTTCATCCTCTTAGTCCACCTCGGCTGCTTCATCTTCACCACTGCCACCACCACCGCCGGGAAACAACCGCCGCCGTCAAAGAAACGCAAAATCTCACCTTTATCCCAACCCTCCTCCCCTTCCCACCCTAAATTCAAAACCCACAAAGCCCTCTCCTCTTCTTGGCATTTCATCAAACACCTCTTCTCCACCAAGTCCTGCAAAACCCCAAACACCGCCACCGCCCAATCCTCCCCTCAATCCACCGCCACCACCACTACCACCACCGTCTCCGCCGCCGCAGCAAATTCCCTCATTATATCGCAACCCGACCCTGATAGAAATCAACCCGTTTCGTGCCCCGAATCCGACATCTCCACCGACACCAACCTCTTCTTCCCTCTCCGCAACGACATCTTCCCCTGCACCGCGTGCGGCGAAATTTTCCAGAAGCCCCAGCTCTTAGAAACCCACCAAACCCTCAAACACGCGGTTTCGGATCTACCTAGATCCGACCCGGGTCACAACATTGTCCAAATAATCTTCAAATCGGGTTGGCCCGAATCCAAACCATTCCCAACTATAACCCGAATTCTGAAGATCCACAACAGCCCCAAGATCCTCTCCAAATTCGAAGAGTACCGCGAAGCCGTGAAGTCCAAGGCGGCGCGTCACGGTGCCCTCGCGCGCCGCCGTGACGAGCGCTGCATCGCCGACGGAAACGAGCTCATGCGCTTCCACTGCTCGACCTTTTTATGCGACTTGGGACACAACGGGGATTCCGCGATTTGTTCGCAGCAGTTTTGTAACATTTGCGGAATTATTAAGTCCGGGTTTTCCCCGAAACTCGACGGGATCGCCACGCTGTCCACTAGCTGGCGGGCACACGCGGCGATTCCCGATGATGTAGAACGGGAGTTCCGTTTCATGAATGTGAAGCGGGCTATGCTTGTTTGTCGGGTGATTGCAGGTCGGGTCGGATCGGATTCGGATGAGGTGGATAAAGAGGACGGAGGGTTTGATTCGGTGATGGCAAGGGGAGAGAGTGGGGTCTACACCCGGCTTGATGAGGAGGAGCTTTTGGTGTTTAATCCTAGGGCTGTGCTTCCTTGCTTTGTGATTGTGTATAGTGTGTGATGAATTTGATGGTTGTGTTGATGATGGATTGTAATTTTAATTTTGTTTAAGTATTTTGTAGCTATGAGATGCTTCTTTTTGCATAATCCGGGTTGTTGGACCCTTGTGCACGAAATTATGTGCATTAAATTGACACATTATAGTATAGAAACTGAATGTGCTGTATGTAAGACTGTTTTTTAGATAAATTTCTGTTTAACTGTGTTGCTTGAGTTGGCTTTCTCTTAGCTTTTGATTTTGTTTGATTTACATTGTGTGTGGTAGGAATAAATTATTATATGCTTCGAAGTTTTATGATTTTACTTAATCTTGATTTTTCTTTTATCACCAATTTTACTTAATCTTTATATGATTCATAATTGAGATTTATCAACTTATTTTGTAAATTGAAAATCTTGATTTCTCCTTATATATTGCATCATGATACATAAATTAACTTATATATTGCATTGAAATTATAAATAGATGGTAGTTTTTAAGATCATGGCATAACTTCTTAAAAAAACAAAGATATGTCATAATTTGTGGTGTGGTAAGCTGATGACCATATGCGCAATATATATGCCAGCCCTGTGCTCTGTTTCCCATATGATGAGGTTGCTGGGGAGGTTCATTCAAACTGAGAATTGGTAGCTGACCCATTATTTGTGCATTAATGAAAAAAAATGAAGAGAAGAAAATATTGTGAATGGGTGTTGGGAGAATGTTAATTGAGAATAACGTTTTGTTTGATGTTCGAATTTCTTTTTTAGTTGTGAAGTTTGTGAAAATTTTCAGCTTTTACTTGAGCATTTCTTATGGTAGAGGAAGAGAACGCAGTGGCTAGAACAATTCTTATTATTTTAATTAACGTTTTCTATTTTGTTTCTTTCTTTATTTTTGAATGATTCCAAACTTCTCAAAAGTTAAATGTACATACGGCACAAGATGCCTTAATTTTCCATTTTTGTTTTTAATGACTTGTTAGTTTCTTGTTAAAAGGAAAACACTTTGGTTTGATTTGCTGTGTCAACTAGTAGAACCAAGCCATAATTGAATCTTTGATTTTGAAGCATGCACGTGTTGGAGTATTTGTAAGGACTTCCAAGTTTCTTGCTATTCCAAGAACAATTAGGTCTGATTTGCTTTCTCAACTACTTTATACGAACATAGCTATAATTAAAACGTTGATTTTATAAGGCTACGTGCATGTTTGGTTTTCTTGTTGAATTTAGCTTTTCAGAAGAGGATAGAGAAAAAATAAAGAAGAATAATTTTATGTATATACAGAAGAGTTTTATAAGATTTTGATAAGTGCATGTATAAGTTAAATTACTAGTAATGTACATTCTTGTTTGTGCCCAACGTCTACGTCACAAGAATCGTGTTTATGGTTCACCGTTCACAAGATGTTGGATTATAGGTGTCTCCAATTATTCTTCCCAAATAATATACAGCTAAATAATTTGTTAACTACTTGAAAACACCTCACCTATTTGTTTTCATTTTTCAATGAAAATATGAACAGCATCTGATTTATTTTTAAGCAGGGAAAAAGAATAAAATAAAAGCTTCTTTTTTAAAACAAAACAAGTGGTAGTTTGTAAAAAAAGAAAAGGAGGTGGTAGAATGAGAAGATATTTCCAATACAATAAAAGATTTTTTTTTTATTTTTTTAGAAGAGATAAAAATTATTGTATTGGGGTAAAAAAAGTAAATTAACCTTTTTTTTTCTTTAATCAAGGTCGTATAAATGAAATAAATAAAATTATGTTTTGTTGCTATGAAAAATCATGTCAAGTTTTTGTTCGGAATTACAAAACAACCGGGGATGTTAATTAGCAATGCTTTGATTGCCCAATCAATTATCTATCTCAGTATAGGTTTTTGCTTCCTGCAATCTCTATTTTACTACCTACTCCTTATTTTAAAATATCCCACAATTGATCTTCCTTCTTTTAAGTTTGTCTGCAACTCCTTCTTCACCCACCTTTGTTAACCTAAACAACAAAGCTTTTGGTAAGTGTAATGAGAACTTGAGAAGTCCGAAAAGGTATTATGGAATACCTATTCTTGAACATTAGACTTATATTCTAGAATAAATATTCTAGAATACCAATTATATTCCAAAACACCTCTTTTCATAGGTGTAATGGGTATTTTAGAATATCTATTCCGGAATATAATTTTAATATTCTGCAATAGGTATTCCATAATACCTTTTGGAATACCCATCCTACTTACAAAATGTTTATTCTATAACCCCACAACAATACAGATTACAAGATTCGTACAACAATACAAGTTACGAGAAGGAGTGTAACATTCCAAAAATATTCCAATAATCATTTAGATAAAAATATTTAAATATATTTTTAGTAAAGAGAAAAATAGATTAAATTGTTTTAATATATTAGATTGTTATTTTCATTTTAAAAAGATGTTAGTATAATAATATATTAGATTGGTTAAAGATGATAATAAAAATAAAAGATAAAGAAATGTTGGTTAAACAAATCTAAAAATATATAATTTTAAATTACATACAATGTTTATATAAGAGTAAATAGTTTCTTTTCCTAGAAACACACAAATAAACAATCTTTTTTGGTATTAGTGAGTTGTTCAAGAAATGAGAAAAAAAAACAAAAAATCTTGTCAACATAATTGGTAGAAGAAAAGAAGGATAATGAAGGGTACAAATTGCTTATTTCAAGATGTGAGTAAAATAACTTTTTCTAAATCTCTATGATATGAATTCATGGTATAAATTTTGGAGAATGTGTTCCCTTGATATATATATTGACATCATCTAAAGGGTGTGTTATCATTAAATTAATGAATATATAATTTAACCTTTAGGATCAAGACCAATTTGTTCGTATGTGTGTTATGTTTTAATCATTGTAAATGTTATATGTCTTAGTTATTATATTAAGTATATAATTGTTGTTATATATGTAGTTTCATATTATTATTTGATTCTATTATTGTTGTGGTGTGATTTTGAGAATTATTATTGGATGCACGAAATTAGAGAGTTTGTTTGATAGTCTTTTTTAGAATAATATTATTGTAATTTTGTGAGTTGGTTATTATTTTCTGAATGGATAATGATGTACATTTTATTTTGAGATTATAATATTAGATATCTCTATTTGGGATGAGAATAATATTCACCTGCGGATGTATATATAAGTGAGGGTGGACACATGCACCCTTTCATTTTAAAAAATTACATACAATTATCTAATATTTTTATATTTTGTCCCCCCTAATTTTATATATTTGAACTCATAGTGTCATGTTACTCTAGGAACTTACTCAATATTTTGCTCCAATGAAAGAAATTACAAGAAACTCAAAAAAATCTACATATTTATATTTTTTAATAAAAATTAACATTTTTTCAATTTTCATAAATATAAATTAAAATAAATAAAACTAAATGCGTAACAATATAAAATAAAAGATATGCAACTGATTTATGCTATAATTAAAATTTGAAAGAGCGAATAAATATAATTTTATGGTGAAGATTTGAAATTGATAAAAGAGAATTAATTGAATTTCATATTTTAGTAACAACCAAGCAATACTGTCATAAATCAAGCAAAATTGTTTCCATATTTTTTAAGATCCACACGCATTTATCTATTTCAGAAGCTTCCCAAATTGTCAAACTTCACGCATTCCCTTCTCTACTCTTTCTTCTCCAGGCTCCATCAGTGACTAAATATTCACTCTTCCACTCAGTCTTCCGCTCTTTGCTCTCTCCTTTCTCCACCCACAAAAACCCTCTTCTCTCTTCCACTCATTAAGGTGCGTGAAAAGGTGGGGGTTCCAGTTTTTTTTTTTTTTTTTACTATTATAAATTGTTAATCTTACTATTATTTTTTTTATATATTTTATTCTCTATGATCATTATTATTATTTTTTTAAAATCTTGAATAGATCATGAAAAGATTTTTGAAGAGAAAATTGCTATCAAATAAGCAACAACCTTCATCGGAATATTGTGAATCAAGTTTTTGGCAACAACAAATTGAAATCACGTAGAGGTCAATTATAAGGTATGTAATTTATTTAATTATATATATATATATTAAAATTTTATTATTTTAATGTTTACATCTTTATCTTCACGTGTATGATAATGATAATTATCAATTTTTATTTTTTTTAAATAAATTGCCTCCACTGACCCAGGGTCCTAGATTTGCCACTGATAATATTTATTTATAGATACCCCTATCTGGGTGAGGAAGAGATTATAGATACCTTCATTTATGATGGAGAATGCAGTATATCACCATTGCATGAAATATAAGCTCATATACATTTTGAAGTATTTGAGGTGTTGTTGTTTATTTAAATATTTTATTTATTCAGAATGTCATGAATTATGAGTGTTTAATTTAATTTTTTATTGGAATATATAATATTATTTTAAATTCATTGCGAATACAATGATTGATTTTTCGGATTACTGTGCCAACTGAGAACAACATTATTTACAAACACTTTAGGTTTATTTTATTCATTGGAATTGTCATCTCATTAAAAGTGTCATTATCGGAGCATGAAGAAGAAGCTATTGAAATTGAGGAGACTTGAAGACTTAGTTACCTTTAGATACATTTTCAACTTTGTTAGTACTCAGAATAATATGTCAAATATGGTTGATTATGTTATACTTTTAGTGTCAATAATTTTTAGATGTTTATATTTGACTTTATTTATTATACATGAGATATTTTCAAACTAATAATTTTGAGATTTTATATTTTTTTAGTATGAGTTGTTATTTTAATGAATGACTTTATAAGGAGCATATACTAGTTGCATGTTTTACAACAGCATAAGACACTCTTTTGATGAGAGACACACGCAACTCTGGTGAGGAGGAAGAGCGTGCTTAACAACGCAAAAATGGAAAGCAGGTCTTCCAACTAAGGGTAAGATTGTTCAATCTGGTGTTTAAATTTTTGTATGGGATGCAGGAAGCATTTGTCCAAGCCTTTTTTTACCAAAGAATTTGCAACAAAGTTCAGCTTCGTGAAACACATAGCCTTAGTTTTTTTATTGGTAGGAATTGAAAATAATATTAGGAGATTTTCAATAATTTATACTCTCTACTCAATCAATTAAGTTAAATTTCTTTAATACACAAGGCATTAATTGCATATACTTTCCTCATTTCTTATTTTCCCTTTAATTTTCTTTTTTAATTCCGTCATTTATATTTACTCTAAACATCCAAACATATCCGAATACTAGTACTAGGTAATGAAAAAATAATTATACAAAAGATAATAAACAAGGAACAAATGTAACCTTTACTAGTATGCACCAAAAATGTATAACCCTTACTAGTCCTTCATAGAAAGAACCAAACTGACAGATCGGACCACATCGATAATTTGGGCTTCAACTAACTGGAACTTAGACATAATTGATCCTTTTTTGAGTGGGCATACTTGATTGTGAGTTGGATTTGGGTGTGCTGTTGGACTACTTTGTTAGGAGATTTCCTCCTGGCTCTTTTGGCCTTTTAAGGCTCGCGTTCCTTTGTAATTAAGACAAAAAAAAGTACTGTCCGAAAAAAGATCATACTAGAAAAAAATACAAATAAATTACACTAACACCCTTTGGAATTTAATGAAAATACAAATTTTCTGCTGTTTTTTAACATTTACAATAACCTTCTTTGTAGAAAAACATGGTGTAACATTTTTCAAACAATTAAGGGATTAGTGTAATGTATAATGAGTGTTAGTATAATATTTTTCAAACAATTTAGAGTTAAAATAGGGATAGAAACAATAGAAAAAATATATGTAATTTTATGAGATTTCAGGGATGATAAGCAGGTCTAATTTACTCAAAAAGTATTTACTATTCATATAAAAAAGAATTCATAATTAAAAAATGAATATAATCCCATTGTGGTTTATCAAGAATACTATAGAAAGTATTTCATTTTTAAAAAAGGAGAAAAATATATTTTAGTCCTTATACTTTTGGGGCAAACATGTTCAATGTTTTTATACTTTTATATTGATGATTTTGGTTTTCAAACTTAAAAAAAGCATGTGAATTTAATTTTTGTTCTTTAAGAAATCATCATATTTTTTAAAATTATGAGGAAGAATTTGTCTCTATAACAACTCTATTCGACTTATACAAGATTATCCATGATAGAAGATAATATATAAAAAAAAATCAATTTGTCTCTATTAATCAAAACAATCATACATAATCAACGAAACAAGAGTTAAAAGTGTTGGACAAATAATGACTAACAATGTTGTTTGTTGTTTGTTATTTGTAAGGGGAAATTGAACTTGCCTCCCTTGAGGCTTTTTTATAAATAGCACCCACACATTCTCTAATTTTTAAATAAACACTCACATACCTTAAATTTTTACTAAAGTGACGCTTACATCCCTTCACGAAAATATTTTATCTTACATTATACTCTTTCTGGTACTTTTTTTTTATTTATAAAAAAACAAGTTTTAATATATATTACCTTAAAACTTGTTTCTTATAAAAAAACAAAGGCAGTTCATGAAATGTTATATAATTTTTTAATCTTTTTATATAAATACATTTCAAAATTACAGTCAACATTAAAGTATGATTTTGTTACGATCAAATGCTAGAGTGGAGAAAAAAATGCAGAGAAATACGGGAGTGGAGGTGGTTTGGTTGAGACTAGATGCAGATAAATTTTTTAAAAAATTGATGGATCCGATAGAAAAAAATTTCCACTCGATAACGAGAAGATTTGGGAGGAAATGGTACTATGTACTATGTCCGATTGTCCGCTGTTGCTGTGCAGTTTTCGATGCGCTTTTTCTGCAGGCATTCTCCTACCACATAATAATAAATAATATATATTTACTTAATATTAATTTTGTTTACTTATTAAACCATATTAATTTAAATATTTTTTCTATGTCATCTTATTTTCTTCAATAAATTACTTCCATTGTTACTTTACTATATCATATTTCTTACATATTTTTCTTCTTTTCTCTTTTCACATATTTTCTTCTTTTCCTTTCTTTTTTCTCCTCACAACTATATACATCCAAAGACAATTGGTAAATGCTGCATTTTTGTGCTAAAAATGCGTTTTTCATTCTGTAAAGTGTAAACACGTGTAAAATGATGTAAGACAGCAGAATACAGAACTGATACAGAAGAGTTTAAAGTTTGAAGTTGAACAGCTTGTGAATGTGACGCTGACACGCCTTGCTTATTCCATTTTTGGATTAAACAAAGTTACAAAACTATGAAATCCTCGCATTCATACGCAAAACCCATTTTCCTCTTTCATTTGACTTACTTCACTTGTTCTTCAAGCATGGTACCTTCATTCAGTTTGACTTTGAAGCCCTCGGAATCCGCTCCATCTCCATTATTCTACTTCATCACCGCTTCTCTCCCACATGGAACCGCCCCTGATTCACACTATCACCTTAATTGCTCTTCCCTTTCGTTCTCCCTTTGCGTGTTCTTCAAAAAGTTTGAATCTTCATGTGGTGATTTCACCTTTTCCGCAACTGGGTGGTAGGCACGGTTTTTCCATTCCCCTCGCAGTTTTTTCTCACTTTATCTCCATGTGGGTTTTCGCCATTTAGTTCAAGTTTGAATCTTTGTGGATGATCACGCTGTGGGCACTGTGTGTGAGATAGTTATCCTGTGCACAAGTGAGAACCCCATTTTGTTTTTTCTTTCTTCCTTTGGTTTTGAGTTTTTGTCTGTTTTTTGCTGCTGTTTTGGTTTTGTAATCATGGTTTTTTTGTTGGTTTGGTGCTAATGCTGGTCTTTCATGTGTTGCTTGTTTCTTTTGTGCTGAATTGCCGGTTTCATTTCATCATGGTTTTTGTTCTTGTCTGTGGTGACGGTTTTATTGGAACTTTAAAATTGCATGACGCATCACATGGTTTATGTTTGCAATCCTTTTTTCGATATGCAATGAAATTGTGTTGGAAAATGAAAGGACTGTCCTAATTGATGAACTTGATTGTTGTTTGTTTGTTGGAAAAAATTTCAAGTACTCTCTCTATACTCAAAACTGTTAAAATTTTATTTAATTTGTATTTGTAATTTATAATATTGTATTCAATGTGAAACGTGAATTTGAACACCACTCTGAAAGTTTTCATTACCTTGTAGTGTAGTAGTTATTTTGCTCAGCATGTATTTTATAGTTTGTATGTTTTCGTTGTATGTTTTCGTTAAATTTGCATCAAGTAACTGTTCCATCTTTTCTGACTTTTTTTTTTTTGTCTCGTTTTCCTTATTGCCAGGTTAAGGATATGTCGTCTGATTTTAAGTTAGACATTTTTTCTCAGCATGATTCTGAAGAACCAGGGTTAGGCACCACCATAACATCAAAAATGTTTCTAGATGAAAAGGCTAATTCGGTGCAAACAATTCGTGAGCAAGGAAAGTTGTCAATCAACAACTTTGCCACAAATGCAGAGCGCAGAACTTTGAATGATAGGTATGAAAAAAATCTTCTTTTCTTTCCACATTTTTAATTCTTAAAAATCCTTTTATTTTTTTCATTGAATTCCAGCTTTGCTTCTTATCTCTATGTATCTATGCATTTTCCTGTCTTTTCTTTCATTTCTATTCTGTTATTTTAAATTTTGTTAAGCAGATGTCATGTTTGTGTCATTTTTTTAAAAAATCTATTTCACTCAATTGCTCCATGATATTTTCTTTACATTTTTGGTGTTTGAAAATTCTTGTTTGAGTTATGGGTTTTTGGGTGCATGTTTTAACCTTATAATGCTATGATTGTTGATTTATTAAATAATAATAGTGGTGCTTAAGTAATATGTTACACGCAGATTTCTGAAAGTAAATAAAGCTACAATTGGTGATAATGTCAGTCTTCTTGATGGGGAGGAAAGGCATCATTTGCATGGATCTGCTAAGAAGTCTGGACCTCTTATCTCAGGAGCAGCCTACTGTATTTCTTCTTGCTCCATGATAATGCTGAACAAAATTGTTTTATCAGGTTATAATTTCAATGCAGGAATATCATTGATGTTTTATCAAGTAAGTTAGTTTCTGTCCTTGTTTTTTCTCTATATGAGTGTTAAATCATGGAAAGAGGTTCTAATCAGACTATAATTCTTAAGAATGATAGTTTCTCAGCTTCTTGGCTTTAATTCTTTCCTGGAGCTTATTGTAAATGCAAAATCAATCATGTTATCTTTATTCTTACTTGTACTTTATTCTTCCTTGTACTTTGCAGAACTTTATCGCTACTCTGGTTGTTGTTCTGTTGTCTCTCTCTGGTCGAATTTCAGTTGAAAAGCTCAGTTGGAGGCTGATCAGGGCCTGGATCCCTGTCAATGTGATATTCATTGGCATGCTTGTCTCAGGCATGTATAGGTATAGGATAAACTTTGCTCTTTGTGTGTTTTATTTAACACCTATGGAGATGTTGAACTTGAACCTGATTAGTAAAACATTTTTTAAAGGACCAGCACTACTTGTTATTGTTCTGGCGCTCTGTCTGTTTGTCAATGATGATGCATCTTGTGCTGCTCATATTTATACATAATGTCTGCTGGTTCATTTTTCTTTTCAGTTTGAAATGCATAAATGTTGCCATGGTGACTATTCTCAAGAACATGACAAATATCTTAACAGCAATTGGAGAATTATATTTATTTCGGAAATGTCAGAGTCCCAAAGTGTGGACTGCAATGTTTATGATGGTAAATGACATTCTTAAATCGTACTCGTTAACGTGCTGTATTTTTGGACAATTTGAGTTTTGTTACTACTTACTGGTTAGGAGTTAAGATCATGTGTTGGATAACATTAACATCTGATGTCTCCACTATATTTCAATCTTGGTGTTGGATGTCTAAATGCCTAAATCATCCTGTTATATGAAAATTACATGCTTGTGTAGTAGTAAAACTCTAGCAGTTAGTTCAAATTATCAAATTGTAAGTTTTTGCTCAATCAAGATGAAACATGCTGGATATTTTATGATACAAATACAACAATCCTTGATAATACCATGCTTGTGAAGCCTCTCTCTGTTCTGACATTTATCGGTAACTCTGAATAATTGGACAATGTTTGCTGTTTCATCAGCTCAGAAATCACAAAAGAAAATGCTGATAGTTTGATTTATTCATCAAGTTATGTGCCTTCATATAAAAAATCTTCATTAATCTATATTATTTACTAACGTGCTGATAGTCTTATTAGTATTACTCTTCTATGAACTATTAGTATACAAGTTTCTGAAGTCTTTTTTGCCTTCTCTATACATAATTCATACAGATTATCTCTGCTGTCAGTGGTGGTATTACAGATCTCTCCTTTGATGCAGTTGGTTATACCTGGCAGATTATCAATTGTGTTCTAACTGCAAGTTATTCAGTATGTGTATTTATCCTTTGTTTTCATCCTATATTTTCTGTAAGAGACTTCTAAGTTTAATACTGGGATTGATAACTTTGAGAAGAGAGCGTTCTTTGGATCAAATTCCAGTTATGTTCAACCTAAGCTTTTATTAAATGTTTTCCTTTTTGTCTCAGCTTACCCTTAGGCGGGTTATGGATGAAGCAAAAAAGGCAACAAAATCTGGATCTCTTAATGAAGTGTCAATGGTGTTGCTGAACAACTTATTGTCTTTACCTTTTGCCATCATCTTGATTTTCCTTTTTGGCGAGTGGGATTATGTAATACATGCGTGAGTGAATATGTTTCTTTACTTTAGAATTAAATTAGCCCTTTTGCATCCTCACCATGATTTTCGTTTTGATTTCCAGTGACGTAGTTAAACTGCCGATATTTTGGGTGGTTGCAACAGCCAGTGGACTGCTTGGACTTTCCATCAGCTTTACCTCAATGTGGTTCTTACATCAAACTAGCCCTACAACATATAGGTAATTTTATGGAGTTGAAATTCAATACGTAGATAGTCTTCCTATAAGACACAGGAAAGTAACATATACCGCCATATAAATATGTGGTGTCTTGTGGATAAATCTAGGGACAGGAAAGGATGCCAAAGATTTTAGTGAATATACAAACAGACTAAATTCTCTTGCATTGAACTAAATTTGATGGTTTCAATTATTTATTCTGATTTGAGTTCTTTTTCCATCCATTAATGTCTAGTAAGTTTGTGCATGTTTTACAGTCTTGTAGGTTCCTTAAACAAGATTCCAATCTCTATTGCTGGCATTTTAGTGTTCAAAGTTCCTCTCAGTGTATCAAATTTATTCAGCATTTTGTTTGGTAATTCATCAGCAAAACCACTCTACATTTTTCTTTTGGGAATGTTTCTCTTCCTTTTAATCTTATTAACTTATACAAAAAATGCACACTATTTTCAGGTCTTTTTGCTGGTGTACTCTTTGCAAGAGCCAAGATGTCGTGATAACAGCAAGCCAATTAAGTGTGAGAATTAATACATTTATGACAATTATATAGGTTTTTGATTAAGCCGTGAAAATGCAACTCTTAATATAGCCTTCAAACGTGGAATAAACATCTGATTCAGCTGTAAGGGAAGTATCAATTATCAAGTTTTCCTGGCATAGGAATCATGAGCAGGCAAGACTGTTCCTAGTTATATCTTATCTATTTTTTGTAGTTATATTCGAATTCTACACAGGAACTATATATAACACCGAATGTAATACTTGTTTTTGATGATATTATTCTGTAAATGATTATGCAAGTTTCTTCTTGATGTGATATTATTCTTTTTTCTTTTTCTTTTTGGAAGTCGTGATGTGGTATTATTCTTTGAAAAAAAAAAAAAACACCTGAAAATATAAATAGAGTCTTTGACAAATTAATCGACTATCCAATTTAACTATTTAAGGCATCAAGTGATAACTTCGTTTTTGAGCTTATATGTTGTCCTTTTAAGCAGGCCTAATTCTCATCCAAGCATGGTGTTTTGTCCATTTGAAGTGCTTTAACATTTTTTTTGAGTTTAGAAAAGATTTTGTCCATGTACACAATAAAAATATGTTTTTGCTATATGTCTAGATTTTAGACAAGATTTTGTCATCATACTTCTAACAAAAGTACGTTTTTGTTGTGTATTTTGACAAGATTTTGTTAAAATATACAACAAAAACTTGCCCTTGTCGCACAAATTAAGATCGGAACCCTTGCTTGCAAAAGCTCCCACACTTACATCATTGTTGTTCCGCTTCTCATCTTCGTCCCCTCGTGCTCCTCATCTACATCTAGCAAGTTCTCTACGTCTTTTGTTGCGACTATTATTGTTTTACCGACAAGTGCTAAAGTTTGATTTGTGATTTTTCACATAATGAATTGAATTTGAATGAATGACTGTAAATTAAATAGTAATGTGCTTTGAAATGGTAGTGGTGATTTGGTAGTGTCACTTCTAAATTTGATGGAGAGATTAGGATATTTCAATTGCATTGGAGACTCGATTATACATTTCTGTTGGAATTTGAGCAGAGTCTTTAGTTTCAAATGTTATTAGAAGAATCATTCTTTATGTTGATACTCATCTTAGTATTAATTTCTCTCCATTGTTGTGAGTAAATTGAATTTGATACATGTAAGAGTTAAACATGAATTTGGTTTGGTTTGAATTGAAATTGGATGTAGGATTAACAATTTTTGACGGTTTTCAGTCACTAGAATATGTTTAGGACCTTTTAAACAAGTTACTCAAGTAATTTATGATGACTTTTAGTTGACAAAAAACATAATGAAATAAAATAATAATAAAAGCAACGACATGTCATCATTTAACAACAAAAATGGATGAAAACGACAAAACCTTGGATAGAAAAAATGTTTGGAGATATTTTTAAGGACCAAAACTATTAATGTCAAAAAAATTTAGAGACGAAATACATAATTTATCCTGGTACAAATTGTAGAAACATGTGTTATATATACCAATATATTATTATTAGTTTTATATTTGTGTCATTATTTTTTATAGTTTTAACAAAAAAATTTAGCTGTAGAATTTTTTATTTTTAATAATTTTTATTTTTAGCTATTTTTTGTGTCAGTATTTTTTTATATTACATGATTTCACAATAGAGCATGATAAGGTTATTTGACTTATCTATTTTCAGTTTACAACAACTTTTTATAATCTAAAAATCAAAATAAACTGAAACTGAAAACTCAATATAAATTGGATTTAATTTTTAATAATTTTGAAATTGAAAAGAGAAAATCATCCCGGTCGAAATTATTTTAGGTTTTATGAAGCTAAATTATATATTTAATTTCAATATATTCCTTCAGTTTCTTTTTGTGTTTTTTAATATTCTTACGTAGAAATAAAAAATGTAATAAATTTTCTTAATTTTAATAAAATATTTTTTTTCTCTTTTTCATTTCTAGTGCACAATAAATACATGTGTAAATTAATTACTCTTTTCATTTCTTTTTAATTGTTCGATTTCTGGAAAAAAAATTGTTTCTATTTATCTGTGTTTTTTAAAATATAAGGTTAAATTATTATTTTTTGTTAATTATACCCTTACATTAGTTATTTTATACATATTAATTATTTATTGATCGATAATTTGGTGGAAAAATATAAGCTATTGTTGGAGAGAGAAATCAACGTGTTGGGAAAGTGAATTTACTGGGTTATAATAGGAAAGGACCTAACAATTTAATAAAAATATTATTAGTTTCCTTGGTTTTTGCAAATAAACTTAAAAGTCAATTATTTAGAAAGAGAGAGAGAGTAATGATTAGGTGAAACATAAGAGTTTAATTGACAAAACGGTAATTACTATTAACTTTACAAACAACAGGTGAATAGAAATATTTTTTTTTCAAAAATTCAATAATAAGAAAGGAAAGGGAGTATTATATAATAAAGTTTGCAAAAAGTGTGGAATATTTTGCAAGATTTAAAATAGTGTGAATGTTATTAGAAAAATAAACTAACTTTCATGAAAATATTTATTAAGGAGGTAAAAGTTTTACATTTTTCTTCCTTAGTTTAGGCGAACCCCCTCGAGATATGTTGGAGCTTTTGGCTGCTGATGCCAGGCTTACTCCAATCTAGATATTGTAATTTTTTGCTTCTTTTGTTGCTTTAGCATACATTACCAAAAAGTTATAATTTAAAATAGAAAACAACATCAAACTTAATTGTGGTGTTGATTATACCAAAATTTTGTCTTATATGCAATATAATTAGGGAAAGAATATATGTTAGACCAAGGATGAATCCATGCATGAAACTGATGAAAGTATTAAAAGAGGATCGGAATTTTTTTTACATGGCTATTTAAATATTGTATTTCTAATAAATAATGTTTAAAAAATATTTATTATTAATCTTATGGATAAAATTAGAGATATGAACTACTAAAAAAAATTAAGCAAATATCAACTAAAAGAACTTATTTTTCTTATTTTGTTTTTTCATATTTATATAAAGGATCTTAAGGAAAACGGGTTTATGGGATACTATCACCACTTTCATCGATAATCCACAATCTGTCAGTGATATTATTTTTTTCTGCTGTTACAAATCTCCAGCAATCTCAAATTCCTATTCCTTTTCTACTCTTCTATGGAGAATTTGGAGAAATCGTAATGACCTCATTTGGGATGGTAAACACTCGACGCTGGACCAGATTGTTTGCAATGGAAAGCTCTTCTTAAGTGACTGGGTTCAGGCCAAAACTATTGTTCACAGCAGATTCCAATATGATATACAGAACCATTCCACCGGTTGGTCTGCTCCTCCCGTGGGATTACTAAAGTGCAACATTGACGCGCCTTTTTGGCAACCTCAAATGTTACTGGTTTTGGCTCTGTTGTAGATATCTTCTCTCCCAAAATCCAAGCTTAAGCTTTTCAGCACAGTTTGTGTCTTAGAGATTTTGATAGAATTCCTACTTGTATTTACAATTTGATCATTAATGAAATGAGGTAACACAGTTTCACTCAAAATAATAATAATTTCTCACTGATCACAAAGGGCCGAGGAAGGTTGTAGGATCTTGGTCTGCTAAAAAAAATAGGGTTCTACGTACAACACCCTAACATAGTAGAATTTGTTTCTTTTCATGCAAGATATATATGATTTTGCGTACCTAGTGGATTTTTTTGGGGGGTAAATACCTAATGGAATTTTATTAGGTATTTTCACAGAAAAAGTTAGGAAACATATATAGACAAGATATAAAACTAAAAAATTTAAGCCACGCGACACATGAATCTAAAACATCTTAAACTGTAGAGAATGCAGATCCTAATCCACTATAAAGGACGACCAACATAGTTTATTCCAGAGTCCACCACAATATAAAAAGCCATGAACAAAAACATCGTAAGTGCAGAATATTCTTCTTCCTAATGCAAAAACTGAGTATAATAAATCAAACTCTACCAAATCCATCTCCCTCTTTCCTCAAAGTAAGCTTGATTCCCCAGCTGCAACTCCATGTTGTTCTGGTTGTTAACCCCATAATTATTATAGCAAAATGATGAACCAGCAGTTCCATTAAGCAAGTGAGAGAGATAGACACGATCAGAATCAAGGTAGTTGATAGGAGCATGAGGAGGAATACTCTTTCTAGAGATGAAGAGACTCTCATCCAAGCACATGTTGTGATGTGAGTTTGTTGTGTTAGGGTTGGAATGAACAACAAACCCACATTGAGTGACATCAGTGAGAAGCTGACCACTACCATTGTAATTAGTTTGATGATAATAACAATCCAAGGAGGCAGCGGAAGAGTTATTGATAATATTCTTGGAGTGCTTAAGAGATTCAACATTATTGGCATTATTCTCCTTGAAAAGTTGTTGCATGAATAGCAACTCATCATCGTAAGACTCGGCCATTAGTGAAGAATTTTCATTATTTGTAACAGAATCAGAGAGCTGAGGTGCAATTTGTTGTTCCACAGGAGTGGTGGTGGTGCTGGTGATCAGAGTCAAGCTTTCGATGTAGTCTTGGAGAATAGAGGGTTGTGGCTTCCCATTTGAGGTTCCTGCTCTTTTGTTCTTTCTCCTTGAGTTTTGCCTCCTTTTGGTTGCATTCCAATGGTTCTTTATTGCATTTTCTGTTCTTCCTGGAATGCGCTTCGCAATCTCTGCCCAACGGTTTCCAATCTTAGCATGAGTTTCTACTAATATCCTCTCTTCTTCCTCACTCCAACTATCTTTCTGTAACATGTTAAGTACCCAATAAAGACTATAGTTTGAATATAATTGACATTAACATTTTTATGTTAATTAAGTACCAATAAACACAATATTTTGAATCTGTAAATAAGAAACATGAAATATAGTTGCGTAATTGGATACAGGTATACATTGATAGTGTGGTTAAGTCAATAGATTAGCTAAGGCAGTAATGTTAGTAGAAACAAAATTAACGAAATGTTAGTAGTAATTAATAATTTATAATGTGATATCCTAACATGATTTTATTTAGGGGGGAAAATTGTGAGATAACCAAAATATGAATAGTAAAATAGAAATGAGGGATTAATTTACGAAATGTTGGTATATAAGAGCAATTTAAGAATAAGAAAAATTCACAAAAAGTTAGTAGCAATAGTTTATGATGTGATAATCATCCTAACGTGATTTTAGAGGGGGGTGGGGTGGGGGGGGGGGGGGGGGGGG
>PYAF01000004.1:341552-355139 GCA_007407185.1 Glycine tomentella
AATACCAGTCAATTACAGAGGAATTCTCATCAGTTCATGGCCTTCCTACAATAAGAGGTTTAGCCTGCCATAGGCCTCAAAAACACCAAAGCTGTTGAATAAGTCATGATTTTCCTTGCAATCCTTGCTTTTGATTCTTAAATTCTAGGGTTTGGATGTTGAGAGTATGAAAATTCAGAAGAAGGAAGCCCCCTCCTCTGTTCAGAGGCTTAATATTTATACTAATGTGTAGTTAAGGCAAGGAAACCAAAAGATAATCCTAATTACAAAATCAATCTTTTTAAAACAGGAAGCAGAATCATCTTCACGCGATCAGCGCGCGACTCCACGCTAATCGCGTGGGTCTTTCAAAAGTGTGACGCTGTTAGCGTCGTCTATCACGCTAGTAGCGTGAGTTCTTCGAGACATCTGGTTGGGTTCGTCTTCTTGACGCTACTAGCGTGAGGTTTCACGCTAATAGCGTGACTTGGTCGAGAGCTCAGCTCCTATTTCCCTGCAACTGACGCTAGTAGCGTGAGTTCTAACGCTAATAGCGTGAGACTTCACTTTTAGTTTTCTCTTTTTGCTTGATTTTCCTCCTTTTTACCTGCAAAATGCTCAAATGGTATTGAAATTAGTTCTAAGTAATTAAAATACTAAACTAGCCTAATTCTAATCTATTTCTTACATATTTAATTAAATTCTAACCTAAAAACTATACTAACAACTAGATGTGTTTGCAACACATCAATCATCCACAAAGTCTTACCTTCTTTCATCATAGCCGTCATCTAGTTGTTGCATGCAATCAAAATTTGATATGCAATGAAAATATATTTTTGTTGTGTATGATGCATAATGAAAATGTGTTCTCATTCCATCCAGGACACAAAACAAAAATAATCCACGAGTTCACTTAGTGAAACACTTAAATGATAAAAGCTGGTGAAGGAAGGTGTAACAATGTGTGGTGGGTGCAAGGAGCTTCCAAAGGAATAGAGAAGGGAGTGAATGAGTGAGATAGAGAACTGAGGGAGGGGGTGTTTAGGAGTGAGGGAGGGGAAAGGTTAGGATAGTTTAGGAATTTTGTATTTTAAAAAGTGGTCGGTGAACTTAGACATAAAGGATGTAGGAATAACAAAATATAAGTCCAACAACCTATTTCATCTCTTGATTGACTAGACTCGGTCCCAAATATGAACTTTTAGGCCCAACTACCAATTGAAATTGTCTATTTGTTTTTGAAAGTAAACATTTTACTTGAGGTCTTAGTTTCTTTCTCATATTTTACTCCACGCTTTTTTCGCTACTTTACTCCCTAACTAACTTGGTTTGAGTAATAAGTTATTGAGTTAGTAATTAAACAAATGAGTTAATATAAAAAAAACTATATTGTTATCTAATAATATATCACAATGTATAGCATGATTGTCTTTTTCTCATAACTGATAAAAAAGTTACAACTACAAAATGATTCTACTCCATTGATATAATGTAAAAGTATTTTTTTTAAAAAAAATATATAACGAAATTCATAGTATGCCTTAAAAAACCAAAATATTCAAAACTGATTTTCTTGAAAACTTATCAAATCATCAGATTACTTGCACCCTTTCTACTGATCAGATCAACGATTCACTAGAAAAATTAGTCAAACCACACTAAATAAATTGCATCAATTCTCTATCATTTTCGTTGGAATTAGCAACTCATACAAGTATATTACCAGTTTTCAATTGAATCTACTAATCCGAACCTATATTTTGATAATACAGTCCCTCACTAGCGTTTTTAGATTTTCTAGCTAACTAGAATACTAAAAGTTGGATTTATTGATGCCTTTATTTCATGGGAACGACAATTAAACCATCACGATTCCTGGTTACTTTAAGCTTCAATGGAAACCAAAATATATTAACTACTTAATTTAAGCAACTTTTTGACTCTCTTACTTAAAAGTCACTTAAACCATAACCCAACATAATGTTCCAAAGATGCTTATTAAAAAAATTGAAGTCACTGAAACCATAACAAAAGATAATATTCCAAAAATGCTTCAAAAATTTAAAATTAATCAAACCATAACACAAGATGATGTCCCAAAGATGCTAAAAGAAAAATTTAAAAAGATGGATAAAGAGAGGAAAAAAAATGCACTGTAGCCAGCAGTTATTGCATGATCCCACACATTTGGTCAAACTTCAAGTCTCTAGTTCAACTTTGAGTAAACCCGAATTGACGATTAAAGCTGTTCAAAATCGATACAATAAAGAACCAATAAGTAGGGGGCATGACAGAAAAAATAGATATGGTTTTTATACAATAAAGAAAGACAGAAAAAGAAGGGATGAAAGTGTGACATAAGATGATTGATAAATAGGATAAAGATAAACAGAAAAAACAATAACGTTATATGTAAAAAAAGTGTTACCCATATATTATTTTAATTTGAAATTAAAAAATTAAATATGAATTGTACGCAACATATACTTCATTTCAGCATGTTGTCGATAGTTTGATGAGTCATTTTAGTATCTTATAATATATTTTCACTAATTTATAAATTACTTTGACTAAACTAGTTCAACAATATCATTAGAAACTTCATTAAACTTCATTTTCATATGCATATGAAATAGAATTCTAGTTTAACTATATGATATGATGTGTATAACCTTGATTTGAATGTCTGTAAACCCTTTTTGTCCCAAGTTAGAGGCCAAGGTTGAGATCGAGTTGTGCCTCAACTGCATGACCATCATCTGAATTAGGCATTATTGCAGGTTGTGCATTAGTTTGCAATTGATAACTGTGGAGTTCTCTTAGCCTTTTCACTTCTTCCATGTTGTTTCGGATTTCAACTGAAAATAGAACAAGTTTGAGTTTTATAGTGATATAAACAACATAAACTCAAAAATACAACACTAGAGCTATTAAAAATGACTTGATCCAACAGTTCATAAGATACCAATTTAATTTGACCTAATCCGATAGATCAAATTAGACTAGTGAAATACAAATGTGAAAATTATCATGCTTATTTGGTCTAGTCCAATAGACTAGATTAGGTAAAAAAAAATTAACAACTCATATGAAAATTGTGTTGACCCAGTCCGATTGACCTATTTTGAAGCTTTGATATGTTAGGTTGGATGATTTACTATGCAAAACACACATAATGGGGAAGGAGGGTAATTAACCTTCTCTAACTATTTTCTCCTTTTGAAAATCTGCAATTCTGAATTTCAAATGCTGCTGCTCAATCAGCAACGATCGTTGCTTATTTTTAGTGTCTCCAATTTGTCGACGAAGGTTGGAGATTCGTTGCTGTATAGAATAAGAACCTCGAAAATATGTTAGGTATCATTAGAATATCTCCAATGAATTTTTTTAAAATAGGTTTCTTACTTTAATTTTTATGATCATCATAGTATTTTTTTAGTCCTTACAATGTCATGTCATTCATAAAAAATTCATATACAATTTTGTTCTAATGATAATTTTTTTTAAGAAACTCACACTTTTATATTTTTTGAATTATTAAATAATTAAACACAATAGTATCAAAGAAAAAAGTTATATAAGTATTATTTTTTATTGATAAAAACAATTTTTTTTTAAAATACAAATTTTATTATTAAGAAACTCTTTCCACCACATAAATTCATTTTTATGAAAAAAGAATTTAATTTTTTTACTTAAGAAACCCTAAAAAATATCCATTAAAGATGCTAGAAACTGTTAGATACATTTATAGAAAAAAAAAAAAAATACCCGAATAGCTTCCATTTGCTTTTCGAGTTGGTCCATGCGGTTCAACTTCTTCAATCGGTATCTTTGTGAAGAAACACGATTTGACATGATTCTACACAGTATACACACGAGAGAATATAAGTGATTTGACCAAAAAAATTTATTTTAAAATAAAAGATATACAATTATAGCTTAAATATGTTTGACACTCTTAATATAATAATTTTTTAATTAATTTTTATTTAGTTTAAATCTTTGAAAAGAGACTCAGTTGTATTTTTTTGTATATATATCAATGCTCAATGTGCAATTTTTTTTTAGTTATTAAAATTTGTTCTTAATTTCCTCCACTTTTTCATTAAAAACATTTAAATCCTTATCTTTTTTTTAATTTTTTTTTATGAAATCAATCCATTTAAATATTTAAAATCATTTTATATTTAAAACTTATCAGTGAAAATGTTATATTTCAAGCCTCTTCAAAAAGAAATATTATATTTCAAAATAGTTTTTTTTTTTTTTTTCATTTTCAAAAACTTAAAATCACATGTTATAAAACCTTTTCAATTCCACCAAACTTTCGAGGTTAAAATCCATCTTAAATATTTAACTATTTGAGTAAGAAATAAAAGAATTTAAAAGTTAAGGAAACAAAAAGTGACAGAAGGATTTGATTCTATAAATTAAAAATGCGAGAGACTAACGTTGAGAAAAATATTCCTGAGACAACAAATTAATCAGACATTAATCTATAATCTATACGTTTTTTTTACTGCATAATCTATACATCTATACATACATACAATAAATGAATACTCATGTCTAGTTTCTACCTTTTTTAGATCTATTTATCTTGTAACTGCTATAAATTATCTCTTAATCGCAACAATTACTATAAAAACTTCTCAACCGTGATAGTTATTGACATCTCTCAGTCAATTTTTATTTACTAAAAAAATAAAAAAAGGCATAATGATGCCTATTTTCTATGTAGTAATATATAATGACAATTAACTTTTTTCACCTTCTGTTTTTTTAAAACATCATTAGTCCTCAACTGTCTGTGATAACTGATGCCACTGGTCAACAAAAGATTTCAGTTTTAGGACTGAAAAACTCATTTCACATTTCCTATGTCATAACTAATCTTGCTTCCGGCCTATGTAAAAAAATAAAATAAAAACTAATCTTGCTTCCACATGTACATTTTATATTTAACATCTTCTCTCTCTCTCTCTCTCTCAAAAGTGTAGAGTGTTATGATAGAAAGGTATGGAGTGCCTTTCTTTTTCCCTGATCCTAATAAAAAACGAAATGTAATTGAACCAAAAATTGAGTGAAAATTTAAACAAAAATCATGTTTTCATAAACAATAAACATATTTAAGTCTAAATAAATTAATAATATATATACCTCCTTAGCCTTTTTGGATCCTCCATTTTTGTGGCCACGTTGAGATCCAAGCCCGGTTTACTTGCTTGTCCTTCATAAGTTTGGTTAGTGTTGAAATTGACGCCAACACCATGAGTTGAAGAACTACCATGGATGAAATTCTTCTCAACTTGATTAAAAGTATGGTTATTGTAACGGTTGTCTCTTGCTTGTGCAGAATAAATGTTAGAAAGGCCAAGCTTGAGATCCAAGTCAAGTTTGGTTCTCCCCTCAGCATTACCAAACACCTGAAATGATGAACCAATTAACACCTCTAAACAACTTAGTTGGAGACATAAATTAATTATTAAAAGAGAAAGGTATAATTTGTGAATTGGATTTTACATGGCATGATTGATTTTTCAGTGAGGCAAGGCAGATCTTGTTTGCAGCTTCTCCCATTTTTCACAATTCTGTTGTCTGACTGCAAAACAAGATAAAGCAAAAAAGATTTAGCTAAGTTTTTCACATTCATATCTAGAGGAGAAAATGAATGTTTTCTTACATTAGAAAAATTATTTTTTCTTTGCTTTTTTCACACTAGTAGTGATTTCTTTATAAAGAAATGTCTGGCTACAAACATGCATATTAATTAAATGTATCTTTCTTCGAAAAAATCCCTACATTATTTTTATGAAGAAAAGATGTTACTGAAGAATACCAACTCAAATATTAAATTATTAATGTATTATATTTTTGGAAAAAGTTGTTAATTTGTTAGTTTCAAATGAATTGCTAGCTTACTAATTTTCCAGAAAATACTTATACCATAATTAATTAGGTGACATTCTTTGCTGGTGTACTTATCCCAACTCAAACTCAGTCACTGAAATTAATAATTAAAAAAAAAGTATGATGCCTTTCTTTTGAATGAATTTAATAATTCAGAAGTCCAAACCAAGGTATGTTCACATATTACATGTATGGAGTCCTCATTTGAAACCAAATCCAGAAAGATTCAAACCATGTTGTGTTGGCATATGCATATGGAGTCCTCATAAGTGGTTTGTTAGGATTCATCATCATTGTTTTGTTAACCAACTTAGTACATGCATGTATATATGATTTTCTTTTGTTAAGTAAGTCACTTTATAAGGAAATATTTACTTGCTTTCCTATACTATTGTTTTCAAGAATTTACCGTTTCCCCATTTTTGTGTGTTTAATTAAAGAATAATATTAATCATTTTGGTTTGTTTGATGTATAAAACATATTCTCCTAAACTTTAACTTATTAGTTAAATTTTGCATAAATGAACATGTATATTCAGGTATTAATAACCTATTTTATTCCATTAAATTAAAGGTATTAAATAGAAAGAAATTTAAGCAAAATAAAATATTCTCTATAAATTAACAACTGTATGAATGTTTGGTACGTAACTGATTTCTTTCAAAATATAATTACATATTTTTTTTAAAATTTTTATCAGGAAGCTAATAAAGAATAAATAATTATTTTTCAAAATATTTTGAATTAACTCCACGCTTAAACTTTTCACTTTACTAACGAGGTCCGGTGTAAATAGTTGAATTTTTTAGAAGTATTCTGGATAGGAATTTGATTCCCTAAGTGTGGGTATGGGAAAATTTTATTAAGAAAAATAAAACATACTTCCACGATCTCTATATCTTGAGGGACAAGTCTCATAACTACCGACAAAATTGCTTAATTAATTTAATCATATCATTTAGTTAGCATGGAGCAAATCTTCATTTAGCACTATTAACCTAATAAGTTTCATGTATATTGCATTATTGATATATAAATAAAATAGGGATAAGTAATATATTTTTCAATCATGCTAATAAATCTTTTGGTATTAGTCCATCTAAATTTAAAGTCTTCATTTTCACTCCTTTATGTTTTCTAAAAGAAAAAAGGTTAATTAATATTTTTTTCCAACAATGATAAAAAAATGTGTCAATTTTTTTAATAAATATTAAATGTATAAAAAGAGAATATTTCACTTTTTTAAAGTGATCTGATAAACATCGACGTATCAAATGAATTAAAAAAAAAAAGAATATTTTATTAGATGTATACCATAAGTTTTCAAGTATGTCAAACTTTTAAAAACATATTTCAAACTTTTAAGAAATTATACATCTAGAGAAGTAATGAGACCACAATAAGTCTACTGGATCGTGACTGAGGAATAATAAAATTAAGTAAGTGAGTATTGTTTTAAAGGATCAAAGGTCAAATTTTTTTTTGTTCAATAAATGGGGAGAGACCCATAAGAAAATGGTCGATTCTCAATTCACAAAAGCAATTACTAGCTAATCGAAACTACAAATGAAATTTTAAATAATTGATCGAATAAATGACAGTAAGAACAATTAAAACTAAAGAAAACGATACATTTTCCCCCTTTAATCAAGGTTTTGGAATTTAGTTAAGGTATTATTTTATTTTATTCTAAAATAGGCCTACTAAGAAAAAGGAAACTTAGTTAGATGTTAAATATAATTAAGTTCAAATACTTCCTAGTTACACAAAACCAAATAAAGAACTAAGTTTTATTGATGTAATGTCTCGTAGTATTACATTGATTAAACTAACTCTAGTTACGGAAATAAACAAATTACAAATTATTTTCGTCTGCAAAAAATAAAAACATGAGTAGTTTTTTAAAATAATAAACATACATAAGATTAATATATATATATATATATACACATACATATATATATATATATTGAATACATAAGATTAACATATAAATAAAATGAATAACGCTACTAGCCTACTACCTGAATACCATCACTCATACATGAAATAAATAAATAGTCACAAGCCTTATGGTGTTATAATTAATACTGTCATTGAAATGAACCAAATATAGTCATTTAAAAATAAAATGGATGTTGCCTAAATTAGGCGATAAAATGTCTAGAAACGATAAGAGAAATTATGAATCATATCCGGGAATTATATGAATATCAAATAAATAAAAAGTTATTCTAATATTCATATTTACATCCCTTACTCTTCAGGGGTAACAAACAAAAAGTATTCTATGTATCTATATTTATATCTCCTACTACCAAGGGGTAAACACTTAGTTTTGGCATGTTAAAAAATATCATTATTATTGTTGTTGAGCCAAATGCTTATATTATATTTATTGGTAAAAGAGTAATTGAACAAATATTTATTGAATAAGGCACTACTCAAAGGTTCACAAACAACTAAATATCATGATTCTTGGTAATTATATTTTTTAAGAATGAAAAAAATTTGTTTAATTGATTATTGAAAATTTTTAGATATAAATTTTAGGAATAGTCACTATAATATCTGAAAGTATGTGATGTATTATCAATTTCTTTTTTGTGTTTATGTGACGTGACACGTTTAGATTAAAATATCATTTGAGATAGGCGTTCCACTGGTGTGGTAGAGTCAGTAAATTTTTTTAGTCCATGCCAAATTTTAAGTAGTATAAAATTTTATTTTTAGGTACTGTTAAATTTTATTTTTAATCTTAATTATTTATATAAATATATATAATTATTAGAAAAAAATCTCCATTCAATTACTGTAAATTTTATTTTTTAGATAATATTGTGCTCATTGCTGGCCTACATATAGCTGTGCCACTACCACCTGAGTTGCTTAGTCACTCAGCTGACTAAATTGTCATCATGTTCTTCGTCTATATGTTCTCTCTGGTGCTCTTCCTCTCGTCTCTCTGCCTCTCTACTCCTTTCTTACCACTCTATTAAGTTATAAGCTACATGAGAAGTTAAATGGGATAGAGAATACCCCTTATACTCTTACTCTGTTAATTCATTTTTTTTTATATATAAAAAAACTAACTGAAAAAGCTTGTGGAATAAATTAGTTTACTAAATACTTTTAATTTAGTCAACAGACTTTATAAGCCAATCGAGTATATATGCTATAAACTAACTTAAATGCAATATAAAAAACATATTAGTTTCAACTCTGAAGACTAATATATATAACAAACAACGTCAACAAGAACATACAATACAAGATTTAAAAAAAGCACAACACAAATAGTACAAAAAATGAAGTTATTACTTATCAAAGGCTTTATCTCATTTGATTGAGTAGATTGCATAAATTATTTTAAACTCCTTAATACTATTTTTAACACATAAAAAAGGAAGTTATCGCTTAGTGCCATCAACTGGACAATGCAATATGCATTGTTTGTCAAAGAACTTATTTATATTTTTGGGTGTTTTGTCAAAAAGGTAATATCACTTCATGAACAAAATTACAAAATCATTTACTGAAATTAACAAGTGCCCCCGCCCAACAAAAAAAAAGTTTAAGTATTACCTTAGTGTTATAAGTCCTGTGTCTAATTCGATTATTCGAATATAACTAAATATACAAAAATAAATAACATAAATTATTAATAAGACAAAACGTTTATATTCTTCACTAGCAACAATCTTGTCTGGCTCAGCAACACTGCTTCCTGTGCGAGGAAAAGTTGATAGTTGATACTTCCCTTGCATATCATTCTCAGATACTTTTTCACGTTTAATTTGAGGCTAGCTATATGAAGCTCAGTTTAATTTTTGAACGGCTTAATAAAATCCTATATAATAGTCATCGTAAATGTATTAACTCTCACACTTCATTGGTGATTGGTTATTTGGACTGCTGTCATCACAATATCTTTGCTCTTGCAAAGAGTACACCAGCAAAAAGACCTGAAAATAATGTGCATAATTTTCGATATATGATTAAAAGGATGATAACCGCTCCAAAAGAAAATGTAGCCTAGTGGCACTAATAAATTGCTAAGCAAAATGATGAATGAATAGGTTTGATAACATAAATAGAGGAACATTTTTTGAACACACTAAAATGCCAGCAATAGAGATTATTTGGAATCTTGTTTAAGGACCTATACAAGCCTGTAATAGTAAAACAGACACAACACATATATAAGACATTAATTGATATGGGAAAAGAACTCAGCCGAATAAATATCTGAAAATCAAATTTAGTTAAATGCAAGAGAATTGAGTATGTTTATGTATACGTGTTCATCAAAATTTAAAAATAATTTAACTCAATTTACTCACTAAAGGTATCACGTATATATCTTGCAATGTGTGCAATCCTAAGTTATTTTGCACGGGATGTATTGTCATAAGAATTTTTTTAATTTTTTTTGATAGCCTTTAATGATTTTAAATATATAATAATGACTTAAATGGAAAATTAACTCAGATTTATGTCTGTTTCGCCATTAATTAGTCCATTATGAATATTAAGTAACATTTTAATGTCAATTACACCTAGTAATAAAATATATGCAACAACTTTTCATAAGCCAAATTTATAGAAAATTCAAAAAATAAATTAAGAAATTAAGAAATTAAAATATATTATAAATTGAATAATAGGGTGGGTAAATATGGCATCCACTGATTCCTCCCTTAGTCAAAGAGGAGTTGAGGAGTTACAACATGAGCTGTTGAATATAAAGTAGTGCATAATCCATGCCTAGCTTGTAATATCTATGTGTGTCTAATTACAAGGCTTAGAATAAGCCTCGTTCATCCACCATTTTTTCCTCACAAAAACCCTTAAGACCTTTCCTTGCCATAAACCTAGTTCTTTCCCTTTTGATTTCGTTTCTCCATTAAGAATCTTTGATGAAAAGCATAGGAGCTGGAGGTGGTGATGGTGGTGGTGGTGCCATTATTCCACTTCATCATGGATGTGGAAATATAAGGGTCGCTACTACTAACCCTTCCATGTGTTCTCCTCCTTTGACAGCCATAGAAAGGTTTTTGTGGGGACAACAACAACAGCAACAGCCACAGTATAACGTTGCAAACAATGGCCATGCAAGTGTTTTTGATGGTGGCTCAACCTACAAGTTTATGTGGCCAAATAATAATAGTACTACTCAAGAAGTGAGCTATGCTGAACAGATCATTTTTGCAAATAATCATGAAGAGGCTCTGAATTGGACACAACAAGTGTGCTTCAAAGAAGATCGGAAGAATATTGCCAAACTGGTGGGAAGAAGACCTAAGAGAGGGTCTTCAGTGCCCTTGATCAAAGGACAGTGGACTGATGAAGAAGACAGGTTGAGTAATCATGAGATTATAAAACATTGTTTTTATTATATACATTTACATATTTGTTTTATTTAATTTTGATTTTTTTTTTTTTTATGTATTTGAACTAAACTTTTGAGGTGATTTGTTATATGATCAAAGGAAACTGTTGAAGTTGGTGAAACAACATGGTGTAAGAAAATGGTCTCTGATAGCTGAGAAGTTGGATGGAAGGGCTGGAAAGCAGTGTCGAGAGAGATGGCATAATCATCTGCGGCCTGATATTAAGGTCTGTTAATTACTCGCTTAATCCTTGTCAATGGTGCACACTTTGATGATGCTAAATTGTTTTTTTTTTTTTTTACATGTTCAATATATATGTAAACTTATTAAAAATCTCATCTTAAAGAAAAAGTGAGAAAAGAACTAGGCCCTAGGGTTATGTCTTTGAATGATCAATCTGAATATCTTTCTCTACAAATTTAAGATCAAAAGAAGTGTTACCAACTAGTTAGTTTAACAAGGATTTTTCAAGATATTACCTTGAAATGTACTAATGTTTTCTTAATTATGAAGCATCTAGATATAGATTCAGATTTTTCAATGAATCTGTTTGGAATCTGCATATCGATCACACTTCATATATTTCCTTTTCTATATCTCTCAATTGTTGGCATATAAACATGGGTTAAAGATCAAAACTAGTTGATATTGCCACTGTTAATGATTCATATATTATAAATTTTTTACCATTCTCGTATCTCTCACATTCGAACCCCCCCCCCCCTCCCCCCAAAAAAAATCACGTTAGGATGATTATCACATCATAAACTATTGCCACTAACTTTTTGTTAATTTTATTCATATTCTTAAATTGCTCTTATATACCAACATTTCGTAAATTAATCACTCATTTCTATTTTACCATTCATATTTTGGTCATCTCACAATTTTTCCTCCTAAATAAAATCATGTTAGGACATCACATTATAAATTATTAATTGCTACTAACATTTCGTTAATTTGGTTTCTACTAACATTACTGCCTTAGCTAATCTTTTGTGACTTAACCACACTATCAATGTATACCTGTATCCAATTACGCAACTATATTTCATGTCTCTTATTTCCAGATTCAAAATATTGTGTTTATTGGTACTTAATTAACATAAAATTGTTAATGTCAATTATATTCAAACTATAATCTTTATTGGCCACTTAACATGTTACAGAAAGATAGTTGGAGTGAAGAAGAAGAGAGGATATTAGTAGAAACTCATGCCAAGATTGGAAACCGTTGGGCAGAGATTGCGAAGCGCATTCCAGGAAGAACAGAAAATTCAATAAAGAACCATTGGAATGCAACAAAAAGGAGGCAAAACTCAAGGAGAAAGAACAAAAGAGCAGGAACCTCAAATGGGAAGCCACAACCCTCTATTCTCCAAGACTACATCGAAAGCTTGACTCTGATCACCAGCACCACCACCACTCCTGTGGAACAACAAATTGCACCTCAGCTCTCTGATTCTGTTACCAATAATGAAAATTCTTCATTAATGGCCGAGTCTTATGATGATGAGTTGCTATTCATGCAACAACTTTTCAAGGAGAATAATGCCAATAATGTTGAATCTCTTAAGCACTCCAAGAATATTATCAATAACTCTTCCGCAGCCTCCTTGGATTGTTATTATCATCAAACTAATTACAATGGTGGTGGTCAGCTTCTCACTGATGTCACTCAATGTGGGTTTGTTGTTCATTCCAACCCTAACACAACAAACTCACATCACAACAACATGTGCTTGGATGAGAGTCTCTTCATCTCCAGAAAGAGTACTACTCCTCATGCTCCTATCAACTACCTTGATTCTGATCATGTCTATCTCTCTCACTTGCTTAATGGAACTGCTAGTTCATCATTTCGCTATAATAATTATGGGGTTAACAACCAGAACAACACGGAGTTGCAGCTGGGGAATCAAGATTGTTTTGAGGAAAGAGGGAGATGGATTTGGTAGAGTTTGATTTGTTATACTCAGTTTTTGCATTAGCAAGAAGAATATTCTGCACTTAGGATGTTTTTGTTCATGGCTTTTTATATTGTAGTGGACTTTGGAATAAACTATGTTGGTCGTACTTTATAGTGGATTAGGATCTGCATTTTCTACAGTTTGAGATGTTTTAGACTCATGTGTCGCGTGGCTTAAATTTTTTAGTTTTATATCTTGTCTATATGTTTCCTAATTTTTTCTGTGACAATACCTAATAAAATTCCATTAGGTATTCTTCCCCCCCCCCCCCCCCCCAAAAAAAAAAATCCACTAGGTACGCAACATCATGTATATCTTGCATGAAAAG
>PYAF01000004.1:355239-382903 GCA_007407185.1 Glycine tomentella
ACTGGGTTACCTCATTTCATTAATGATCAAATTGTAAATACAAGTAGGAATTCTATCAAAATCTAAGACACAAACTGTACTGAAAAGCTTTGATTTTGGGAGAGAAGATATCTACAACGAAGAATAATAGCACCCAATTCAGACCTATCTATACCATCCCTGTTGACTTTATCTACAACGTCATCACAATCCATTTCAAAAATGACATGAGAGAAACCTTTTGAAATCATCGAATGCATGACTTTCGACAGACCCAAAGCTTCACCAGCGGAGACGGACAGGCTGGGGTGTTTACACTATGATCTGGCAAGTTTAAAAGCTTCTCTATCATCTCTACAACAGATCAGAGCCAAAACCAGTAACATTTGAGGTTGCTCGGAAAGGGGGGTCAATGTTGCACTTTAGTAATCCCACCGCAACCAGTGGAATGGTTCTGGTATATCATATTGGAATCTGCTGTCAACAATAGTTTTGGCCTGAACCCAGTCACTTAAGAAGAGCTTTCCAAACAATCTGGTCCAGCGTCGAGTGTTTACCATCCCAAACGAGGTCATTACGATTTCTCCAAATTCTCCATAGAAGAGTAGAAAAGGAATCCATTTTCCTTAAGATCCTTTGTATAAATATGAAAAAACAAATTAAAAATAAAATAAGAAAAATAAGTTCTTTAGTTGATATTTGCTTAAATTTTTTTTAGTAGATTATATCTCTAATTTTATCCATAAGATTAATAATAAATATTGTTAAAACTTATTATTTATTAGAAATACAAAATTTAAATAGCCATGTAAAAAAAAATTAATTCCGATCCTCTTTTAATACTTTGATGGATTCATCCTTGGTCTAACATATATTCTTTCCCTAATTATATTGCATATAAGACAAAATTTTGGTATAATCAACACCATAAGTAAGTTTGATGTTGTTTTCTATTTTAAATTATAACTTTTTGGTAATGTATGCTAAAGGAACAAAAGAAGCAAAAAATTACAATATCTAGATTGGAGTAAGCCTGGCATCAGCAGCCAAAAGCTCCAACATATCTCGAGGGGGTTCGCCTAAACTAAGGAAGAAAAATGTAAAACTTTTACCTCCTTAATAAATATTTTCATGAATGTTAGTTTATTTTTCTAATAACATTCACACTACTTTAAATCTTGCAAAAATTCCACACTTTTGCAAACTTTATTATATAATACTCCCTTTCCTTTTTTAATTATTGAATTTTTGAAGAAAAAAATATTTCTATTTACCTGTTGTTTGTAAAGTTAATAGTAATTGCCGTTTTGTCAATTAAACTCTTATGTTTCACCTAATCATTACTCTCTCTCTCTCTTTCTAAATAATTGACTTTTAAGTTTATTTGCAAAAACCAAGGAAACTAATAATATTTTTATTAAATTGTTAGGTCCTTTCCTATTATAACCCAGTAAATTCACTTTCCCAACACGTTGATTTCTCTCTCCAACAATAGCTTATATTTGTGTTTCTGTCCACCAAATTATCGATCAATAAATAATTAATATGTATAAAATAACTAATGTAAGGGTATAATTAACAAAAAATAATAATTTAACCTTATATTTTAAAAACCACAGAAAATAGAAACAATTTTTTTTCCAGAAATCGAAAAATTAAAAAGAAATGAAAAGAGTAATTAATTTACACATGTATTTATTGTGGACTGGAAATGAAAAAGAGAGAAAAAATATTTTATTTAAATTAAGAAAATTTATTACATTTTTTATTTCTACGTAAGAATATTAAAAAACACAAAAAGAAACTGAAGGAATATATTCAAATTAAATATATAATTTAGCTTAATAAAACCTAAAATAATTTCGACCGGGATGTAAAATTAAATCCAATTTATATTTTGAGTTTTCAGTTTCAGTTTATTTTGATTTTTAGATTATAAAAAGTTGTTGTAAACTGAAAATAGATAAGTCAAATAACCTTATCATGCTCTATTGTGAAATCATGTAATATAAAAAATACTGACACAAAAAATAACTACAAATAAAAAAATTATTAAAAATAAAAAATTCTACAACTAATTTTTTTTGTTAAAACTATAAAAAATAATGACACAAATATAAAACTAATAATAATATATTGACATATATAACACATGTTTCTACAATTTGCATTAGGATAAATTATGTATTTTATCTTTGAATTTTTCGACATTAATAGTTTTGGTCCTTAAACTTTGCGGACTGGACAATGTCTCCAAACATTTTGTCTGTCCAAGGTTTTCATCGTTTTTATCCATTTTTGTCATTAAGTGATGACATGTCATTGCTTTTATTATTATTTTATTTCATTATATTTTTATTAGCTAAACGTCATCATAAATTACTTGAGTAACTTGTTTGAAAGGTCTTAAACATATTCTAGCGACTAAAAACAGTCAAAAATTGTTAATCCTACATCCAATTTCAATTCAAACCAAACCAGATTCAAGTTTAACTCTTACATGCATCAAACTCAATTTACTCACAACGATAGAGAGAAATTAATACTAAGATGAGTATAAGATAAAGAATGATTCTTCTAATAACATTAATTTGAAACTAAAGACTCTACTCAAATTCCAACAGAAATGTATAATCGAGTATGCAAGCAATTGAAAAATCCTAATCTCCATCAAATTCAGAAGTGACACTACCAAATCACCACTACCATTTCATAGCACATTACTATTTAATTTACAGTCATTCATTCAAATTCAATTCATTATGTGAAAAATCACAAATCAGACTTTAGCACTTGTTCGGTAAACAATAATTAGTCGCAACAAAATTTGGGAGACGTAGAGAACTTGTGGGACGTAGATGAGGAGCACGAGGGGGACGGAGATGAGAAGCGGAACAACAATGACGTTAGTGTGGGAGCTTCCGCAGGCAAGGGTTCTGAGCTTAATTTACGTGACAAGGGCAAATTTTTGTTGTATATTTTAACAAAATCTTGTCAAAATACACAGCAAAAACGTACTTTTGTTAGGAGTATCCTGAGTCCTGACAAAATCTTGTCTAAAATCTAGACATATAGCAAAAACATATTTTTATTGTGTACATGGACGAAATCTTTTCTAATCTCAAAAAAAAAAAAAAATGTTAAAGCACTTCCAATGGACAAAACACCATGCTTGGATGAGAATTAGGCCTTGTTAAAAGGACAATGAATAAGCTTAAAAACGAAGTTATCACTTGATGCCTTAAATAGTTAAATTGGATAGTCGATTAATTTGTCAAAGAATCTATTTATATTTTCAGGTGTTTTTTTTTTTCAAAGAATAATACCACATCATGACTTCCAAAAAGAAAAGGAAAAAAAGAATAATATCACATCAAGCAGAAAATTGCATAATCATTTACAGAATAATATCATCAAAAACAAGTATTACATTCGTTGTTATATATAGTTCCTGTGTAGCATTCGAATATAACTACAAAAAATCGATAAGATATAACTATGCCAGGAAAACTTGATAATTGATACTTCCCTTACAGGTGTATCAGATATTTATTCCACGTTTGAAGGCTATATTAAGAGTTGCATTTGCACGGCTTAATCAAAAACCTATATAATTGTCATAAATGTATTAATTCTCACAGTTAATTGGCTTGCTGTTATCATGACATCTTGGCTCTTGCAAAGAGTACACCAGCAAAAAGACCTGCAAATAGTGTGCATTTTTTGTATAAGTTAATAAGATTAAAAGGAAGAGAAACATTCCCAAAAGAAAAATGTAGAATGGTTTTGCTGATGAATTACCAAACAAAATGCTGAATAAATTTGATACACTGAGAGGAACTTTGAACACTAAAATGCCAGCAATAGAGATTGGAATCTTGTTTAAGGAACCTACAAGACTGTAAAACATGCACAAAGTTAATAGACATTAATGGATGGAAAAAGAACTCAAATCAGAATAAATAATTGAAACCATCAAATTTAGTTGAATGCAAGAGAATTTAGTCTGTTTGTATATTCACTAAAATATTTGGCATCCTTTCCTGTCCCTAGATTTATCCATAAGACATCACATATTTATATGGCGGTATATGTTACTTTCCTGTGTCTTATAGGAAGACTATCTACGTATTGAATTTCAACTCCATAAAATTACCTATATGTTGTAGGGCTAGTTTGATGTAAGAACCACATTGAGGTAAAGCTGATGGAAAGTCCAAGCAGTCCACTGGCTGTTGCAACCACCCAAAATATCGGCAGTTTAACTACGTCACTGGAAATCAAAACGAAAAGCATGGTGAGGATGCAAAAGGGATAATTTAATTCTAAAGTAAAGAAACATATTCACTCACGCATGTATTACATAATCCCACTCGCCAAAAATGAAAATCAAGATGATGGCAAAAGGTAAAGACAATAAGTTGTTGAGCAACACCATTGACACTTCATTAAGAGATCCAGATTTTGTTGCCTTTTTTGCTTCATCCATAACCCGCCTAAGGGTAAGCTGAGACAAAAAGGAAAACATTTAATCAAAGCTTAGGTTGGACATAACTGGAATTTGATCCAAAGAAGGCTCTGTTCTCAAAGTTATCAATTCCAATATCAATCTTAGAAGTCTCTTACAGAATATAGGATGAAAACAAAGGATAAATACACATACTGAATAACTTGCAGTTAGAACACAATTGATAATCTGCCAGGTATAACCAACTGCATCAAAGGAGAGATCTGTAATACCACCACTGACAGCAGAGATAATCTGTATGAATTATGTATAGAGAAGGCAAAAAAGACTTCAGAAACTTGTATACTAATAGTTCATAGAAGGGTAAACTAATAAGACTATCAGCACGTTAGTAAATAATATAGATTAATGAAGATTTTTTATAGGAAGGCACATAACTTGATGAATAAATCAAACTATCAGCATTTTCTTTTGTGATTTCTGAGCTGATGAAACACCAAACATTGTCCAATTATTCAGAGTTACCCAAAAATGTCAGAACAGAGAGAGGCTTCACAAGCATGGTATTATCAAGGATTGTTGCATTTGTATCATAAAATATCCAGCAGGTTTCACCTTGATTGAGCAAAAACTTACAATTTGATAATTTGAACTAACTGCTAGAGTTTTACTACTATACAAGCATGTAATTTTCATATAACAAGATGATTTAGGCATTTAGCCATCCAACACCAAGATTGAAATATAGTGGAGACATCAGATGTTAATGTTATCCAACACATGATCTTAACTCCTAACCAGTAAGTAGTAGCAAAACTCAAATTGTCCAAAAATACAGCACGTTAACGAGTACGATTTAAGAATGCCATTTACCATCATAAACATTGCAGTCCACACTTTGGGACTCTGACATTTCCGAAATAAATATAATTCTCCAATTGCTGTTAAGATATTTGTCATGTTCTTGAGAATAGTCACCATGGCAACATTTATGTATTTCAAACTGAAAAGAAAAATAAACCAGCAGACATTATGTATAAATATGAGCAGCACAAGATGCATCATCATTGACAAACAGACAGAGCGCCAGAACAATAACAAGTAGTGCTGGTCCTTTAAAAGATGTTTTACTAATCAGGTTCAAGTTCAACATCTCCATAGGTGTTAAATAAAATACACAAAGAGCAAAGTTTATCCTATACCTATACATGCCTGAGACAAGCATGCCAATGAATATCACATTGACAGGGATCCAGGCCCTGATCAGCCTCCAACTGAGCTTTTCAACTGAAATTCGACCAGAGAGAGACAACAGTACAACAACCAGGGTAGCGATAAAGTTCTGCAAAGTACAAGGAAGAATAAAGATCACATGATTGATTTTGCATTTACAATAAGCTCCAGGAAAGAAGTAAAGCCAAGAAGCTGAGAAACTATCATTCTTAAGAATTATAGTCTGATTAGAACCTCTTTCCATGATTTAACACTCATATAGAGCAAAAACAAGGACAGAAACTAACTTACTTGATAAAACATCAATGATATTCCTGCATCGAAATTATAACCTGATAAAACAATTTTGTTCAGCATTATCATGGAGCAAGAAGAAATACAGTAGGCCACTCCTGAGATAAGAGGTCCAGACTTCTTAGCCGATCCATGCAAATGATGCCTTTCCTCCCCATCAAGAAGACTAACATTATCACCAATTGTATCTTTATTTGCTTTCAGAAATCTGCGTGTAGCATATTACTTAAGCACCACTATTATTATTTAATAAATCAACAATCATAGCATTATAAGGTTAAAACATGCACCCAAAAACCCATAACTCAAACAAGAATTTTCAAACACCAAAAATGTAAAGAAAATATCATGGAGCAATTGAGTGAAACAGATTTTTTAAAAAAATGAACACAAACATGACATCTGCTTAGCAAAATTTACAGTAACAGAATAGAAATGAAAGAAAAGACAGGAAAATGCATAGATACATAGAGATAAGCCGCAGAGCTGGAATTCAATGAAAAAAATAAAAGGATTTTTAAGAATTAAAAATGTGGAAGGAAAAGAAGATTTTTTTCACACCTATCATTCAAAGTTGTGCGCTCTGCATTTATGGCAAAGTTGTTGATTGACAACTTTCCTTGCTCACGAATTGTTTGCACCGAATTAGCCTTTTCATCTAGAAACATTTTTGATGTTATGGTGGTGCCTAACCCTGGTTCTTCAGAATCATGCTGAGAAAAAATGTCTAACTTAAAATCAGACGACATATCCTTAACCTGGCAATAAGGAAAATGAGACAAAAAAAAACAAGTCAGAAAAGATGGAACAGTTACTTGATGCAAATTTAACGAAAACATACAAACTATAAAATACATGCTGAGCAAAATAACTACTACACTACAAGGGAATGAAAACTTTCAGAGTGGTGTTCAAATTCACGTTTCACATTGAATACAATATTATAAATTACAAATACAAATTAAATAAAATTTTAACATTTTTGAGTACAGAGGGAGTACTTGAAATTTTTTCCAACAAACAATCAACAATCAAGTTCATCAATTAGGAGAGTCCTTTCATTTTCCAACACAATTTCATTGCATATCGAAAAAAGGATTGCAAACATAAACCATGTGATGCGTCATGCAATTCTAAAGTTCGGATAAAACCGTCACCACAGACAAGAACAAAAACCATGATGAAATGAAACCGGCAATTCAGCACAAAAGAAACAAGCAACACATAAAAGACCAGCATTAGCACCAAACCAACAAAAAAACCATGATTACAAAACCAAAACAGCAGCAAAAAACAGACAAATTTTCAAAACCAACGGAAGAAAGAAAAAACAAAATGGGGTTCTCACTTGTGCACAGGATTACTATCTCACACACAGTGCCCACAGCGTGATCATCCACAAAGATTCAAACTTGAACTAAATGGCGAAAACCCAATTGGAGATAAAGTGAGAAAAAACTGCCAGGGGAATCGAAAAACCGAACCTACCACCCAGTTGCGGAAAAGGGGAAATCACCACATGAAGATTCAAACTTTTTGAAGAACACGCAAAGGGAGAACGAAAGGGAAGAGCAATTAAGGTGATAGTGTGAATCAGGGGCGGTTCCATGTGGGAGAGAAGCGGTGATGAAGTAGAATAATGGAGATGGAGCGGATTCCGAGGGCTTCAAAGTCAAACTGAATGAAGGCACCATGCTTGAAGAACAAGTGAAGTAAGTCAAATGAAAGAGGAAAATGGGTTTTGCGTATGAATGTGAGAAAAATGGAATAAGCAAGGCGTGTCAGCGTCACATTCACAAGCTGTTCAACTTCAAACTTTAAACTGTTCTGTATCAGTTCTGTTTTCTGCTGTCTTACATCATTTTACACGTGTTTACACTTTACAGAATGAAAAACGCATTTTTAGCACAAAAATGCAGCAACCAATTATCTTTAATGTTGAATGTAATTTTGAAATGTCTTTATATAAAAAATTATATAACATTTCATGAACTACCTTTGTTTTTTTTTTATAAGAGACAAGTATTAAGGTAATATATATTAAAACTTGTTTTCTTTTTATAAAAAAGAAGGACCAGAAAGAGTATAATGTAAGATAAAATATTTTCGTGAAGGGATGCAAGCGTCACTTTAGTAAAAATAAAAGGGATGTGAGTGTTTATTTAAAAATTAAAATGTGTGAGTGCTATTTAAAAAAAAAAAAAAAAAAAAAAGCCCCCAGGGAGCCAAGTCCAATTTCCCGTTACAAATAACAAACAACATTGTCAGTCATTATTTGTCCAACACTTTTAACTCTTGTTTCATTGATTATGTATGATTGTTTTGATTAATAGAGACAAAAATGATTTTTTTATATACTATCTTCTATCATGAATAATCTTGTATAAGTCGGATAGAGTTGTTGTACACGATAAAATTCTTATCGTAATTTTAAAAAATATGATGATTTCTTAAAGAACAAAAATTAAATTCACATGCTTTTTTTAAGTTTGAAAACCAAAATCATCAATATAAAAGTATAAAAACATTGACCATGTTTGCCCAAAAAGCACAAGGACTAAAATATATTTTCTCTTTTTTTTAAAAATGAAATACTTTCTATAATATTCTTGATAAACCACAATGGGATTATATTCATTTTTTAATTATGAATTCTTTTTTATATGAATAGTAAATATTTTTTTAGTAAATTAGACCTACTTATCATTGGTGAAATCTCATAAAATTACATATATTTTTTCTATTGTTTCTATCCCTATTTTAACTCCTAAATTGTTTGAAAAATATTATACTAACACTCATTATACATTACACTAATTCCTTAATTGTTGTGAAAAATGTTACACCATGTTTTTCTACAAAGAAGGTTATTGTAAATGTTAAAAAACAGCAGAAATTTTATAATTTCATTAAATTCCAAAGGGTGTTATTGTAATTTATTTGTATTTTTTTTCTAGTATGATCTTTTACCTTTTTATGTCTTATTACAAAGGAACACGGGCCTTAAATGGCCCAGATAGAGAGAGAGGGGGGGGGGGGGACCTACTAATAAAAGTAGCCCAACAGCACACCCAAATCCAACTCAAAATCAAGTATGCCCACTCAAAAGAAATTAACTTCTTATACCAGCCTTTTTTCTAATATATCCAGCATACACATTATTATAATAATTTTTTCCTTCTCGTAATTCATAAACTGTCAAACTTGTGACCTTTTGATTACAAGTGCAGTATTCTAACCAACTGAACTACTGTATCATTCATGTTAAAAGCTAATTAATATTATTATATATAACATTACAAATTTAATGCATATTTAATACACATAAATTTACATAATAATTTTTATAAAAATTAATTTTTATCTAATAATATTTTTTACATATATAAATTTCTAAAGTATATGAACTTATGATTTTATAAAATTAAAATTTTTAATATATATGAACCAAATACTTTTTATTCAAACTTGTGATTTTTAATTAAACCATGATTTTATTTTAAATTTATTTTTCTAAAAATGCATATATTTTATAATTAAATCATGATTTTATCTAATAATGCATATTTTATAAAAATAAATTTAAAATAAAAATCATGGTTTAATTAAAAATCATAGGATTGAATAAAAATATTAGGTTCATATACATTAAAAATTTTAATTTTTTAAAATCATGGATTCATATACTTTAGAAATTTATATATGTAAAAAAATATTATTAGATAAAAATTAATTGTTATAAAAATTATTATGTAAATTTATATGTATTAAATATGCATTAAAATTTGTAATATTATATATAGCAATATTAATTAACTTTTAATATGAATGGTGTAGTAGCTCAGTTGGTTTGAGCATTGCGCTTGTACGCCTTAAATATGAGAGTGCATGTTATATCAAGGCAAATGTTTCATGCATGCCTTAAATTTGCTTCCTACACCCCATACAAAAATTTAAACACTAGAATGGACAATCTTACCCTTAGTTGCAAGACCTCCTTCCCATTTTTGGGTTGTTAAGTATCCTATTCCTCCTCACCAGAGTTGTGTGTGTCTCTCATCAAAGAGTGTCTTCAGCTGTTGAAAAACATGCAACTAGTAAATGCTCCTTGTAACACCTTTTATTAAAATAACAACTCATACTAAAAAGAATATAAATATCAAAATTATTAGTCTAAAAATATCTCATGTATAATAAATAAAGTCACGTAAATAAGTCTTTACATAAGTAAAAATATTACTCTCAAATATGGACATCTAAAAATAATCGATACTAAAAGTACAACATAATCAGCCTCAATTGACATATTATTTTGAGTATTAACAAAGTTAAAAATATATCTAAAGGTAAATAAGTCTTCAAAACTCCTTAATTCCAGTGAATAAAACAAACTTAGAATGTTTGTAAATAATGTTGTTCGTAGCCTGTGCGGTAATTTAGAAAATCAGTTATGATATCCACAATAAATTTAAAATAAGATTATAAATAGTCCAATAAAAAAATAATTCAAACACTCACATGACATTTTGAATAAATAAAATATTCAAATAAACAACAACACCTCAACACATTTCAATAAATATAACATATACAACTTAGTGATTTTCAGAATCACTAGACTCAATTCTTTTATTTCCTGAACCAGTGTGGCCCTCAAATTCTTCAAAATGTCTATGAGTTCATATTTCATGCAATGGTGTCCCATTGCATTTTCCATCATAAATGGAGGTATCCAAAATCTCTTCCCATCCTAGATGGAGGTATTTATAAATAAATATCATTCTCATCCTAGATGGAGATATCTAATATTATAATCTCATAATAAAATGTATATCATTATACCTTCCCATAAGATGATAACCAACTCATAAAATTACAAAAATATCATTCTTAAAAAAACTATCAAACAAACTCTCTAATTTTGTGCATCCAATAATAATTCTCAAAATCACACCACAACAATAATAGAATCAACTAATAATATGAAATCACATATATAACAATGATTATATACTTAATATAATAACTAAGGCATATAGTATTTACAATGACTAGAACATAACACACATACATACAAATTGGTCTTAATCCTAAAGGTTAAATTATAAATTCATTAATTTAATGATAACACCTTCTAGATAATGTATGTGTGTGTGTGTGTGTGTGTGTGTGTGTGTGTGTGTGTGTGTGTGTGTGTGTGTGTGTGTGTGTGTGTATCAAGAAAACACATCTCCAGAATTTATACCATAAATTCCTACCATGGGGTTTAGAAAAAGTTATTTTACTCACTTCTTGAAGCAAGTAATTCATACCCTTCATGATCCTTCTTCTCTTCTACTAATTATGTTGACAAATTTTTTTTTCTAAGTCTTTGAACAACTCACTAATACAAAAAAAATTTGTTTATTTGTGTGTTCCTAGAAAAAGGAATTATTTATCCTTATATAAGCATTGTAAGTAATTTAAAATCATATCTTTTTAGATTTATTTAACCAACCTTTCTTTATCTCTTATTTTTATTATTTTATTTATTATCATCTTTAACGAATCTAATATATTATTGTTCTAATATCTTTTTAAAATAAAAATAACAATCTAATATATTATAACAATTTAATCTATCTTTCCCTTTACTAAAAGATATATTTAGATATCTTTATCTAAATAATTATTGAAATATTTTTGAAATGTTACACTCCTACATGTTCTGTTCCGTCGAAACATGACCACAGCCAACGTGAAGAATATGGAGTACATCCTCAAACTAAGGTTTGAGAACTTTGCCAAAGGGAAACCCTTTTCTACAATCCTTGGAGACTTTCTAGGCAAGTGAATCTTCAATGACGATGACAAGGCAATGCATAACGGTTCCAAAAGATGGAGAGTATGGTGGTTCCTAATTTTTGTTGTTGCACAAATCCTCTAATATGTAATGTTCTTGGGTTATAGAATAGGTATTTCCTAAGTGTGATGGGTATTCCAAAAGGTATTATGGAATACCTATTGCACAATATTAAAATTATATTTCAGAATAGATATTCTAGAATACTCATTATACTTACGGAAATAGGTGTTTTGGAATATAATTAGTATTTCGGAATATTTATTCTAAAATATAGGTCTAATATTCTAGAATAGGTATTCCATAATACCTTTTCGGACTTCTCATTACATTTACGAAGTACTTTTTTGTTTAGGTTAACAAAGGTGGGTAAAGGAGTTGCAGACAAACTTAAAAGAAGGAAGATCAATTGTGGGATATTTTAAAATAAGGACATGTAGATAGTAAAATAGAGAGAGCAGGAAGCAAAAACCTATACTAAGATTAGGCATGGCAACGAGGCGGGGCAGGGGCAGGGGCAGGGGCGGGTATTGCATTCCCTGTCCCCGCCCCCGACTCAAAAACCACTCTCCGCCCCTGCCTCCGATCCTCGTCGGATTTTAAAACTCATTCTCATCCCCGCCCCGTTTGGGGGTCGGGTTTTTTCCACCCGCCACGTCTCCGCTATTTGATAAAAAATAATATAGTTTTTTTATTGAAAAATAGGACGAAAAAGTTAATTACGTAAAAAAAAATAATAAACCCACATTTAAAATATAAGATCATAATTTAAAAATTACAAAATAAAATCAATCAATTCAATTAAAAAATTAGAAAATAATTTTTTAATATTATTTATTACGGGCGGGAGCGGGGGCGAGTGCAGGGCGGGTATAAGTAATCTCATACTCGCCCCCGTCCCCGCTTTTGGCTATCGGAAAAAATCTAAATCCAATAAATTCAATTTTTTTCCACTAAAATCAGGACGGATTTGGACGACTACCCACGGATTCGGATCCCACTGTCATGCCTAGCTGAGATAGATAATGATTGGGCAATCAAAGCATTACTAATTAACATCTCCGGTTGTTTTTTAATTCCGAACAAAAACTTGACATGATTTTTCATAGCAACAATACATAATTTTATTTATTTCATTTATACGACTTTGAATAAAGAAGAAAAAGGTTAATTTACGTACTTTACCCCAATACAATAATTTTTTTTTTTATCTCTTCTAAAACAATAGAAAAAATAATCTTTTATTGTATTGGAAATATCTTCTCATTCTACCGCTTCCTTTTCTTTTTTTACAAACTACCACTTGTTTTGTTTAAAAAAAGAAGATGATTTTGTTTTATTCTTTTTCCCTGCATAAAAATAAATCAGATGCTGTTCATATTTTCATTGAAAAATGAAAACAAATAGGTGAGGTGTTTTCAAGTAGTTAACAAATTATTTAGCTGTACAGTATTTGGGAAGAATAATTGGAGACACCTATAATCCAACATCTTGTGAACGGTGAACCATAAACACGAACCTTATGACATAGACGTTCGGCACAAACAAGAATGTACATTACTAGTAATTTAACTTATACATGAACTTATCAAAATCTTATAAAACTCTTCTGTATATACATAAAATTATTCTTCTTTATTTTTTTCTCTATCCTCTCCTGAAAAGCTAAATTCAGCAACAAAACCAAACATGCACGTAGCCTTATAAAATCAACGTTTTAATTATAGCTATGTTCGTATTAAGTAGTTGAGAAAGCAAATCAGACCTAAATGTTCTTGGAATAGCAAGAAACTTGGAAGTCCTTACAAATACGCCAGCACGTGCATGCTTCAAAATCAAAGTTTCAATTATGGCTTGGTTCTACTAGTTGACACAGCAAATCAAACCAAAGAGTTCTCCTTTTAACAAGAAACTAACAAGTCATTGAAAACAAAAATGGAAAATTAAGGCATCTTGTGCCGTATGTAATCGCCATTTAACTTTTGAGAAGTTTGGAATCATTCAAAAATAAAGAAAGAAACAAAATAGAAAACGTTAATTAAAATAATAAGAATTGTTCTAGCCACTGCGGTCTCTTCCTCTACCATAAGAAATGCTCAAGTAAAAGCTGAAAATTTTCACCAACTTTACCACTATAAAAAGAAATTCAAATACCAAACAAAACGTTATTCTCACTTAACATTCTCCCAACACCCATTCACAATATTTTGTTCTCTTCATTTCTTTTCATTACATCATCCATTTTATTCAACACTTTTCTCTCTTATCTCCCAATTTCTTTCCTTAATTAATGTAGAAAGTATTCTCAAAATATTAAATAAAAATAATATTCTTCATTATCAAATAATTAATGCACAAATAATGGGTCAGCTACCATTTCTCAGTTTGAATGAACCTCCCTAGCAACCTCATCATATGGGAAACAGAACACAGGGCTGGCATATATATTGCGCATATGGTCATCAGCTACCACACCACAATTTATGACATGATCTTTGTTTTCTTAAGAAGTTATGCCATGATCTTAAAAACTACCATCTATTTATAATTTCAATGCAATATATAAGTTAATTTATGTACATGATGCAATATATAAGGAGAAATCAAGATTTTCAATTTACAAAATAAGTTGATAAATCTCAATTATGAATCAGATAAAGATTAAGTAAAATTGGTGATAAAAAAAAATCAAGATTAATAAAAATCATAAAAATTCGAAGCATATAATAATTTCTTCCTACCACACACAATGTAAATCAAACAAAATCAAAAGCTAAGAGAAAGCCAACTCAAGCAACACAGTTAAACAGAAATTTATCTAAAAAACAGTCTTACATACAGCACATTCAGTTTCTATACTATAATGTGTCAATTTAATGCACATAATTTCGTGCACAAGGGTCCAACAACCCGGATTATGCAAAAAGAAGCATCTCATAGCTACAAAATACTTGAACAAAATTAAAATTAAAATCCATCATCATCATCATGACCGTCCGATCAAGCTCACATCATCAACACAACCATCAAATTCATCACACACTATACACAATCACAAAGCAAGGAAGCACAGCCCTAGGATTAAACACCAAAAGCTCCTCCTCATCAAGCCGGGTGTAGACCCCACTCTCTCCCCTCGCCATCACCGAATCAAACCCTCCGTCCTCTTTTTCCACCTCATCCGAATCCGATCCGACCCGACCCGCAATCACCCGACAAACAAGCATCGCCCGCTTCACATTCATGAAGCGAAATTCCTGCTCTACATCCTCGGGAATTGCCACGTGTGCCCGCCAGCTAGTGGACAGCGTGGCGATCCCGTCGAGTTTCGGGGAAAACCCGGACTTAATAATTCCGCAAATGTTACAAAACTGCTGCGAACAAATCGCGGAATCCCCGTTGTGTCCCAAGTCGCATAAAAAGGTCGAGCAGTGGAACCGCATGAGCTCGTTTCCGTCGGCGATGCAGCGCTCGTCGCGGCGGCGAGTGAGGGCGCCGTGACGCGCCGCCTTGGACTTCACGGCTTCGCGGTACTCTTCGAATTTGGAGAGGATCTTGGGGCTGTTGTGGATCTTCAGAATTCGGGTTACGGTTGGGAATGGTTTGGATTCGGGCCAACCCGATTTGAAGATGATTTGGACGATGTTGTGACCCGGGTCGGATCCAGGTAGATCCGAAACCGCGTGTTTGAGGGTTTGGTGGGTTTCTAAGAGATGGGGCTTCTGGAAAATTTCGCCGCACGCGGTGCAGGGGAAGATGTCGTTGCGGAGAGGGAAGAAGACGTTGGTGTCGGTGGAGATGTCGGATTCGGGGCACGAAACGGGTTGATTTCTATCAGGGTCGGGTTGCGATAAGGAAATGAGGGAATTTGCTGCGGCGGTGGAGGCGGTGGTGGTAGTGGCAGTGGCGGTGGATTGAGGGGAGGATTGGGCGGTGGCGGTGTTTGGGGTTTTGCAGGACTTGGTGGAGAAGAGTTGTTTGATGAAATGCCAAGAAGAGGAGAGGGCTTTGTGGGTTTTGAATTTGGGGTGGGAAGGGGAGGAGGGTTGGGATAAAGGTGAGATTTTGCGTTTCTTTGACGGCGGCGATTGTTTCCCGGCGGTGGTGAAGATGAAGCAGCCGAGGTGGACTAAGAGGATGAATAGGTAGAAGAACTTGTTGAAGAAGGTGGCAATGGATGCCATAAGTTGTGCTTCAAAACAAAATGAATCTTTTGGGGTGTCTCTAGCTAACTCTGTGGGTTATTGGGTTTGTGGACTTTGGTGGCTAGGAGGCCATGGTGGGTGATGGTGGTGCAATTGGGGTGGTGGTTTTTTTGGTGGTTCATTTCATTGGGAGAAGATTAAGTGAGAGGGACATGCATGAGTTGGGGTTGAAGAAGGGAAGAAAGTGAAGAAAGAAAAAGAAAGAATGCAAAGAAAGAAGGTTGATAGGGGAAGAGGGGTATAGAGTGGGGGCATGAGAATAGAAGAAGAATAAAGATAAAGAGACTAAAAAGAGTAGTTGGAACGCAACTTCATAGCGTTAACTAAGCAAGCATTGATCTATGTAATACATGTATATGTATCTCTCTTTGTTACTGTGTTGTGCCCCAGAGAGGGATTATTATATGAGGGAGAGGAATGGAAGAAGAAACAAAGGATAGTGTTACTGTTGGGTTGATGATGTATAAGCTTTAACCGAAAGTAACGGTGTTTGTGTTCCATAACTTACACTTTGCTTTGCTAATTTTCCCCTTCAATTCAGGGTGGAAAGTGCTTCTCTTGCTATCTATGATCTATCTAGCTGGTGGCACTGCTACACGGTTAAGCAATTATGAAGCAAGAAAAAGAAACCATCTCACATTTACCTTACCTCTTGTTCTCTGGAACAACCTTTGACGCGGATGAGCAATTATGAAGCGATAAATGATTAAAATTGGCTCAAGTACACTTCATTTACGAATATTAAATGGGTCTTGCTAACCAAAAAATCATAGACACTGATTAATATTTGCCTTGTTAAATTGATGTGTGTGCAAGAATTCAACTGCAGTAAAAAATTTGAACGATAGGGTGGAAACAAGTAATCCTCTGTAATATTTTTTCTGATTTATATTTATTAAAAAAATAGTTAATAATATTAAATATGTTAAAATTCATAATATTTTTAAATTAATTTTAAAATTATCAGAACTATTATCTTTTTTTACATAATTAATTAATTAACTAATTAATGTGTGTTAGTAATTTTTCTTAATCTTCACAGGAAAGAGAATGAATTTATTTCATAAATTGATAATGTTTATTGTTTAATAACTATTTTTTGTGTACGGAACACAATATAACCCTTGAGAGTTTAAGGCAAATATGTGTGTTTTTGTCCAAAAATAACGGTATCTTAATTTAAAAAATAAGTAAATAAAACCAATTATACTGATTATAAAAATCATCCCTTTTCCCATGTCTTTAAACAAATCATAAATGATTGATTGGCCCTCCTTCAAATAGTAGTTCATTGTAGTTAATTACTTTATGGAGATTACGAATCACTTATTGAATTGTTTAGCTAGATTGGAATTAACTATTAACACACTCTTTCATTCAAAAGTACTTTACACAATTAAACAAAACCTCCGTTGGAGTTTAATGTAGAGCAGGGCCACCTTCCAATAAACCCTTTATAATGGAAATAAATTCTTTCATAAAAAAATTGTCTCTAAAGTCTAAAGCATTGCACTTAAAATAATTAAATGGAAGATGTCCTTTGGCAAGGAATTTATATTTTAATTACAATATATGATATAAAACATTTTGAAGAGAAACAATCTCTAATTACCTAATCAATAGGTTGGGAGCGGAGAAATGAACAAAATAACTGATGGAAAATACAACATTTTTTTTTTCATTTTCTATTTACATTAATTAATTATTGACTTAGTTATATTTTTGGTTTTCATAATTTTCCTATAAGTAATTTCGGTTTCCCTAATTTTAATTATTCATATTTAGTCTTCTTAAATTTTCTTAATTGTTGAGATTAAAATCTTTAACTTAAAAAATATATAATAACTAATAGAAATTAATTAATAAAAGTAACGACATATTATTAATAAGAATAAATTAGAAAATAAAAATTGTATAAAATAATTAAATAAAATTAAAAGATAAACTATGTAAAATGTAACAATTTTTTTTATAACTTTTTCAATTGTTTTATTTTTTTCCTTTGCAAATTTATATAAATTAATGATAGGTTACACCTTATTTAATTAAATATCTATTAGTTATTGGATGAAATTTTAGAGTGAGAAACTTAATTTGAATAATTGAAAAATTATGAAGGCTAAATTTCAGTAATTAAAATTAAAGAGATTAAAATTGAACATAAATTACAGAGACTAATATTTCAAGTAAGATGTTATAAAACACATTTTTGTACTATTCAAAATTTTTAATAAAACATTTAGGGTATGAGAAAGATAAAAGTTTAAATTTTATGCATATAAATAAACGCGAGAGTATATAAATAAACACGAGAGTTGAAGAATGTTTACTTTTTTTGGCCATAACCAATAAGAAGTGTAAACATTAAAAAAAAATAATGTAACACAATATAATCAATGAAATTTGTATTACGAGATAAAAAAACAAAAATAAAAAATGTAGATGGAAAAGTTATAAAATTTATTTGGTGGAAAGAAAAAAAGAAGAAAAAATCATGTGTTCCAATCTCTCTCACAAATAAATCCTAACAAATAAAAAATGTAGCTGGTTAAGACATTAGATTAAGAGTAATTATAAAGAACAACATGAATGGTGTGATACGTAGCAAGACGTGCAAGACAATGATGTCAGGATAGACATCTTAACTCTTAAGAAGGCAACAAATCATACTTTACCATGTGAAGATCATTCGAAGCTCCGCAAGATTTTGATCCATGCAACGCAGATTCCTCACCTCTAGCATCTTAATTTAGCTACCTAGGCATCAGAGTTATTTTCTGACTAATGTCAATAATAAAATTTCCAATATATGACACCATCATGAGTATCTCACGTGGAGAGTTCCTCATTAATCGGTTGATCCACTTGGATAACAATTTCCTATCATAAATAATAAAATAGTTATTACTTATTAGTGCTGCAATGAAATTTCATTACATATAATCCGTTTCTCAAGGAGAATCCAAAGTGCGCACTTCAGCTTGTCTACTTCTTTATGCAATTTTCCTTTTAAAGATTCGTACACACATGTCTTTGTCTCTAAATGCCCATTTTCTGATTTGAGTGTTTAACTTATCTCCTTTAGGTATTGTAATAAATAAAAGCTAAATCGTGTCTATTACAATGTATTTATACTGATTACACACTTGCATGGTTCTTATTGAGATTTGTACTGTGCAATGTCCATGGCACACAGACAAATGTTCCTGCCCTTTAAGGACGTTGAAGCACGTGAGAATGATAAGCCATTTTGTCATTTACTAGAAGGAAACTATTTTATTATCTTTAAGGTTTTATGTCTTTACCTTGAATTTTAGTGCCTTATGTGCATATGGAGAGTGGAAGGTGGGACTAGGTTGGAAGGAGGCAAGGAGCATGAATGAAACCAAGGCAAAGATGCCAATTACATGACTGATTTGAGAGTGATCCTAAAAATGTCTTAACAATTTTTATGTTACTCTATTTCCCCAAAATTACTAAGGTCATTCATGTGAATACTAATGCAGGAATGAGATTCGAAAGTGCTAGCTAGCTAGAGAGTTATAAAAGTCAAAAATTGCTGTTGGTATGGAAATAGTAAATGTTAAACCACTTTTGAAACAGTTCTCTTTGTAAACGCTAGTTGTAGAAACTGAATGGTAATAAGTAATAACACAATGAATGAAGACTTTGTCATATGGTTTTGTTCACATACGGCTCCAATAATGTCTAACAACCCTTGTTCTCATCCTCTCAATCCCTGTTCTACAAGCAGCAGTGAAGAACTTAGGAAATTACAATGCATGCTTTTCAAATACATCATTTGTTTGTTTGTAAAACTTTTTGTAATTATTGTATGATAATCTATTTTTTTATTTGAACACTTCTAATTGCAAATCTTCAATCCATTGTCTACTAATGCTCATCACACGCACCCGCGATACACTCACAAATTAATTAGAAATTTAGTGTGAAAGGGATACCAAATATATATTAGAGATCTTTTAATTTGTAAGTCTCTTTCTAATTTTTCTTACCTTATAATTTTTTTTCTTTTACTCTGTATAGATAAATAAATAAATGTTGTATAATAATATAATTTACACATTTTTTTTCAATAACTAAAGGAATTACATAAAAGTTTAATTTATTTCATGAGGGCTATCTGGTTCCCATTGTCTACTAATTTAATTATATGGTTTCAAGAGAAGATCATCAATCTAAATCAACTTTTGCACAAATTACAAGGTACAATCATCGGACGTTACCCCATAGCAACGTTTTCTTCAGCTCACGAAACGTGAGTTTACAGTTTAAAAATCAGATCCTAAATATATAAAGTACACAAAAGAATCATAAAGTTGAAAGAAGCATGCATGACACACTCTGATTATACGAGGGATGTGTTTTTATTTTTTAGTGACATATCTAGGAACTTGATTAACTTGCAAGCTTGTAACTTAAGCATCAATTTTATATTTTGAGTGAATAACTTGAGCATCAATTACACAGGTGATTTTCCTCCTATTTTATTAGAATTTAGAACCAATATGGTGAGAACCTCAACGCGCGTAAACGGTAAGTACTTGACATAATGATGGTATGAGCCCCTGAATGTAATGGACATGCTTCAGGATTTGAACCCTCAAAGGCTCACAAGATATATAGAGATTGTTGTTGGTGAGTAATCACACAACAATTGAGATAAGAGAAAGAGAGAAAAAAGGGAAGAAGAAAATAATACAAAAAGTTTATTCTGATTTATCTAATATTGACTACGTTCAACTATTCACTATATTTTCTCGCACACTCATTGAATTGCACTTGGAGTGGGACCCGTGCATATTTTCTGAATGCACAATATAAATCATAGCCAACAAACAATTGGAATAACTATTTGGTCACAATATCTAGTTATCATCATTTTATTTAATTCTAAATCAGGAGAAATGTTGCGTTAAGAAAAATGAATCAACTAGCCATACATGGCATGTGCATTTACATAAATTTTGCTTAGTAGAAACTTAAGATTACATTCTAAATGATTAAATGATGTTTGAGAACTGATAGGGTATGTTTTAGAAAGAAATGATGGGAGGTTAAATTTTTTATTTTAATTAAATATCCTCAATTTAATAATTTTAATTATATTTGAATTAAAATAAAATATACAAATATAAATTTCACATAATTTTATTGTATTTTTTTCGTTTTATTTACTGTTTATTTCTATTTTATTTTTTATTTTCTTTCTTTCCAAAGGAACACACCCTTCAAATCAAGTCCTCGACTATCTTGGGCAGTGACCTTGTAAAGCTTGTAATAATTGTTAAATATGTGTTTCTTTGAGACTGCCCCGTTGTGTTTTTCATGATGAAAGTGGGGTCCAGACAGACAAGGATTTCCATGTGGGCCACATGATATCATCTAAGTTTCGTAGCTTTGTACTGGTGGGGGTCCAGATTATTTTTCTCTTTACTTAATTGGTCTAGAAATGCCCCTTTTTTTATTGAAGCATGCCACCTGATGAACGCTATTTATGTCTTGCATTATTTTGGTGTGGCATGGCTATTGTATTTTGATGCGTATTCGAAGCTATTGAGTGCATTATTTGACTTTCATTTTGATGGAATTGGTACTCATAGTGAATAATTCAAGGGTTACTTTAGAGAATTACAAAAGGGTATTTTTGCTTAGGGAGAGACAGAGGCTATAGGCTTTTTAACAATTATTGCTCTATGTCCAAGTTATTCTCAAGTAAACATTTGCTTCTCATGAAATGAAAGTTGAACACAAAAATTAAAACGGAATAATATGTTTGCTGATAAACACTAACATGCTTTGTTGAAAAATGACTCAATAGAATCCAAACACTTACTTTTCTCAAAAAAATTGATACACCAATTTTATTTTATTTTTTTTATTTATTTCTTTATTTTAATATTCATAGTTAACCAATATATACACATACGCTAGAGTTATTACTTATTATTTGTGTATTTAAGGAGAGAGAGGTTGTTTTGGCCAAGGCTACGTTTGTTACTGTCTTTTTTACAAAATCATTTTCTTTGGTCCTTTTAACATTTGGGTGCAAAAATCTTGGCCAATATGTATGAGATGGAAGATTAATTTTGAGCCCTAGGTAAACCTAAAGTTACATACTCAAAGGATTCCAGCTTCGAACCAATAAGTTGAAATTTTACCTATGAGTGACTACTTCTGTCAGTCTAATTAAGTGTTTATATATTTAGTTTTGTGAGTATTCAATTCCTTGTAGACCAATGATAAGTTCTAAGGGTTAATTTGGGGAATGCAGAAAATGAATTTTCACAGCATCAGGCTGTTTTATTCTCTGCCTGATAAAAATTGCAGGAACCTAAACCTATTATGTATAAAATGAGATTAAAGTAGATGAACGTACGAAAGAAATCAAACTAGAAACTCAATTTTGGGTAGGGTATGCTTAAAGTATAATATCAATGATCTCTATATATTGATAATACTTAAGACAGTTCAAATCAGAGTAATTAGGTGGGCACTAATTTTATCTATTGGACTATACTACAAAATACAAGACAGGTAAGGAAATTTCTTGTTGAGTTACATGCTTACTTAAAGACGAATAAACCTTAATTCAAAGAAATCATATCTTCTACCAAGATATTCACATTCACTGGGGAAGCAGAAGCCCTTTTGAAGGAAGCTATTTAAGAACAGATGGAACTTTTTTTACTACAGGAACAGGTAGAAAAAAATTGATTAATCATTTAATAACTTTAGAATTTCATTTTCAAATTCTTATAATTAGTATCTTTTAATATCTTTTTATTTCATTTGAATAGAATATTAATATATAAAAAAATGAATTCGAATGAAAATAAAAAAAATAGAATAAATAAAATAGAAGGACAAGGTATAAATTGCATATATTTGCATATATTCAATAAATTTTTTTTTTGGATTTTATTAGAATAATGCAAAGTTTATCGTTTATATAAGTTGTTTGGCCAATTTTCATTGTCACGTTATCATTCTGGTTTGGCTGCAAATTTATAAAACATTACATTATTGCATATATCTCCATTGTTGATTGAAGGAAAGTAGGAAACTGAGGTTCATTCTTAAACTGTTAAAGCATCCGTGCCTCTGACTTTGACCACATGGTTGACTGAAGAATAGCAGGTAAAAAGGGTCTGAACAAAAACGTAAAAAAGGGTCTGAACAAGAAAGCAAGAGTCCATTATATAGGTACTTTAAAAGAGCTTTTGATTAATTGGTTCTCTCTAATGGCCTTTAAGGACAGCACGATAAGGCTTTTTACTTTCTTTATGGTTCCTAGACTAAGAGAAAGCTGCCGACAGTGTGGTCACTAAGGTTTTATGGCGTTTGATGCTACCACACTTTCATTTTCCTAGCAAGTACCATAGTTATTTTTGTTTTTAAGTGGACGAAAACACAAGTATTTATCAGAATGTTGTTATTTTGATTGCACTGCCTAACAGCTTAACAATGAAAATAAAATCTCCAAAGTCTAAAGATAATCAATGGTAATTATATAACAAGAATTATCTTGATTTAGGGGTTATATTGTGACACTTCAACATCCAATATGATTTGTCTTTATTAGAGCATTTATGATCAAGTAATTAAGAATTTGATGCATATAAGGGTAGCTTAAACTTTGAAAAAAAATTAAGAATATAACATTCCACTTGAACTTTTTAAATGAAAGAACCATAAATTCCATTCTAATAATAAATGGGAACTTGGCACCCACACTAAGAAAAAAGCAAGTTGGGCACGAAATCAAGTTAATTTTTACCACACAACACTAGCACAGCATCATATATGCTGACATTTGGTCTGTGTGTGTATATATATAAACACACACTAGAATGATGAAATATAAACTAAGTTCGTGATTTCTATAATAAGGAATACAAAAATGTCTCATCAACATTTGTGTCCCCATATGTTAAGTGACTTTATTCACACCCTCTAATCAATAAAGAAAAGCATGCTCTTATCTGTTGATCAATATGCATGTTATTAGGCAGCTTTAATTGTTGCTTCAATCTTATTAGTTACAACTTCATTATAATAAAGAAAGCTCCACTAAGGTTATATATAGAATACACCTAGTGAATCTAATTAAATAGTTGCTTGTGGAGCAATGCATCATATAAAATCTGGTAGAATGTTCCTAAAATATACACCATAATTACTCTCTCTTTGTCTGCTTTTAATTCATTTTTTTTCAGACTTCACATTATTGTTATTATATTCTGGTAACAGAGAGTTCACATTATTTTATGTCAATAATTGTGCATGGTCTATTGTGACCTGACCCCATGCCATTTTCTAAAGGGTCCTCTAATTGACAATAGAGAGGGGAAGTTGAAAATTCCTAGAACTCTTTTCCGAATAAAATGGCGGTAAAACAAGCTTTAACAGTAATCTTTATGTTTCGGAATTCCCCACATCTAAATTGAAGCTCATCTTCTTTGTAGTGATGATTGACTGCCACTCATTGTTGGCAGTTTCTCACAGAACAGGGTGAGAAGCTGCACTGAGTTCGAGTAATTTAAATGCACTGCTTAGGGTAAAAGTTGTGATGAATATGATGGCACTTGGAAACATGTAGACCCACCGGAGCTACAAATTTTCTCATCTAGCAGATGATGATAATTGATATATGGATATCTATTCCAAGGAGTAGTCCTTTGTCTAGTTATAGTTGTCCATTTCAGTGAACAATAACAGTAGTGGAGTAAGTTACTTCAATTAGTGGGATAGAACAAACAAAAAGGTCTTTTTTTTTGGGGGGGGGGGGGGGGGGGGGGGGGGGTTGGATTATGGCTTCCAAAGATCACTTAAGTCTGAAAATCACTAATTCCATATATTAACTAACGCGAAGTTGCTTTTGTTTAATTAATGGTCTTAAATTTAAGTTTTAAAATATTTAAAAGAAGAACTTTATCACATAATAATTTTATTCAATTTGAGCAAAATTGTTATCATAACAAATATATGTGGTCTTTAAAATATAAATAAAATTATAGTTTGAAATCTATAATCATGTCCAAAGTACAATTCAACCTTGCTTCTGCCAAACATAATCATGAATTAAACTCAGCTTATACACTCAAATTATGGTTTGAGGTATGCAAGTTTGTGTTAAAATTTGGAAGTTATTGTTGAGATTTATCTCATACCCTCACTTTTTGATGTGGTAACCTCTAATATCCTAAACTAACAGAAAAGTGTTGGAGAGCATCTAAGGACTAGTCTTAATTAGGCCTGCATGCTATAAGTACTATTGGAAAATAGGTTATCCTTTCCTTCACCTTAGTTGTTGGTTTGTATTTGCAAATTGCAACGTTGATATTGTCTTCTCCCCATGTTCTATGCAATAAGTACAACATAATTTACTGAGAGGTTAAAGTAGGACCTCGAAAGGTATTGATCTACTTTTGATAGGAAGATGATGAGTTGGATTAAAACAAACAAAAGATAAGTAGAAGAGGAAGAATAATAATAATAAAATAATTGTTTATTTTTTAAAAGTTCTCTTGTGAATGTGATGTGAAGATTATAATAAAAATAAATGATTATATTTTTTTAAATAAACTTTTCACCATTGTTTTACTTTTTCTTTTTTTACTTTAGATGAAAACTATTTTGTGTAATTGTAAAATTTAGGTCAATCTTTCTAATCATTACTCTAAAAAAATAAGAAAAAATATATTAAAAAGTGTCATATTTAATATTATTATCAATGTATTCTGAAATCTGAACATAATTTCTAATACAAAGCCCCTACTATTAACCATAACAAAACAACAAATTTAGAAAGTCACCGACAGAAATATTGTTGTCAAGAATTATATATATGTATGTATTTGATGATTGTGTACATTTTACCTATATAAATACAATAAAGTGAGGTATGCTCGTACGCACACAAAGGAAGAAGGAGTGAAGGAGACTTATGCCTTAGTATTGAAGTATTGATGTAAAGGTTAGGGGACAGAATGGGCTATGTATCTATCTCCCCTGTTGCCACTGAAAACTGTTCATGTGAAGGAGGCTTTTAATGCAATCCATTAAAGCAATCAAAATACTGGTATATATTAACTCATGTACAGTGTCTCTCAAAAATAAATGTCCTGTTTTATTTATTTAATTTATTTTGGTGCTCGCCTTTTCAAATTTAATTTTCATTTCTTAAAAAAAACTTTATGTTGTAAATTAAGCTCTAATTTTAAAACATAGTTATTTCTCTTTTTCTTTGTGAAATAAAAATATCCTTAAATTATTATCTATTTTCATTTTTCATGTTAAGATTTTTTTCTATGTTGTCCTAGATTTGAGATGCTAACTTGCACTTGAATGTAGATGATTCTCTGGCAAACCGCTATCCCACAAACAGTTAAACAAAGCGCTGCTGAACATGGTAGATAGAGTAGAGGTACTGACATTTGCAAAGATTTCATCAATAAATATATATTGATCTATAAATATGATATTTTAGTGAAACTGTTAGCATGAGTATCACACATTTAATTAAACATTATTTTTATATTGATTATTTTATATATATACATGTTAAATTATTTTTTTGTGTGGTGTATAATGATGGCAATCGCAATGGCATTTTTTTTTAAAAAGCAATGGCATTTGAATTGAAGACCTTATATAAATTATCCAAATTCTCATCATTAGTTGACCCTAATGCATTTTGATTTGAACAATTTTTAGAATATGAATTCACATTTATTTTTTATTTGAAGTCTAAAAATTTAATACTTTATATAATGATGAATTATAAAAATAAGTTTTAGTGAGTATTATAATATTAAAGATTTTTTTTTTAAAAAAATTGAAGATATATGGTGAGAAGTGGAAACATTAAAAATCTATATTCTACTAAAATAATTAGATCATAAAAATAGTATATACACTTATAGTATAATTTTTTTACATTGTCAACCAATTAAAAATTGGCATGCATAATAATTTGACTTTTACAATAATACTGTAAAAGTTTTTACATGTCTATCATGATTTCTTATTGATTAACAGTTAAAAAATATTTTACATTATCAATACATAAAAATTGAACTTTCAAATTAGATCAAAAGATTATATCTTTTTTTTTCAAATACATGCAATGATTTTAAAGTGTCATTGACAACCAACATGTCATTGGTTATTAGCTACAACCATTAAAGAAAAATATTATGAACATACTTTTTCAATGATTGTTAGCTACTATTACTAAAGATAATATAATGAATAATAGTATTTGTTTTGATTTAATAGTCTCTTATAACATAATATGACCTTTTTTGTGAAAATTATAGTTAAAACATATACCATTTTTTTATTGCATATTCATGAATATCATTGATGACATGTGAAAGTGAAACTTGTGATTGATATTTGTAATATTATGTCATTTAAAAAAGATGTTAGTTTGATTCTATATAAATATACATTTTCTCTATTATATGTTTTTGAATTGTTTTGGAAAACACATAACTATAAATATTTTATATAAATTTGAATGTTTATGTATTTTCTTAGATAAATTTTAATTTATCATTGAGTGCATAGATCAATTAGCATAAAATTGTTTCCAATATTCGAAGAGAGAGTTCT
>PYAF01000004.1:383003-418899 GCA_007407185.1 Glycine tomentella
ATAATTGGTTTATTGAAATAACTTTTAGTTAAGAAGAAACAATAAAATAACATACTAAATTACTGAGGTATCATAGGAATTTATTATTAAAGAAAAATATATTAAAAAAAAACATCCACACCACAATATATTTTATTTATTTCCATCAAGAATTGATAATTTTAGTACATAACAAAATAGAAAACTCAATAATAACATAAAAGCTCAAGCTCAACCAAATTAAGACTCTTTTGTTTAGCTATTGAGATGGGAATAAAACTTTTTACACATAATTATTAGTAGTTGTATAATTCTGTAAAATATTATTCAGGATAATAAAATAAAAAGTTATGAAAAGATTTGTGGTTTTGTATAGTATTTTTATACTATATTTAAAGAGTTACATGTGACTTAATACAAATAAACTCGAATATGCATATTGTCGGAAAGACTATTTGAGTGTGTTTTTTCAACCCCCAATAAATTTGAATATTATGGTTATGATATTGTTTTTTCTCTTTTTAGATTTCAATTTTGTATAATAGAATTTTCTATTATAGAAATACTTTTCTATTGTAAAATATAAAAAAATTGGATTCGATATTAAACATAAAATAGTATTCTTTATGTGGTAAACTTCTAAAAAAAGTTTGTTCCAATTAAAATCAAGTTTATAATTAGATAAAAATCTTTATATAGTATTTACAAGACCCTTAAAACTTTGGTATTATTATGCCAATTAATATTTAACCATATATATATATATATATATATATATATATATATATTCACAAACATTTGGAGAAAAGGGTAAGAGAATATCAAAATGGATTTGTAACTGAAAATGACCATATTCATTTTTTTGTTATTGCTAGCTTCTTTTGTTGAAGTTCAATGTGTGATCTTTGATATTTTCAAAGTACGGAACAACACCTAACAGGGATATAACTCAAGTAAGGCCTTAAAGAGTTTGTCTAATGTAAAACATGATATTTTATGTAAAAGTTAGGTAAATATATATTTAGTCATGTAAATATGATTTTATTTGGTTTTGATTTTTTTTATAGTTTGTCTTCATAGTTTTTTTTAGCTTTTTTAAAATATTTTTTTATCACCATTAACTGATGAGTTAGTACTCAATGACCATTATAAGGTTGTATGACAATTCACAAGTCACATCATTATATAAATTATTTTTATTAGAGCTATAATTGATTAAGTCAAATGCATGGCATGACACATGTGCATAAACAATCCCTAGCAAAGTTGTGATTCTGGAGGCATATACAAGTTAAAACAAATAGAACTTAAAGGATTTTGCATGACTCCTCTTGAGGTTGAAGTTGATAGAACAATTCAAGCATCATAAGACTCAAGCCAGTTAAATGGAGATGTTCAATGGATTAAATTTACTATATTAATTTCTTTACCTTGTTCGGTGGGGGAACTTTTGGTGGTCAAGGTGCAATTACATGGAACCAAAATAATTGTGGAAAAAACAAACATTGCAAGTTTTCCATGGTAAATAATGAGTCCATTTCTCAATATTTCAATTAGAAGTAATGCATATATAATCAAGAATTTTAAATTATTAGTTTCTGATTTATATCTTTTCTTTTGTCTTTCAATTAAAATGACATGCAATTAAAATGATATTTTATTTCCTAATTGTTAAATATTCTTAAAGAAGTGTCATTTTTAATTGGACAATAGTGAAGGAGAAAAAACATAAGGGATAAGTGTTTTAATTCTAGTCATCAAATGCTTTAATGTATAAATTGAGTTTCTTGTAATTTTTTCTACATAATTTTGGTTTTGGTTTCTTTAATAATACGATTATTCGAGACATAACATCAAAGGATAGTAAAAAAATTCACGTCAATGTTTTCGGGTGCAATAATATTAATTTACAAACTTCAACGTCATTGCACTTGCAACTAGCCCCAACATTGCTGAAATTCACATTAAAAAATCAACTTAAGTGAACATTACTAACACAAATTAACATTGTCACCAGTGATGATTGCATCTCTTTGGGTGATGGTAGCAAACAAATCACTGTTTTAAATGTTACGTGTGGCGCTGAACGTGGTATTAGTGTTAAAAGCTTGGAAAAATATCCAAATGAAGAACCTATTGAGAATTGAGAGTTTGACAATTAGAAATTGTACACTAAACAACATAGACAATGGTGTGAGGATCAAGACTTGGCCTGGTACTCTAGGAACCACTACATTGACTAATATGCATTTTGAGGACATCAAAATGGTTAATATCATGAACCCTATAATCATAAATCAAAAGTACTTCCCATGGAATTAATGCACCAAGTAAGGTATTTAACTTAAATTGCTATTGACCATTTCAATACAAGTTAATAAAGATGGATATTTTGGTAGCTAAATAATTATAGAACAAAATACCCACCTCAAAAACTAAATACTGATACATCATTTATTGTTAAAAGAGTTCACTAACTATTTTTTTCTTTCTTCTTCATTTGTGTTCTATGACTGTAGAGTCCATCAAAAATTAAAATAAACAAGGTTACATTCAAAACCATCATTGGAACTTCTGCAACTCAAAAAGGGAGTTGTTTTGGTTTGTAGCGATGATGTACCATGTGAAGATGTTGTGCTCAGTGACATAGATCTAACATTCAATGGAACTATTTCAGTTGCTAAACTCGCTAATGCCAAACCCATTTCCCAAGGGAAATTACTACCACTACTAAATTTGCAATTGTCAAGCCTAGGGGTGGGTAAGCTGGTCGGCCTGCCCGCGTAAGCCTGCATTGGAAGCGAACCAGGCCATCGCGTGCCTAGTTTTTTCAAAAAAAAAATGCAATCTGTCAACCTACTTTATCACAGTAGAACACATCTTTGAAGAATCCAATCTTCCTTCTCCATACAATCCATCCCAATACCACGTGACAAATTTAGCACAACAAAACAAAGCTTACAGTTATCACAACCAAAAATTCAACTTTGCCAACCAACATATCAAACTCGTCATTCAAAATTAGAATCCGCGATGTGAGAATACTCAGTAAGAAAATTGACCGGCTACAAAAACCAAGCCTCAAGAAGAAAGTGTAACTAAAAAATGGTTCAACTATTCATTTGATTCTTGTGTTTTTGTCCCTATTCGAGAAAACTCTACGTTTTAATCACTAGTTGGACTTTGTTCCCAACGTTAGCACTAGAAAAAAAATTCCCCAATTTCAGAAAGAAAAAAAAAATTCAACCTCCCTCACAGACTACGGGTCCTGCGGGTCAGTCCATGGACCTGAGCTCGTTTACCCACCCCTAATCAAGCCCATAGCTTAAATTGAAATAACCAATAAGTCACTCTTACTCTTCAATTTTAAATTTATAAAGAGTGTGACTATTGGTTGTAATCATTTGCAAGTTAATGTTTCTCCATTGTAATCCTTTGCAAACTATTTTTTAGTTAAGCACTTGCTTTTACTAAAATAAATAACATCTAAATTTAATTCAAGTTTGAGATGTCTTCCTTATAAAAACAACATTTTCTTCTTCTCATAAATAAAAAAGTTATACGTTAATCTATTTTAATATAATTAAATTTTTAATAACAAAAAAGTGGAAAACACCTAGTAAAGCAATTCTCAAAACAAATCAAATGAATTTACAAAAGAATATAATAAATAATATTCAGCATTTTGGGCTAGCTTAATAAATTATATAAATAGCTCATTATAACATATTCTCATAGGTTTTTGGGCTCTAGCTTTTAACTAAGCATTTTCCGCATGACACTTACTATGTGCACCCCCACTTTGCTAATTATACCAAATTCCCTTTTATATTTTAATTGTTCATTATACCCTTTTTCCTTAAAGAGATACACCCATTCGAAACCCTTTTAATTTTCTGGAAATGTCTTTCCATAATAATATACACCTATTCAGGAAATATATTTATGAAACTATATATTATAGTTTGAGAAATAGATTTTTGAAATAGGTATATATTATTTCAAAAATACATTTTTGATATCAGAAAATAAACACTTATCTTACACCTCATGTTTGTTAGTATTATTTCATCCTATTAATAGTGATCTTTAAATAATATCTAAAATCTTATTTTCATTATATCTTTATTGTTCTTTAAACCCTAATTTAGTATCTCATATTCATTATATAATAATGTATATGATACAGGTAACATTGTGCATTTTTCTTCAAGTGGCATTACGTTTCAACTTTCAACACACATCTCATCTTTATTATTATTGTTGTTTCATCCATTGTCCAGTATTCGTACACAAGAAAAATAAGAACAACAATAATTAGAGAAAACATGTGTGTGAGCAATTGTTCATAATTATTGTTATTCTTATTTTTCTTGTGTAAAAAAAGTATGATGTATATTGTATAATAAATAAGTCAACCATGAATATACCTTGAAAGGTAGTGGCTTGTGGGAAACACAACAGTACATACATAAAGGAGGTTTAAAGAACAATGAAGATTCGTGAGGATGAGATTGGTACAAATAATAATAATAATAATAAAATATGAGACATACGTTTAAACATAGTGCCATGTGAAGAAAAATGCACAATGCTATAATTAATATAAGATACAAAATTAGGATTTAAAAAATAATAAAGATATGATGAAAATAAGATTTTAAATAGAGTTTAAAGATTATTAATGATAAAATGGAAATAAAACTAACAAATATGGGAGTGTAAAATAAATATTGATTTTCTAATACAAGAAATGTCATTTTGGAATAATATAAAAGAACTATCTATCATAATTTTGAAAATATATTTTTTGGAATAAATATATGTTATTATGAAAAGACATTTCCAGAAAATAAAAAAGGATTTTTAAGGGGTGTATCTCTTTAAAGGAAAAGGATATAATGAGTAATTAAAATAAAAGGGGATAATTTCCCCTTAATCATCTAATTTCGGCATCAATATTATTATTATTATTATAATAATTAAATTTATGATTTTACCGCTTACATAAAATAAAATTAAGATGAACTAAAATATGAATTTAATTTAATTTAAACATTACAAAATGGAACAAGTATAAAATTCGATAATTATTAGTCACCCAAGAGGAGGGGTCATGTTCTGTATGCAGTCTCCACGTGTAAAAACAAGAGCCAGTGCTGATAAAAATCCTTGTCTTGTTCCTTCCTTAAAATATCAACAGTTGTTGTATTACAGCAAGTAACAGCGAGCGAAGAAGAAGAAGAAGAAGAAGAAGAAGCCACGATGAGTGGCAGAGCCATTATCTCCTGTTTCTCTCCTCCTTCAACAACTCCATGCTCTGCCTCCATTCCAGTACTCTCTCGCCGAAACCACCTCCTCCATGCAACTCCACCTTCGCCACGCCTCCTCTCGCGGCGGAGCCACCTCGTTGTTGGCGGCGAAGGAAGGGGCAGCGGCGGGAAGATGTGGGCCAATGTGAAATCCGAGAAGAACGTGTCCGAGTTCCCCAAGTACGATGATGATGTCGTGGTTCAGAAGGCGCGTGATTTGGATAACGTGGAAGAGGAAGCCAGGTGGTGGCAAGTGTTCCCCAAGAGATGGGTCATTGTGGTTCTCTGCTTCTCAGCTTTTCTTCTATGTAACATGGATAGGGTGCGTAACTATGTGTAATGTGTGCTCCTTCTTTGATCTTTTAACTGCGTTATTAATTGCTTTCTCAATGCATGCAATTTTGTCTGTGTGAGAGAGGAGCTTTAGAAGCATGTTTATACACTTATACTGAATCTAAGTAGAGCCAAGTAACCTATATAGCTCGGCATAGTTGGTACGTAGCTAGTTCCTTAAACATGCTAACAGGTAACAGCAGTGTTCAAGATCTCACACTGACTAGTGATATGACCAAAGTAGTGTATATAAGTGAAGATAAACCTCTCACCTCAAAAGTTAGCTTTTGGGGATTAAGTTAGACTTAAACCCAAATTCTAAGGTGATATCGAAGTCTATTTTAATGATTGTTGTTGGGTTTATCAGGTCACTCGTTATTGGACCATCCACTGATGTTTACTCTTGCAAACTTTGCATTTGAGATGTCCAGTCCTTGACATGAAGACAGTGTGTTGGATATCTTGCATCGACTGGTGATATGACCAAAATAGGATAATATAAGTGGTTGTTTTTTTTTGGGGGGGGGGGGGGGGCTACCCTAAATCTCATGAGCTAGTTTTATGGGGTTGGGTTAAGCCCAAATCCAAATTCTAAGATGGGGTTCAATAAGGCTGTGTTAAGAGAGACAAGATCTACTTTGGTGATCTCTACATCTTAAAGGGATTAGTTTTTGGCTATTGGTTGAGATATACCTTTAGTGTATGCAAAAAAAAAAAAAAAATACTGAATATAATTAGAGGTTCAATTTCATTTACTCAAATATTAATTTTTAGTGTCAATATGAAATAAAGTTTCTCGCCATTGTGGTCAATAAGTTTTATAAGATATTAAGATGCAATAAATTTTCCAAAATTGTTATGGTATTCCTATGTGGCTTTTGTATTTTTAAAATGTACAAAATAATGTGTTATATTGGTATCAGATTAAGTGTAACAACTTTGAATTTATAGGCCTTGCAAATGTTAACTTTCAAATATTAGAATCTCAGGACAATTTTTAGTATGTGGATCTTAGGCAAGACATCATCTTGTGTAGCATTATGTATAAATATTTTCTATATTTAGGTTTTCTTTTTGAATATGTGTCATCACAGGGTTTACTGAATTAAATCCATCTAATTATAGTTATGTCATAGAAAAAAATAATTAGATCATATGGTTCAATCTGCAAAACTTTTGTTTAGCTATCACTGCTGTGGAGTCTTCAGTTAGCTTTTTACCTCTTAGAAACTTCCGTTGATTTCTCATTTGCAGGTAAATATGAGCATTGCTATACTTCCTATGTCTGCAGAGTACAACTGGAACCCGAGCACAGTAGGTTTAGTACAGTCTTCTTTCTTTTGGGGATACCTCCTCACTCAGGTAAATGTGGTTTCGTTTTTATAAAGTTTGACTAGTAACTTTTGCTTGCTTGTATGACTTTGAACTTAGGGCTATTAGTCTGAAGCATAGCTAGATTTATGTTGCAGATTGCTGGTGGAATATGGGCAGACACAGTGGGAGGAAAGCAGGTGTTGGGATTTGGTGTGGTTTGGTGGTCTGTTGCGACAGCTTTCACTCCTATAGCTGCCAAACTTGGATTGCCTTTCCTACTAGTTGCTCGTGCATTCATGGGGATTGGTGAAGTGAGTTCTGTTAAAATGTTCCAAATGATATGGTTTTCTGCATTCTACTTCTAGGGAAAAACTTAATGTTGCTAGTTGCTACTATGTTGGTATTGGTAAAAGAAAATATCTAATAAAGAAAAAACAGTGAAATTTTCTTTTCTTGTAATCCATATTATGACTGATTTAGTAATAACTTTTGGAGAAAACTTGGGTATAGTTGTTTAAGTGTTGTATTGTTGTTTGACCTATTCTCCTCATTAGAATTGGAGTTTCACTTCGATAAACATTTAATGCAAACATTTGTTAAGCAAATTACTGAGGTAAAACTCCAATTCTGATTGGAGAACAGCACAAACAACACTTTAGGAACTGTATTTAGGTTTTGTTCATTTGATTTATCTAGTTGACAATGATACAATTCGATGATAACTTTCTTCCATATGGACGACCTCACTCTTTTTGGCCTTTTCCCTTTGTAGGGTGTTGCTATGCCAGCCATGAATAATATTTTGTCAAAATGGGTTCCTGTGTCAGAGCGTAGTAGATCACTAGCACTGGTCTACAGTGGCATGTATCTTGGATCAGTCACTGGACTGGCCTTTTCTCCCTTCCTAATTCATCAGTTTGGATGGCCATCAGTATTTTACTCCTTTGGTTCTCTAGGGACAGTCTGGTTTTCTGTGTGGCTTAGCAAGGTATGATTTGCGTATGTAAAATTATTTCCTTTGCATTCTGAACGTGGAAATACTTGTACACATTTTCTTTATAGAAATGCTTTTTGTCTCGAAGTTGATTCTTTACCACGAATTTTAACTAAAACATCTTTTTTGTTTCTGAAAAGTTCACCCTATCTTGGTAGAATGTTCTGTTTGCTGATGTGCTAATCTTTTCTGTTCTTCTGGGATCTGTAGGCACATAGTTCACCTCTTGAAGATCCTGAACTGCGGCCTGAGGAAAAGAAGCTCATTACTACCAACTGTTCCTCCAAGGAACCTGTGAAAACAATACCTTGGAGATTAATTTTGTCAAAGCCGCCAGTCTGGGCTCTGATAGTGTCCCATTTTTGCCACAACTGGGGAACTTTCATTCTACTTACATGGATGCCAACATACTATAACCAAGTAAGTCTTTCTATCATTTTTGGGCATGTTTCTACTTGATGTGGCGAAGCCAGAGTTAGATTTATGCTTTTTATTTATTTTTATTTCCTACATGGTTGTGTATGAATTTACCTAGATGATAAAGTTTCCAATACCTATATAAGGAAAAATTCTTATGGAACCACATCTTAAAATGTATATTGCATCGTGTGGTTCTAGGTATAATGTGTGACATGGACAAAGAGGAAGAGAGAAAGTTGGTGCTATAACTGACAGTAAAGTAGCAAACCATGCAAATGATGTAAATAATATAAGGGGAAGGAAAGAAAGAGAGAATATTAAATATATGTTATCTTGGAGTTGGCAGCGCTACAGGCATAAAGGGTTTAAGTATCCTTTGTCAATGTGGATAAGCAATCCTGTAGATTGTATCTCGCCGGGCAGGAGGATCTAGGGCCAAAAGTTGGAGGATATGAGGTATAGGAAGGAACATGGGGGTGATTTGCTGCTGGTATAGTGATTTGCTGCAGGTAGTATTTGCTTAATCTAGATTCGGGTGAGATATATGTGTTTTGGTGGGATGGGTTGAAGCTTTTGTATTTTGTTTATTAGTTTATGTTTGTGGTTTTAGAAGGCTGAGTTCTGCTGCTGGTTTGGGACTGGGGCTTTACGGGGTCCTGGTTTACCATACTGCATTCATTCTTGTATTTGCTTTTATTGTCTTGGTTACAGCTTGTAGCCTTGACATTTGTTCCTATCAATGAAATCTTTTTTCCTTTTCAAAAAAAAAATGCTGGGTGATGTGGCAAGTTAGAGGCCTTTCTTTTTTTTTTTATTTAAGTTTAATTTTGTTTGATTTCATTTTGTTCAATTTTGCTCTATTTTTCTTGTGACCTGGAAGTCAACATCTTCCCTCGTCATACCCCACTAGATGGCAGCCTTATGTTTCTGGTCACCCTTTTTAATTCTGCTCAATTCCAATTATTCAGATTATTCATTTGGGGATTGCTGATATTAATGTATTTTTAGTACTACATAAATGTCATGCTATTTCTTTGTTCATGCATATTGCTGATGTTAGTTCATTATCTCTTCTATCTTTCACCTAAAACTCTAATCTCCCCATTCATTTTGATATCTTCTCATCCATTTATCACATACTCTTGTTAGTTACCTAGTTGTAAACATCCAATGTCATAAAGTTCATTATGTGAGCATGCCTGCTGCTGATGTTTGAGGTTTTAAGCATCCTACTTGACACATTTGTTAAGCACTTAAGCCACAATTCTCAGCATTATCAATATTCAAGCTTATAAAGATAAGCTTTTGGTTGGATTAATGTTAATATCCTGACATACAAAATATTTTGATTCATAATCTTCTTGGATATTTGAAAAACAATTGACACTGTTTAAAATTAACTAAAGTTATTTTCATATATCTAGGTCTTGAAGTTTAATCTTACAGAATCTGGGCTATTTTGTGTTTTACCGTGGTTGATAATGGCTATTTCTGCAAATGTTGGTGGTTGGATTGCAGACACTCTAGTGAGTAAGGGTATATCAGTTACAAGGGTTCGCAAGGTATCATCTCCCTTCAATATTTTATTTTGTCTTACTTTGTTGGGATTTTGGCAAGAGTAACAAATCACCCAAGTAACAAAGTAGTGAGTAGATATCGTCTCCACAGGGACTTGTGCAATATAATTACAGTAAATTAAGTAGACTACGAAGATTAAATTGTTGAATGTAAAGACAATTGCAGAATTTAAATGAGTTTAACGCAAGAAAAACTAGTAGGGAATTCTGTCGGTAAGCGTAGAAAAACGGGTTGTCACAATAAGATGAAATAGTTGGGGTTTAACTTCATTAAACTAACCTAACATGCATTACCAATTATCCTTATTCAATTGAGACTACATTATTATCAACCACAATTTATCCTAACCTTAATTCCTTAAGCGAGAGAACTTAAGTCCGTTGACTTCACTACCAATCCCATGATTAGTGTAGCCAAATGACTTGCATTAAGAATAAGGGCTTTAACGATGACCAATCCTTGTTTACCCTATCCCTAGGCATAAAAATTATTGGTTGTCTTCTTTAATTCACAGTTCAAATAGATTTTTCCTAATACAATTGAACGTAATGGATCAAGTAATTAGGTGATCAATCAAAAAACAGGCAACAGGCACAAAAGAAGAACAATAACAATTGCTTTATTGAATAAGAGAAACAGCAATAACATGAAGGTAGTCTAATTGCATTAAACCCAACAGAGGTGGAATTAGTTACTCATAGCTATGGGAATCAAAGGATTTGATGAAGAGATAATCAAAATAGAGTCCTTGAACTTAGATGCTGCCACATTTTTTTTTCTTCTCTGAAAACGCTCTTTCTCACCCTCTGAATTTGTGCCCTCTTCCTAAATCATGGGCCTTTTATATTAGTAATGGCAGTTGGGCCTATCTGATAAGCTCGCTTAAGCGAGCGCAACAACGTTTGAAGCTTCCAGGGATGTGCTCACTTAAGCGGGCTAAAAGGCCTCACTTAAGCGAGGTCAATGAATTTTGGACCTCAAAATTTTGGCTCACTTAAGTGAGGTCAGTTTAGTGGACTTCCTGGGTCTTTATTCCTCCTCTGCTCCATTGAGTGAGCTTCCTACTAGTTTTCCAAAGGCACCCTTCAACAAAATCCTTCAAAACTAACAAAAACACAAATATCAAGCAGAGAAAGTAACAAAATTAAATTTCTAACTTGAAAATGATTTTATTCCAAATTCAACTAAATGAGGTACAAACATAGCCCAAAAGCATGATCAGAAATACAGCAAAAATGCAAGTATAGGTGGCAATTATCAAGCTTCCTTTTGGAAAAACTGTTCTTTAGATAAATTATTCACCAACTTCCTTTATATAAAGGGCTAGGGAACTATTTCCTATCCTTTAATTCAAGTAATAAAAAATGAAAAGAAAACCAATCTTTCTTTTGTTTGCATCTCCAAATTGCCACGGGTTCTTACACTTGTTTTATATATAAATAAGTTCAAACTGGATAATATTTTGTTTCTTAATTTTAACGATTTTAATTTGAGAAAAAGTGTTAATACATGTATCTATATAATTTTCTGATATGTTTCTGGTGCTGTAGCCCAAGTTTTTAGGTTACAATTTACTCATGTGGCTTAATTTTTGAGAGGTGCATAAAGCTTAAAAAATATTTCTACAAAATTTGGAGACAAATTTTCTTTGCCTTATCTGTCCCTAAGTATCTAGCAGCCTAGTGCTTTGACTACTTGTTTGCTAAACTCGATTCCATTGCTACAAAGTCATAAGCTTCACAATCTAGTTCTACATCTTTGCAGATAATGCAAACAATTGGATTTCTCGGACCAGCTTTCTTCTTAACTCAATTGAGCCACGTTAATTCTCCTGTGATGGCTGTTTTGTGTATGACGTGCAGTCAGGTTTGCTTCTTGTTTTGTATTTTACATATTTTTAATTCTGAGAAGGCAGTCTCTGTGTAATCCTAACATAAAATTTGCTTATATTTGTGTATCTTCTTGTATGTTTCCGGAGAAAGTTACTTAATACTTGTTCGAAGTTTCTTAAATTTGAGTATCACTTCAATAATTTTATTACGATTTTTAGTGCATACTGCATAATCTGAAAATTTGACTGGCAAATATAAATTTTCTTGACAATGGTGTCTTGGAACTTCTCTTGATGAGCATAACTACACATTCTTATTTTGCTAAATCTTCATATAAAGTTAGAAAGTGTTGGTTCATCCATTCATTCCATTGAGCTTCCTCTTTCATAATTTTTTCAAATTCTTCCTGAATAGGGAACTGATGCTTTCTCTCAGTCTGGATTGTATTCAAACCATCAAGATATCGCCCCTCGATATTCTGTAAGTGGATTCATTGTACTTATATTTTTCTGCAATTTGGATCTCTACATTTGATATGTTATATGTGGAATGATGATGCAACAAATACTTTGAAGGTGTGCTAATTCATGGCCATCTACAGTCATCTCACAATTAGTTGGTTAAATAGTAATGTCATTTGGGAAGGAAAAAGAAAGAAAAAAATATTTATTGCCTCTTTTTGTCCTTAGGGTATATTGCTTGGTCTATCTAATACTGCTGGAGTATTGGCTGGTGTCTTTGGAACAGCAGCAACAGGTTACATTCTACAACATGGTAAGTATTTGTTGCTCATATTTTCTTGGTTACTGAATGTTAATGATTAACTATTAACTAAACTAAAATCTTAATGTTGAGATCCCAACTAAATATATGACTAATGTAGTCCTTAACTCCTTCCAAGACTTGGGCAATCCTTACCTTTCAAGCCACTTTTGTGAGGTTGAGTTATAGTCCTAAACCCAAAATTTAAGTGAGGCTATCCTAGAATCATTATTGAGTCAATTGTATATATGTCTAGGCTCTAGATGTCTATTTCTAGGCGTTTGGCCCACTCGTATTGATTACACCATAGATGTTTAGTCTTGGGTGTGAGGGGGTGTGCTGAGGTCCCACATTGACTAGACATATGCCAATATAGTCCTTATAATTCTTGGACAATCCTCACCTTACGTTGGTTTTCTGAGGTTGAGTTAGGCCTCAAGTATTCTAAGACTTGAGCTATTAAGTGAAGGATCACAATTGATTTTATTACATCTCTTATAATAGTTAATTGAGTATATGTTTGGATTGCGTGCAATCTGTGAATAGTCTCAGTGAGCCTTTTGGTATTGTTGGTACTTTCATTTTAAGCAACATGGTGTGATGTTTTCATACTGTACTTCTAGACTACTGTCTCAGAATTGTTTTATTCAATTATCTATTTTAGACAAACATGGTTTTTTATGTTTTCATTTTGATGATGGGAATGGAATTAAATTAATAAAATAAACTCAAGGCTGTGGTTTGAGCACATATTGGTCTCACATTTACCAGATTATGCAATGCTGAAGCTTTGTAAGCAAGCATGAGTAAAACTGAGGTTCATCCTAAGTTGGCTTCCCCTCTTTTCCTAAGAGAACATTTATTTCATTGTTCTTTAGATTAAGTGGAGACCGATGATCACGTAAATAAAGTTCTAAACCACTTTAATTGTTTTTATAAAATCTCCACCCTCCCGTTGAAGTTCTGTAGCATAATTTGTTGTGCTTAATACTTGATTGAAATCTGATCTTTGGGACAAGAATATAATACTGTTGGTTTTCTTTGACTATTTTCAGGCTCCTGGGATGATGTTTTCAAGGTTTCAGTTGGGTTGTATTTGGTTGGAACTGTGGTTTTTAATCTTTTTGCAACTGGTGAAAAGGTCTTGGAATAACTTACTTTCATTGATCATTGGTACTTGTCATGCCACATGTATAGATAAGTCTCGAGTACTTTCCCATAGAAGAAGCACTACGTGAAGAATAGGAGGTTTGATTTAGAAGCAACTCATTTTACCAAGGCTTTAATGCCTCGCAGAATGGTAAATTTTGTGGATAGAGGAGCATTGAGCATAGATCAGAGGGATGGCAATGTGTCCTTGAAAAATGAATTGGCATAATTTAGTCCCTGATGTTTTTATCAAGCGAAAAGGTTTAGAAGATTCTACACTCATGCTTCTGTTTTTTTCCCATTTTTGGTGGGAAGATCATAGTGGTTGCTTAATTTAAAATCATACTTGTAAATATTATTTTCATACCAACACATCAATTTTGTACAATTCATCAAGAAAAGTGATTTATGTTATTCATCAATTTTCTTCTGTCTCTCGAATTTCTTATCTGCCTGTTTTGCTTGCATTCTTTGGTCAAATAAGTTGGTAATGTGAGTGTTGCCAGTCAAACTACATGCCATAATGAATTGTTGGAGTTGGATGCTTCGATTTCCTTTTCTTATGGGCATCATTGGGACCTACGGTTGGTTCTTCTTACACGAGTTTATGCATTAACACGTGATACAAAATTAACATTTACATCATTTCAATGTACTGGAGTAAATAATGAGTTCAGTACAGTTTCTTGTAGTGCACTTCATTATTTGGCATGACACTTGTGTAACAGAGGCCTGAAGGGTACGTAACTTGGAATTTTTCCTTGCAGATGTCGATCATATTTGAGAGGAAGGAAAACGTGCAACAATCCATGCATAAAATGTACGATTAGTGATATGTGGCACAAGTTTGAATTCAATATTTGGTGTAAATTTTTCAAATTCTGACTGTTAAATGGTTCCTAGTGGGTGGATTTAAGAGTGGAATGATCGATTTATTTAAAAGAGAGGATTAACACTGACACATAGTTCATTTAAATTTTGAAAGAGAAATCTACAATAGTTAACGCAGGTTATGATATTTAGTTTAAGAAGTTAGATTAGAACAATGGTAATTACTTTGTTAAGAAAGTGTTGAATTGCTCTATAAGAATTAATTTAATACAATGATATTTGATAACATAGAGTTGACACAAAAATGTTGGAAAATAAAAGTACACAATAAAACTTCTAGATAGAAAAACTTACAAAAGGATGTACGAAAACTTTGGGTGAACTTCAAACTGAACCAAGGAAGTAATAGTTAAATACACAGTCTAAAAACTAATACGTAGAATTTTCGAAGGGCTATTTATTTATAATTAAAAAAAGACATCATACTATTACATGTGCAAAGTAAAGTTATTATATCACCCCTACTACACTTAATAAAAAAATGCACATTGAAAAGTTTAAACAATATTTAAAGTTTACATATTCTTTCATGTAATAGTGTTTGTTTTTTTTTATTATGTTATTGATACAAAATTATTGGCAATAACCAATCTTCATTGCAGATCTTGAGCACATACAAAATTAATATTTTTCTTTCAAAACCATTTATTTTATATTCAATGATCAATCAAGATTTGAATGTTTAACAACTTGATTAAAAAACACAAATCAGTATCATCTATGTTCGTAAGTTCGTAAGTGTCAAGTTAAACTTTCATATGATAATTTTGATATCCAACACTTTTACTCTTTTAAGTGAATCGAAAACTGTTTTCTGGGCTGAACTTTATGTAAGGAAGAAAGGAGACAAAAGTTGTGCCATGACAAAAATTACTATTCTGAAAGCAAATTTCTGTGGACGGATTGAAATATAGAGAAAAGAAAGGGAGAAATGATGAAAAGCAGATAGATGTTGCTGCTATACTTTTTGTAGTGTAAATGTGATGAGACCTTGACAATCAAATAAAGATAGATTTCATTTAAAAAAAATCAATTTCATTTTTATTTTTTATTTTTGAAAGAGAAAGAGTAAAGCCTTCAAATTTATTCACCTTAAATTTTGATTAACTTGCTTTAATTTCCATACCTGTTTTTTTTTTTTTTTTTTCTTTTCTAACTTCTGGATTACTCTCTCATCTTTATTTTTATTTTCTCTCATCCCTCTCCAGCAGTCTAGCTTAGTTCCCCTTTTTGAACGCTTTCAGTATTTTTTCTATTTTTACTTTTTCTAACGTTTAATTTTAAAATTTCTTGATATGTGCACACTCTCTTTTTTAAAGAAGGAATTCTTTTGAGAAATATCTTAAATTTGGTGAATTGAGTTAATTGATCGAGGGAAGCTTCTGTCTATCGTAAGAAATGTGGGATTGATTTTCGATCTAAATTTTAACATATGTATTCTTTTATAGAATCAACTTTACCGGAGACCAACAACATGCCTCTCATTCAATTAAAGAAGATGAAAGTTGGAACGATTCACATTTTAATGTATTCTTTTGTTATTAATTTTTGGTTTTCAATTTTACATTTTTATTTTTGGAATTAGATCACAATGAATGTTGTATATAGAATTAGGCACCTATATGTAGCGTTGTAAACCTATTAATTAGTGCATCGATCGATCTCATCTCATCTTGCTTTGACTTGACATTCAATTTATTATTTATATTTTTCTTTAATTCTATTCATATTCTTAGCTTTTATATCAAATCTTGGATGAAAAAATAAAAGAAGTTTTCTTCAAATTTAAAATATTTTTTTAAATTGAAAACTTCCTCTTTTTTGGATTTTTTACTCATAATTTTATTTTATATTTAACTTTAAATTTAGAAGGCATTATCACTAGGTTCATAATTTGATATATTTTATATTGTTAAGGTGAATTAAATTTAGAGTCTTACTCAAAACATAAATAAATCAGACAAACAAGCACACCATTTGTTAGACTTGATTTTCTACATATGTTTATACTTTTTGTGCAATGCATGCAAAAAAAATATTTTATTAAATAACCATAAATAGTAGATATATATATATAGATAGATAATTTATGTAGAAAAAATATTAAATTAAAATTAATATGTTCATCAATATACAATAAGAAAAATAATTACTCTAAATTAGAAAGAAAGAAAGAAAAATAACCACCGCATTCTTAGTTGTGATAATTTAAACGAATAGGATAATTAGAAAAAGAGGGGTGGTTAATTAACCGAGTGTTGATAGTGGTATTTTTGGGGAAATATTCTAAAAAAATTATTAATTAACTACATGTGGTTAAATGTATAATATGAATAAATAACAGCTGCAACGAGGTCTGTAAAAAAAAAAAAAAAGAAGTATAAATATGAAGCGAGACAGTGTGACAATTGCAGGAAAAAAAACTTAATACTATCAAATTCAAGATGAATTATTACTTATCTATATAACATAAAAACTGGAAGAAATAAAAACTTATTACACATATATAATAAAACCAATATTAATTCAAGAGAAACTGTTATGACCTTAACACAATAAAAATGTCACTACACAATAAGAATGTAAACATATGAATAATTTTTTTATTTTTACATAAAACATATGGAAACAAATGTTAAAGGATAAATAATAAAATTAATATATAGGTCGATACATAATAAGATAAATTATAAAAAATATTAAAATTAAAACATGAAATTACAATATTGAAATAAAAATGTAGATATACATTTACATAAAAAATATTTATAATAATATAAATATCTATAATATTCCTTAAAAAGGGAAATATTTATAATAATTTTGTTAAAATAGAAAATATGATAATGAAATACAAATGCAAACAAATCGTATTTATGTTTCCACTAGTATATATAATTTTAACTTAAAATAATAGTTAATTAAACTAAAGAACTCTTTCATTTCAATGAAGTCTTTCACAAGGTTTTATTGCATATATCTCCATTGTTGATTGAAGGAAACTGAGGTTCATTCTTAAACTGTTAAAGCATCCGTGCCTCTGACTTTGACCACAAGGTTGACTGAAGAATAGCAGGTAAAAAGGGTCTGACAATAATGAAAAAAAAAACTCAAATTTCACAGATAATATCAGGATAGAGTATATAGATAGAAGATAATCATTATTCTTTTAAGTTAAATTTTGGAGTTGAGTTAGATTCAAATTTACATTTTAAAATGATATGAGCTAATGTTAAATCTAATAATGGGTTACCCAGTCCACTGTATAGGTAAATTAAAAGAGTTTTGATTAATTGGTTCTATCTAATGGCCTTTAAGGACAGCACGATAAAGCTTTTTACTTTCTTTATGGTTCCTAGACTAAGAGAAAGCTGTCGACAGTGTGGTCACTAAGGTTTTATGTGTTTGATGCTACCACACTTTCATTTTCCTTGCAAGTACCATAGTTATTTTTGTTTTTAAGTGGACGAAAACACAAGTATTTATCAGAATGTTGTTATTTTGATTGCACTGCCTAACAGCTTAACAATGAAAATAAAATCTCCAAAGTCCAAAGATAATCTCAATGGTAATTATATAACAAGAATTCTCTTGATTTAGGGGTTATATTGTGACACTTCAACATCCAATATGATTTGTCTTTATTGGAGCATTTATGATCAATTAATTAAGAATTTGATGCATATATATAAGGGTAGCTTAAATTTTGAAAAGAATTAAGAATATAACATCCCACTTGAACTTTTAAATGAAAGAACCATAAATTCCATTCTAATAATAAATGTGAACTTGGCACTCACACTAAGAAAAAAACAATTTGGGCACGAAATCAAGTTAACTTTTACCACACAATATATGCTGACATTTGGTCTCTCTGTGTATATATATAAACACACTAGAATGATGAAATATAAACTAAGTCATGATTTCTATAATCGTATTTATGTTTCCACTAGTATATATAATTTTAACTTAAAATAATAGTTAATTAAACTAACTTAATGGATACTCATGGCAAAGAACTCTTTCATTTCAATGAAGTCTTTCAAAAGGTTTTATAAAGTTAGTATTTTAATGACGCAAGAGAATTTGAATATTTGCTTTTGTAGTATTGATATTAGGAATAGTGTTTCATTCTTATATTATAAATTTCTAATTACTCTACATGACACGAGTTAATTGTTTTGTATGAAATATTAATTATTTATTAAGAATGTAGTAAAATTAAAGAGAGAATTCTGAAGATAAAATAATCGGAATACATACTTTGATTTTCTCTAACTATGCACTAACTTGAATATTAATTATTAATTTTAATTTAATGCACATCATAATAAGATAAATTTATGATATATTAAATGTAACATATAGATATTCAGACACACAAACGTGTGGTATCAGTGCTTCCGCTTGTACAACTTAATTACCTTCAATAATTATATATTCTGTGTATTCATATTACTGATGAACAACATAAGACTATGTAAACCCAATTTCCAACAACTGTAAACGGTAAACCCAAATTTGATCCACCCACCCAACCAAACAACAGACGATTTAACTTTTCACCCTCCCAAAAGTAAATATACAGTACATAATAGAAATTACAAACACAAATAAATTGATAAGTATAACAATGAAATGACCATATTGCCCTTTACACTTTGCATTACCAAAAGGTCCAAAACACCCTTCCTTCCTATGCAGACGTGGCGGCCTGCGGTTGGAGATGACGTGGCTGCAAGAACACGCGGAGTCCATGCTTCATGAAGAGAGTGAGCGACATCTTCTGCTGCACCCGGTGACCGGGAACCGGCGACAGCCGGTAACGCAGAAGCACAGCGGAAGCCACGGACTTCATTTGCAAGTAAGCCAAGTCCTTCCCCAAACAGGTTCTCGGTCCAGCGTTAAACGCAACGAACTTGTAACCGTCTTTTGGCGGTTCAAACCGGTCTCCCTGAACCGATAAAAACCGCTCCGGTTTAAACTCCATGCAATCCTCGCCCCAGACGCTCTTCATTCTCCCCACAGCGTAAATCGAATACGTCACCGTCGAACCCGCCGGAACCGCCGTGCCGTCCGGCAACACGTCGTCGACGACAGCATGCTTGAAATCCATCGGCACCGATGGATACAAACGCAACGTTTCGGCTAACGCTGCTTTTAAGTAAACAAGTTTCTCCGCTTCTTCGAAGTCCACTGCCTCCTCCGTCCAGCGCTGCCGGTCGCCGCCGCGGGTGGAAGTGAGCACCGCTGTTAATTCGGCGAGGATTTTGTCTTCAACGGCGGGATGGTTCATGACGAGCCAAAAGAACCAGCTGAGCGCCACCGACGACGTGTCCCTGCCGGCCAAGAGGAAGTTCAGCGCGATCTGCCGCAGCGCGGCGGCGCTCAGTGGTTTTCCGGCGCCATCGCGCTTCTTTATGAACCTTGATAGCAAGTCATCAGAAGGCGATTTTTCGCGAGCTGAAACGGCATCGTTCATGTAAGTTTCAACGATCTTCAAACTCTGATTTATTTTCTTCTCCTTACCGATGCCAAGAAGCTTCTCGAATCTCCATATTAGGCTAGGGTACAGAAGCCTATCATAGATGAAAAAATAAATGTAATATAAAATAGAGAAAATATGTAAAAAAAACACTACCAAAGAATCGAAAATCTTCATATATAATAATTTAAATGTTTTTTTATAATAACTTCTTGATTCATCATGCCATTGCTCTTGATTTACATACAACTAGATTGAACTTAGAAAATGGTGCTTTGGATGGGCTAATGCTAGATAAAAAAAGATTTTGGTATGTTAATATATTTATTATTAGCTGAGGTATAAATTTTTTCAAGTAAATAAATATTAAACTATAAAATTATATATTCACAAAAAAAATTATAGAAATTTTAAAATCTATAATAGTTATTAATTTAATTTATAATGATGACAAATATTCACTAAGGGTATCTCACATTTCATCATATCCCCGCCCGCATTATCTTTTTTTTTTTTTATTATTATCAATATTATAATGTGTGAGGAGAATAAATTATTATGAGAAACCCTATGATGATTTTCTTATTAAGAAGTTTTTTTTTTTTTTTTTCTAAACTCGATCATTTTGTTATTAGTCTAAAAAACAATTGAACCCTTGCATTTTTCTAAGTATCATAATAACTATGAATTCTTTTTGAAGCCTTTAGGCTGAGAGTATATAAGATGATATAAATATATAGGTGCGTGAGTTTATTTAATTTCAAAGGTATATATCGTCCTAACAAATAAGATGAGAGGGAAAAGAATTTTAACAGTATAAAAATTTAAATGATGTTTTCCATTATCATATCTGTAAGACTGACCACTCATGCTTACCAGATATTATATATGGTTATTGTCGTAATTGATGAAACCTCTGTTTAAATGAAAAATTAGAAGAAGAAAAAAATATTAAACTATTTGAACGCTAGCAGAAATTTAGTGGTACCTTTGCAAGGTAATTTCTGTGGCAGTGTCAAAGGCAACAGTGAAGGGGTTTTCCGGTAGATCCGGCGAGAGAGTTTCAGGGTCTTTACCGAAGGTGAGTCCACAAATGTTATCAAAGGTTAAACGCAAAAGTAGGTCTTGCAAATCCACCGAGACATTTTCCTTAGCAGCTTTATCCAAAATGCACCATAGCCGGTTTTTTATGGTCCGGTTCACCCAGCGAGCCATGGCTTGTCTTAGGGTTCGGGTGGTGAACTCTAGAGCAGCGGTTTTACGTTGCATGAGCCACGTGTCGCCGTCGCTGTTGAAAATTCCTTGGCCTAGGAGGTCGTGGAAGGCGGCCTGCCAGTGAGGTCCCTTGGGGTAGTTGTCGAACCGGGTTCGGAGGATGTGTTCGATGTTTCTAGGATTGCTAGTGACGGTAAAGAAGCCCTGCTTGCGAGCGAAGAAGGGGAGGGTGAGGGTGCAGGTTTGGTAGGTGGCTGAACCCCCAGTTTGGCGGAGGTTGGCTGTCATCCAGTCGTGAACCCGGTTGCGGTTCACGATCATGCTTGGAGTGCTGCCAAACAAGGGCCATACTTTTGGACCGGTTAGGGTTCGAGCCAAGAGGTGGAACCAAAGGAAATATGCGGATAAAAGAGCAGCTAGGGTGAAGAGAAGAGGGAGTGTATCCATTTGCACCACGCTATGTTGTTTGGGGCAGTTTTAATTAAGATTATGGGGCTTGGAGTTTGAAGTGATTGAATGGAGATTTATATATATATTTATAGGATGATATAATGAGAAAGGTTTAGGAGAGGTGGTTGGGAATTTTTTTGGCCTTCTAGAGTCGCTGTTAGGTTGATAGGAACTGTACATGTGTTGTGACTCACAAGCAAATCAGAAACATCCATGCCTGCACCTTTTTCTGTGAGAGAAAGGTTTTGGAGTGAATTTTAAGTAATAAAAGTTTACCAGATTGGTTATTCTTATTTATTATTTTTATCCACACTTATATTATACATTTATAGTTTGACCTGTTTTGAATTCTAAGATTTATTAATAAATTAAATAGGTCCCTTGTAAGAAGCTTGCGTTTTGAACAAGATGAAAGGTTGTCTGAAGTCATGTATAATACTTTCTATTTTTGAATCGAACCTGAACCAAATGAAAGGTAATTTGTGAGTTTTTGTTTTTTTTTTTTTTTAAACATTATTTGGAAATCAGGAGGTGCATCATGGCATATTACTTTGTCATGGTGACGCAGTTAAATATTCCTTTGCCAATTGTTTATCCATTTGTGAATAATGTGTTTTGATGCACTTATTATTGTTAATTAATGTTGTGATAAAAATGTAGAAAGGTGCTGAATAATAAATAAATAAACACCTTCATATTTAAACACATTCACATTCATATTAGACTATTCCTAACGTATATTCCTACCAATATATCCATATAAGTTAAATATATCTGCGTGAAAGCAAAGTAAGTACACATCCCTACCTACTATTAGTCTCTTGTATGTACGACCATTTAATTAATATGCCAAAGTCCTATCTTTTATTAGTATTCTTGAGAGCCCAATACAGTGTAGAGTGCAAGAGAAAGAGTAGTTAGAGACGGTTTAACCGAAGAGAGAAAATGGGTTTGCTACAAATTGGAAACAAATGGAAATCTATAGATCAGTCATCGTGAGAAGAAAACATGTATAAATCAATAGAGTTTACTGGCTGAATTCTTCTGAGTATAGAGGTGGAAACCTTCTGAAGAAACTTCTCTTTTGGCTCCTTTAATTTTTCCAAAGTAAACTGCACCAACCAAAGATTTTGATCTTTTTCTCTTCTTTTCGCTTTTCATCTGAAAACTAACCCGTCAATTTTAAGTCAAATGGTTTGTCTATTCAGATTAATGCAATCTAACAAATAAGACAAATGTATGATTTTACACACTATTCTCAGATCACATGCTCATGCTTTATAGAAATTTCATGCTGAATAGAATATTTAAATCAGCGCAGTTAAAATTTGGTAGTATATTATAACTCAGATCGATATTATCATGTACTTAGATAAACAAGTAGTACTATAGTAGTATACAGAACTGGTATTATACTGTATTGTATAATTAATTTTGGTAGCGAAAACCAAGTCCTTAGTTATCTACGTATCTTTTCTGATGATCATAAAGTCGTCAGAATGTTTTAGATTTTCAATGGTCGAACTGTCAGTAAATGATATCCACGTGATTTATTCTGCAAATTACCAACAACAATGATCATAGTCATTGGTAATTTTCATTAGAAATGGTTCGTTGAGAAGTATCAAGGGTTAAACTGTTTGAAATTTTTATGCCTTTCAAAGTAGAATAAGTTGTTACTACTGATAACTTAGTCACAGCTCACAATTACTGTCAATATAATATTGTATGACAATATAAATATAATATGGTATGAAAATATTGTATGATATGATTGACAAATAATTTTATATTTTAAATATGTAGTTAGGGATTCAATCCAAGATTTAAGTATATAAAAAAAATCTATTGAGAGATATTATCCCATTAAATGAATCTCAATATCCTAGAGAAATTAGTGCTTAATTCTTGATTGAGTATACCCGAATTCACCCAAAAAGTTATTAGTAAAATTAGATAATTTAGTGACACATTCTTACTCACATTTTAATTTCCTACTAGATGTCCTTAACTCCAAATATTGAACATTAAAAAGAAAGAATATAAAAAAGACCATCAATCAATCAATCAATTTTTTTCTTTAATTCTTGAAAAAAGAAAACCTTCCCATTTCAACATTTCAATTCATTAAAAACTAACAAATAAATTTGATTGTAATAGTTAAGATATTATACATAAATAGTTATTGAGAGACCAAAATCATTAATTAATACTAATAAGATCCAACACAATTGATACATAATCACGTAAATGGAGAAAAAATTATTAAAAGAAATAAAATCCGTTTTCATTATCTTCGCGTCTCAAAAAAATCTAGTCTCTGACAATATCCTTGGTACAAAAAAAATCTTATTGATCATATGAAAAAAAAATCACCTGAAAATATATTATACATAATAAATGATTAAAAGCATAATTTAAAAAAAAAAAAAAAAAAAGAGCCTAGACTTTTTTTTTCATAGGTCTAATTGTCTAAACCTACTATTTTTCCTTGCTGTCTTGGAACAAGTCAGAGACAGTGGACACTGTCCAATGGACCCCGGGCCTCCAAAAAATCATACCAATAGAGGCCCAGTTGCTTATGACCAAAAACAGAAAAGTGGCCAATGGCAACTACATGGAGACAATGTTCAACCCAAAAAGGGGTGGGAAAAGCCGATGGATGTGGTGCATCCACACGTCAAATTCACAACCTCAGCAGGTGAGTGAGGATGAACTTCCTCCAACCGAACTTGACATGCATAATTTTCCTCTCCTTCTGAAAAATTTATGTACCAAAAAAAATAGCCACAATCAAGATAAGACACTTGTGGAGAACTCGTGCTATAGTGTTCCATATCACCCTTTATAGCCCAATCCAACGGCTCAAATTCACTTGTGAGGTGCAGCCACAAGAGAAGATATATATTATTATCATTACATAGACACACTGTATTCTTCAAAGTTCACCAAAACATTGTCCACCCCATTATTTGTCTTCTCAATTCTCATCACTAACACACAAGTGTGTGTTGTAGATTTCTCAGCTTGCAACATGGCTTCCATCATCATGTCATTTGCTCCAGCAACTGGTAGAGTCTTTGCAGCCACAGCAGCAAAGGGTGCTGGTGGAAGCAAAGAAGAGAAGGGTCTTCTTGATTGGATCCTTGGAGGGTTGCAGAAGGAAGACCAGCTGCTAGAGACTGATCCAATCCTCAAGAAGGTGGAGGAGAAGAATGGAGGCACCACCAGCAACACTGGCCGCAACAAGAACTCTGTGGCAGTGCCACAAAAGAAGAAAGGTGGCTTTGGAGGCCTCTTTGCTAAGAACTGAAGCAGCAGTGATTTATTACCTTATATTTGTTTTACCTGTTTTTTTTCCTCAAATGCATGCATTGTTGTCTTGTCCACTTAGATTCCAACCTCTTGATCTTATGGAATACTTTATGTCTGGCTCTTCTGGATCAACGTATTTACAGAACTATATGATTCATTTTGGATCAGTTACTGGCCAGGTACAATCTGTTAATTGACAATTTGATATATTTGGAGATTTTTGGTAATTTACTTTACTTAACACCAAGGCCTTTAACTAAAAATTATGTATTGTTTCTGGTAATGTAAGCCAAATTTCAATCTTAAAATAGAAAATTTCATTTCATTATGACTCACGAGGAGGGCAAGGAAAGAAGATAGATAATTATTAACTATTAAGTGGTGTGACAACAGAGAAGGACTAGACAACACTCTTATTTATGTTTATTACAACATAAAAGGAAGAGTATATATATTTTGCATCTAACCAACAGGAATGTTAATTGAAATTAAACTATTAATGACAATATGTCTTCATAATTCATTGTAATGAACCATAGTAAAATCATACGATTAGCTAAAAGCCTTAAGCAACATGTTATTGTTGCTGGTCTGTGTTGGAGATATATTTAAGAAAATAAAAGACTGTATCCTATTTTGTTAGTGATATCAAAATCAAAATTTTAACTTGCCATTCAGTAAATATTATCAAGTCCCAATGATTAGATGGAATTGACCCAAGTCCTGAAGTTTTAACCTTAGACATGAACATATGGAACCTTCTGCTCAGAGCGTTGACTCTAACGTTGGCTCAGATAACCTTCGCAGTAGCCCTATCAAACGGTATGAAACTATTAATTCACTGTCATACAATGTATGTGTAAAAGTAAGGTGAGGTGTTTCTTATAAATTCTAAATATTAACACCCAAATCTTATGCTCCAAAGAGAATAAGTAGCCCTGTTATGCAAATTAAATTCCAACGGATCCAGAGAAGAAAGAAAATGTGAATGTGATACCTATTAAATGGTTTTAAACAAATAATTACGCATACGCGCGGTTGAACTTGATTTCCATTAATTATTGTTCATAATAATAATGCAAACCTATTGAAATTCTAACGTACTGATTCAGCTGAAATAAAATGCATACTGTTAGAAGCTCATAAAAGAAGATACACCTTATTATGTTTATATAGAGACATAGTACACATATATTACAAATAACCTTCACAGTCGATCTGAGTCATTGTTATTTTGTAAACCTGAACAAATTCAAGAGGATAGACACTGAAATACAGTAGCAAGCACTCCTTATAATCTTTAATTTCACAGTCTAGGACTCAAAGTTTCTTAAATAAATATGTGGAAATTCTTCTCCTGGTGTTGCAGTTACAGAATTTGATCTAGAAAAGGAGGAGTGGATGAACTCAATGCAGTCCTCAACAGCTGCTGTCCTATAATAATCAACAGATACCCCAATTGGTTTTGATCTTCCCATGGAAGACGAACCTCGGTTTGAAGATTTTCTCGCAGACCTCAAGCATATAGCTTTTGTCACTTTATCTGCAATATCCTTCAGAAACTCAATGGGGGACAATTCAGACCGCCAAGGAAGCCTGAACTTGCAGCTCCTCCCAAGCTTGTTCCTAGATGATCTTCTGGTGTTCTTTTTCCAGGGCAAGCTTGTTTTCTCAAAGAAACAGCCTGTGTTACTCATTGTGTGTTTCTCTTTTCTTTCTTTGCATAATCATCATAGTATTATATAAAAAAAGAGGGAAAGAAAGCAAGAAAGAGTGTATGTGTGAAGTGATGTGATAACAGACAAAAGGAATTGTAGGTAAGACTCAACAACACAGTTGTTGGAAAGGTTTGAAATAGGAAATAAGGAAGGTCTTTGTGTGCTTTAGTGGGGAAACTAACCATAATTAGCAGGTATGTAGTAAAGGTTTTGTAATAATCATGTAATCATGTAAGTTCCTACAAATATACCTTTACCACACATATAAGGAATTCTTGTAAACTGAGTACTTATACCTTTATCACATACCTTAATAGTGATGTATGTGATAAAGGTACAAGTAAACAATTTGTGTAGATGTGATAAAGGTATAAGTATGTAGTGTCATCACTTTTTACAAGACCTCCTTTGAAAAGTACCTGGTATGCTATACATAATGTTTTTTATCGACAAATGTTAATTGTTATTTTTGTTAGAATATTAGCGGAAGGAATTCGAATCCACAACGTCTCTCTTCCCCTTCTCCCTTCAACCACGAAAGTAACCTTATAACTTATGAACTTTTGATATACAGTATACAAGATTATTGAGCGAATTATGTAATTATGAAAGTACATAGTCATTATGCAGGATTATTGAGAGAATTATGTTACTATGAAACTAGCCTTCAATCCAACGATTCATATTAGTTTAGTGGTGTTTACAGTTTTGTATTTTTTGGCTATAGAACCAAACATTTTTCATGGTTGAGATTGTTTATGATATTCTAAAAACTGTAGACAATCTCAATCCGGAACAAGCACACAAGGTGTGTGTTTCTCTCACGAGTAAGTTTGTCATGTAAGAGCTGTGTCAAAGGTGCAAAGGTGTGTGCCAAAAAGGTGGGTTAAGGAGGTAAGAAAAGAAGAATGCGTGATGATGGGTTAAAGAGTGAAAACAAAACTGAGCGGATACACTTGCTCTCTCTATTTCCTATTTCTGATGCACTGCCACCCATTGAATATGTAGGCATTGTAGAGAACAATTTCATGATGCTTTACTTGGGCAAAGACACACCTATGTGGGTCCCGCTTGATACCTGCGGTGTGCCTATGTCTAACATAGGTATCTATGCAAGAAAAAATTAGGTGGAAGGTATCTAGGTTGAGTAATAAAATTAAACAGAGTAGGAACATTTTTTATCTATGCAAAAGTCTCCCATAAAAAAGAAAGTAGCTCATTTGAAAATGGTTAATTCATTTCAAATGGAAGTTTACACATTTCAATACACTAAATTGAAACGTTGGCGTGACCATGCAATTGCATTGGTTTTTACGGGTTTCGCACAACTTCATGCCGAGGAAATTACACAAAATACTTCTTATCATTTCTTAACAAATGATCGTTGGAATCCAGTCCCATCTTAAAAGATTGGCAGCTTACGATGGTTATCAGTATACCAAATTGTTCTCATGAATATTTTGGTTAACATGATGATCATCATTTTTAAGAATACCATTATTCTGGATTATCATCATAGCAAATATTTTTTTCAAATCAACTAACTTGTTAATATTTGATTAGAGTCCTTCCAATTTATATTGTTCATTGTCATTCCAGAGGACCATGTTTATCAATTATCAGATTTCAACTTGTGAGCATATCTCACCATGGGAGGGGACAACCTACCTTCTCCCTATACATTTTTCTCAACCAAAAAACTTAATATCATGTGAACTTGATTTTGTGTTTGGATCCAGCACTAGTAACGGAAATTAACCCATAGTATAAATTTATTATAAGGTATAATATTCATACAAATTTTAATATGTAGATTAAAACAGTGTTTGTACTTGGTCTTGAGTTTTCTCAGTGAAAACTTTTATCTGTCATACAAGAAAAGCTAGCAACATTGTACTTTTCTTTGTTTCCCTTAAGTCTCCATAAGATTCAATCTTGCTCAAGACATAGCTTAATTATAAATGTGCATGTTTCTTTCAAAGGAGATACCACATTCTTTATTATTAAGTGTAGCTAGTATTTCTCTTCTCATATATTATTAAGTAAAGACGGATTTTATGCTGCATTGCAACCTTTAAGATCTTTACTTTAAGAACAGCAGTATTCTACTGATTCAGATCATGTAGTTTACTCTTCCAGTTCAACTGCTTCTAACAGTGACCAAATGGCATGGCCAACATGTTGCATCTGCTGCTTCCCAGATTAGCTTAATCCAAACCCCATTTACAACGTGTATTGCTGAGAACTAGATAACAAAACACCTTATAATAAATTTAGCATGAAAAGAAAAAAATGCACGCTCATTGTGCAGGCATCACCTTGATCAGATTCAAAGGGACTATCTCAGCCTGATCTGCTAGCATCCTAGCTTCATAGCCGGAGCTCGTTTAGATTCAGGCACCCCTGGTGCATCTATGGTGTTAATAAAATAGCCCAAAAGATAAATATGGTATTGTACATGAAACTAGACTGCCAGAGCAGTTTATTGCTGAGAACTGGATAACAAAACACAAGTTGACAAAAGACGAAGTTCTTAAACCAAAGACATTCACAAACAGTACTTATTCTCCTACTCCTAAGGCTTAATAATGCTTCTCCACACCCTGATAAGCCAGTTGGGAAGCTAGCTCCAAGTTCTTCCAACTGATTTGCTCCATTTAGGTCCTGCACAATAATATGCATTAAGTTATTCAATAAATAGTGAGGTATTAAGTGTGTGTAACTGATTGAGAAATAAATGGAAAGTAACACAATAAACTCAAGAAGTCCCTCCACCCTCTAGTTATTAATTAAAAATAGTTCAGCAGGTGCCAACGAACTTGTAGCACACTTCTATGGAGTAGTCCTTTGTGGAGGGGAAACCCTTGGAAGAGATCTCTCTCTCCTATTTTCTATTCTTTCCATTGAATTCAATAAAATCCTTCCTTTCTTTCAAATATCTATTCTTGGTCCCTAAGAGATTCCCAAGAGCATATACTAATTCAACTTTTTGTAACATTAATTCAATTGGTAGGTCATAAAAGTATATGAACAGTGAATGTGGAAATATAGTTCACCCTCATATAATCATCATGAGAATAGAAAGTGAGCTTTGATGCAACAGTAAGCCTTTCCCCTCAGAGGTAAGATTGTGTCTAATAAACCTCCCCAAACCCTCAATGGTGGGATCCCTGTTCACCCAGTACCCTTTTGTAGTCATTACTATGAAACCAAATAGCATGAGTTGCCAGACTTCTAACCTGTGGAAATATCAAAATTCTACAATACAAGATGATGCTTCATGTTAAATAGTCACCAAAGGAGACCCGTGCTTTGTGCAAGCAATAAAGTTGATTATGCCATATTCTATATGAGATTTTCTACTCAGTTTAAGTTTCTTATTAGCATATTTATAGACTTGTTCACAGAATGCCATTATAATGCATGTCAAATGAGAAAAGGAACATCTTATAAAAAATGTAATACATTTTATTTAGCCTCACCTCTTGGAACTAACATATTCTTCTGGCAAGTAAATCTCTCCGCCAGCTTCACCATGTTGCTCCCCGCTGATAGTTTTCTTGGCAGCTTGAAATTCAGCACTCATAGCATCCATCCCACGCTGCAAAGCTTCACCAGTTCCATAGCCATGTTCTGCAGCATACTTCCTCACATCCTCTGTAATCTTCATAGAGCAGAATTTAGGGCCACACATTGAGCAGAAATGAGCCACTTTCGCACCATCTGCTGGCAGGGTTTCGTCATGGAAGGACATGGCTGTCATCGGATCCAATGACAAAGCAAACTGGTCCATCCATCGGAACTCAAATCTTGCCTTGCTTAATGCATCATCCCAGGCTTGAGCATATGGATGACCTTTGGCTAAATCAGCAGCATGAGCCGCTATCTTGTAGGCTATAACTCCAGCCTTCACGTCATCCCGGTTTGGCAACCCAAGATGTTCCTTTGGAGTCACATAACAGAGAAGAGCAGTACCAAGTGCCCCAATATTAGCAGCACCAATTGCAGAGGTGATGTGATCATAGCCGGGGGCAATATCAATTGTTAAAGGACCAAGAGTGTAAAAAGGCGCTTCACTACACCACTCTAACTGTTTCTGCATGTTTTCAGGAATCTTGTGCATTGGGACATGTCCAGGTCCTTCATTCATCACCTGTAAAGTAACTCAGTATACAATTAGCCCCCATCGTCTCCAGAGATATATTGATGGTAACATCGCATCAGATGATGATAGTTTAATATCATATGAAATTAGATAGGATCACCATATATCAAAATCTTTATAGAAACATAGTGAATTATATTTAGTTTTACAAGGTGGCCCAACTAGGAACTTCATTGGCCATCATAGCAGTGATAAATTCAACAGCATTTTCAATACACCTTTCCCATGTGATGGATTATTATTATTATCATTATTTATTAGCCTATTCCTATCAAAGTAAGTAATTTTAATAGTATGTGACTAGAATTATCCTTAGAAAATCTTAATTGTTCATGATGAAGAATTAACAACTAAAAGTAATACAATAAATAGACATGCAAACATTGGGATGTCAAAAAAATAAGTTGCCATAAATGTATTAGTATCATGCAATAAAGAAAGTTTGATTGGTATTACCTGAACATCCTTTTCCCATGCTCTACGGGTCAGTTCTCCTTGTGTCAAGAGCTCAGCAAATTGTGCTGTGTCATTTGCATCATAGATGGATCCAGGTCTTAGCCCATCACCAATGGATAGGGCCACATCATACTTGTTGCAGATGTCAAGTATCTCATCCCAGTGCTCATAAGCAAAATTCTCTTTGTGGTAAGCTAAGCACCACTTTGCATGAATAGACCCTCCCCTGGAGACAATTCCTGTCATGCGCTTTGCCGTTAATGGAATATATCTCAGAAGAACTCCTGCATGGATGGTGAAGTAATCTACACCCTGCTCAGCTTGTTCAATCAGGGTGTCCCTGAAAACCTCCCAGTTAAGATCCTCAGCAATCCCATTAACTTTTTCAAGTGCTTGATAAATAGGCACAGTCCCAACTGGTACAGCAGAGTTGCGTAGGATCCACTCTCGAGTTTCATGGATGTGGCGGCCAGTTGAGAGGTCCATTGCAGTATCTGCTCCCCACATAGTTGCCCATTGAACTTTGTAAACTTCCTCTTCTATAGAACTTGCAACTGCAGAATTTCCAATGTTGGCATTTACTTTTACCAAAAAGTTTCTTCCAACTATCATGGGCTCTAACTCCAAGTGTTTCTTGTTGGAAGGGATGATAGCACGTCCACGAGCAACTTCTGACCTCACAAACTCCGGGTCAAGGTTCTCACGAGTGGCACAGTAAAGCATCTCTTCAGTGATGATTCCTTGCTTAGCATAGTACATCTGAGTAAATCTTGGATAACCCAGTTTCTCCCTCCTATCAACCCACTCTTTGCGCAATTGTGGGAGTCCTAATTATCAAATCCATGGAAACAAATCAAATCAAGTAAATAAGTGTAATTTTCCAAAAGCTTAGTGCAAGTATACATAACAGGCCAAAATTAGATTCTTCATTGATAGCAACAAATAATATTCCATCACTTTGAGGTTTTGTTCAAGACTTCAAGTAATATAAGTCAGGGTAAATTAAAGAATATATATATATATATATATGTGTGTGTGTGTGTGTGGTGTGTGTGTGTGTGTGTGTGTGTGTAAATGAAAATGTTATTTGGTTAAATTTCATTTCTAACCTTAGATTGCAAAACCAGAGTCTGATGTTTTAATGCTACAATGGTTGATAGATATTAAGAGTCTTAATGAATTGAGAACATATAGATAATGGTAGCAAATTGGAGAAACTCAGGATTAGCATAAACTGATACTAGATTCAAAATGTAAAAAAGAAATACCTTCTGGAACAAGATTACAATATATATGGCCTGTTAATGGAAATCAATAAAAGGAAATTACAATGGAAGACAATCAGAATAAATTGGGGTGGCTCAGCATTAATCTAGTTGCTGGTAATCTGACAAGACAGTTTGAACCACCTTGGATAGGCAATAGACAATACGAGTGATTGAAGAAAAGACAGGACAATTTATCTAACATGCACAGAAACGTTATACAATGCTCTCAGCCTAGTGAGTAATGACTATCAAGAGAATCTGCAAATGCTGCTAGAAAACAGCAAAAGACGACGACGACGACAACAATAATAATATCTGAGAATGTATCTATGAGAGGAATTATAGCTATTTCATTCACTCACTAACAAAGAAGTCTTTATTAGCCCAACATTAGTCACAAAGAAAATGAATGTACTACATTGTACAAATGCAAGAGATAAAGAAAATGCACAAAAAAGGTTAGCTATTCATACCAGTCCTTGGGTTTACATTTTGGGGACCGCTAGTGTCGTAGGTATCAAAGTGTCCTTCTTCCCCAGACAGGTGAACTCGACGAAAGGGAACTTTGAGCACATGACCAGTTTCTTCATGAGTGACTTCCCTACACATGATGGATCATACATTAATTGTAGTAAGCTGTTTGAGGACTCGTGAGTTGTGTCCATATGTGTGTGATCAAACTCCAATAATAGAATAAACTAATAAAAAAGAAGATAAGGATCACCTGTGTTCTTTGGTGCTCTTTGGAAAGCACTGTTCAAATGAAGGAAGAGCAAGAAAATCTGGAGAAGCAGGGTCAACAGTGTGCTTCCTTTGGTTGGTTTTGTCCGAGTTGGTAGTTGGGGGATCAAATGTTAATGTGGCTCTTGGCACCAAGGAAATGGAAGATGGGACAAGTTCCTTCTTCCAAGCACTTGAAGCACGACCAACAACATCAAACCCAGGCATGAATGAAGAGCTTGCGAATTTCGATTGAGAAGCATGGTTGCCACTCTTGCAAACAACTGATGTCACATTAGCATGAAGTGATGCCATCTTGGCGCGAATCTACAGCATTTCAAGTTTTGAAAGACAAAATTTAAGTTTAATTACAACAGGCATGCAGTATAATGAACATATCTATCTCTATACACAGATATCAATAGATTTTGTGTTAAAATATTAACTTCATTTATGAATTTTCACATTCACAAAGTAGTTAGTCAATTAACTTCTCATTATGATCTTCAAACTAGAGAGCTTCCTAGAAATGGAATCTAAACCTAACAAATTTCACTTCAAAACCAGTGATGGTGGTTTTTCATCATATTTATGGAATTGTTAAAAAGAAAAAAGGATTTAACTCCTCAAAAGCAATGGATGCACTTTAGAGGATAAAGATCCAAGTTATACTCATTGACAGAAAAATAATGTATACTAAATTATGAAGCTGTTGAAAAGGTAAAGTCCTGAATTGTAATCATTAATTGAAAAATAAAAAATTATATATAGCATAGGCTTAAATATGTTTTAGTCCCTCCAAATAAGACAATGTTTGTTTTTAGTCCTTCAAAAAATAAATTATCTCTTTTTGGTTCCACATGTATGAAAATCTATCATATGCTGTCCTTGTCCTTCGCAAAAATGGTCTCCTTTTGATCCCTCATTTGTAGAAATAGGGATCTTAACACATTTCCATAGATGAGGGAGAGGGACTAAATGAGACATTTTATTTTTTTGGCACAAAATACAAACATAACTCTGTCTGCAGGAACTAAAAATATATTTAACCCTACAATAAAAATATTAAGTTGTTATAATCTACTCCAACAATTTTTTAATTAAGATTATAATTTATTATTCAACAATGTCCCCTTTAAAAAGTACACACCCTCTTGGCCTCTTCACTTTTGAAGAGGCAAATTCTTAAAAAAAAAAAAAAAAAAAAAAAAAAAAAAAAAAAAAAAAAAAAAAAAAAAAAAAAAAAAAAAAAAAAAAAAAAAACATTAGAGAATGGAAATGTTCTATTCTATAGGTAGTAATAAATTGGAAGCAATGTAAGATGATCTTTGAAGTTCACAGTCAAAACCTCCAATCTACATATCACTGTAGATTGTTCTGATTCTCAAATATGCTTTTTTGAATGACAAAATAACATTTGAATCTAAAAAAAGTCATGCAAAATCACCAGGGGTTGAGTCAGGATTCTTCCATCTTAAAAAAGCAGAACAAGACAAAAACAGAGAATTTCAAACCATACCTACCATTCTCTCTTCATTCAAGCAGCTCCTTTTTTCCCCAAAATATATTTATTTACAACAACCGAACAAGCCATAATGAAGAATTATCAATCAAGACAATCTCAGAAAAGAAAAAAACATATATATGAAAAAAAGAAAGACCACAACTGAAAGACACTCAAAAAGACTTGGGAAACATGATGACATGACACATGTTGGATGAAAAGAGAGAGACAAAGATAAGAGAGAACCTGAAAGAAGAAGGGTTGATCTTATCTGCAATAATGCAGTGAAGCAGTTTGAGATTGTGAAGTGAATGGTTGAACACAAGCGTTGCATTATATAGAGAGTGGCAGACAGTAGTACATGAAGCAAAAGTGGCACATGACGTGGCTCTCGTGACTCGGGCTTAGATATTTTCTCACATCAAATTATCAAACTTCCTTTCGTTGATGACCAGTAACACCACCCCACCTTCTTTAGGGGTTCATGGACCGAGACAAGACAGAACCTCAGCACAGCATGTGATAGATTGTATGTTCCAAATTTTACTCATTTGTTTAGATTGAGATAAATGTAAATATTTTTTATAGTCGGGAGATTTCTCCTAGAACTAGAGTCACAATCCCTTTCCCTATATTTTTACTCATAAAAACACACAATATTTTTACTACATGTTACTTCCATAGTTTCTATACATAAGAAATAAATAAAAGTATTTTTAAAATATAAAATCACTTCCAAATATATTAATTTTTTAAAATCCTTAATTTAATGTGGACTCTATTAATAAGATATTTACTCATTTAGACATTTACAATAAATATAGCATTTATTAAACTATTGATGATACAAGTAATATTTATTGGTTGAAAAATCATCCTTAAAATATAAGTAGTGTCATTAAATACACTCTTCACTTAAATCATTTAATTCTATGGATATATTTTTAAAAAAAAATAAAAATAACCAACTTAACTATTTGGAAAATATTAATAAGTGTCTTTGAAATATTTGTTAAGAAATAAAATAAATAAA
>PYAF01000004.1:429520-442718 GCA_007407185.1 Glycine tomentella
ATATATTTAAAAAAAATACTTTCTGGTACAAATTAAATTAAAAAAACATAGTGAAATCATAAATAAAATTAAGATTTTTTAAAATGCACATCATTTAGTAATTATGAATATTTTTTTACCCCAAATTCTCAAAAAACCTTTATAACAGAACCCAAAGCATCCATTGTTTCAAAGTTTTAAAAAGGGAAGAACGGATTATTCATATTTTATTTAATAGTCAAAGACGAATTGAAAGATAAGATATAATAATTCTAAATTTTTTTTTTCGAAAACAATGAAAATGTCTCCTACGTTACTCATACCATATGAAAGTGGCTAGGTAAAAAATATACTTTTATAATAAGAACCTTTGATGATAATCATTAGTAACTTATATTACTATACTTTAATCAATCTTCCATGTATGTACGTGATGTTTCGAATGAAAAATCCTTTATGATAAGAACCTTTGATGGTAATCTTTAGCTCATAATTTTAAAAAAAATATATGACTAGAATTACAAAAAAATAATTATAAAATCAATCAAATCTATCATCATTACCACTACCACTAGTGATGGTGATGATAGTCATCCAAGTGTTTATATTTAGGTTTAATCTCATATGCTTTTTTTAATTATAGTACTATTATTTGAAAGTTCTTATTTTCTCATAAGTGTATATATCAAATTAACAACAAAACTAAAACTAAAATCATATACAAATTGTTAGCATCTCGAATGACCTGATGGTTTGAAATAAGAATTTCAGACTCAATGTCCTTTGATTTAAATTTGGCATGTTATTCCTACAAAAAATTACAGGTAATTACACTTTTAAAAATCTTAATATCTTTTAAGGACTTAAATAACAGTAAATTACACATTTGAGGCTGTTTAATCCAATTTTTCCTCCTAGAGGATCCATTCCACGTCACATCGTTGATTTACTCCTATAGGATTAATAGACGTATAGTACTCACATGCATGCGTAGTGTACCTTTTGTCTCATACTTGCCCTATGCTTGTGAGTACTTTTGTTTTGTCTCATACTTGTCTAATGCTTGTGAGTTCTTTACCTCACATGCAAAAATAAATCAATGCAATTATACATTATGGAAGTATTCCATTTAACTTTTTCTAAACTTATCCTCAAGAAATTGAGTCAACTACATCTTACATATATATAAAAATAAAAAATAAATAACTCTTAAAATTTTAAGGAATTTATGGGAAAAAAAAAACTTAAAAATTTAGGTAGAAACGAGGGAAAAAAATAATTCAAACTTCCATTCTCTCTTTCCTCGCTCTCTCCCAATTCTCATACTCTTTCCCCTTTTTCTGCTAGGTCAACTCACTCTTACTTTCCACTTCTCTGTTAGGTCATTTATTTGGGGGTGTTCAAAATATCATAAAATTTTTCTAGAAAAGTGAGTTTCAAAGGAAGTGTACTTATAGTTTATTTCTTATTTTTATTTTTGTTTTTCGCTTTTTAATTACAATACTGTCATCTTATTTTCAATTGGTTTCTTATTTTAAATACTTGTACAAGAAACTTAAAAAATAAATGTTTGCAGTGTTTCCTATCAAAATCTTTAAAAATAGAAAACAAATTAAAAATAAGATGACAATTTTATAAAAAATAAAAACAAGAAACAAAAGTACAATTACATGCTCCTTTATATTCTCATGTTTGATATAAATTTTGAAAAAAAAAATCTCAATAATTGTATATTCTCAAGAATACAAAAGATTTAATTATATATTTATCACTCCATTATTACATCACACTAGATAGATATCATATTTATGAAATACAATTCACTCTCAAGATGCTTTGGTGATGATATGATAAATATGCTGAAACTCAAAACCTCATGTTAAAGAGAGTGGAGGTTTGAATCCTCTTCAAGACATAATATATTTTTTTAATTTTATCATCGAGTTTTTTCATATGTTTTATTATTATGTTTTCAATTTTTACATATTTTATCATCAATTTTTTCTTTTCACATTTTGCCATTATATTTTTCAAGTTTTGCATATTATTGTTGACAAAACAACCTTGTTTTGCAAAAACCGATGACAAAACGAAGTCATATTTTAAAGACATGTTAACACTTCGTTACACATTTAAAAGATTAATAAAATGTGTAAAAGTTGAAACATGATTAAATGAGTGAAAAAAATAACTTGAATAGTAAATTTGCAAAATAATGATAGTTAAATGATAAAATGTGTAATTAACTAATACAAAGCGTTCATATTTATCTTGTCATTCCCATAGTAAAAAGTGGATATATTACATTCTCTTAGAAATAGAAGTTACTTTCTTAAGTAACTACTTTCCTCACTTCATTATTTCACATTTCTTTTTTCACTTTTTTTCTTTCTGAAATTACTAAATATCAACTAAATATATTCATGAAAACAATATTTCTTGACATAATCTTCATGAGAATGTAATTCTCAGGAATCCTTTATGCTACATACGCCCCCTTTAAGTTAAAAGAAAGTAAAAATGAAAATTATCGAACATCTTATATTTTACTTTGAAGACTATTATTTTGAACTTGAACTTCGGCTTTGTTGAAGTTAACAGAAAACTGAAACCAAATATAGCTTTTTAAAAGTTCTACTTTTTCGCTCCCATATCTGATAATCCAACCTTTTGAGTAGTGGAAAGGCACAAGACAAATATATGACTGACATGAATATGACATCATAACCACATACAAAATGTTGCCTTCAGAGGGCAACAGATATTTTATACTGCCTACAAAATATCAACAATCTTAATAGAAAAATACAAAATCATCAGTGTCATTCATGTCGGGGGGAAATGGACTAGAAACAAAACAAAATATTAAAGTTGCTTATCATCAAAATGTCATTGTTTTCATAGCTGCCCCTGGACTCAAGTTGTTAGCTCAACACAACTGCAATTGATTATGATTTATGGGCCTGCTTTATCTTATGGAAGGGGCCACCATTTAGAAACGAACTTTCTTAAAATATTACTAGCAATTCCGACAAAATATTTAGAGTAACACATGGTAGAGTCCTTGTATATTTTACAGAATCAAACTGTACACAAACATACATTTGCAGACAATCACATGCATAGTTATTAGAATCTTACGATAGATGCATGAATCTATGCAATTTTGTATATGGATACAAACCATTCAATCCATATGATATTGGTTATTTGTTCTTTTTCTTTTTACTTGCACCAATTCTCATGAAAAATATAAGCTTAAATTGTTAATTGAAAAGAAATTGAAGAAACACTTCTAAACTAATCTTATTTGATTATTCCACTACTTTGTTTATCACTCAAGTGGTTCAATGTATGTACTCTAGTTAATTGCTTTGTTTCCATTCTTCTAAAATAAAGACTTTACAAAGTTTGATATAACTAATAATTGTTTTATAAGTTCTTTTATCTATTTCTATTGGATAAATACCCATTTTAATCCTTGCAAGTGTGATTTGGTGACATAACAGTCTTTGAAAGATGAAAAAATAAAATTTAATCTTTGAATATTCAAAAATATCACCAGTTGACACTTTCACGGACTAAAATGTGTATTTACCCATTTCTATTTTAACTTTTTTACATTTAACACTATAATTTATATAATGTAATTGAAGTAATTTTTCATTGTTCTCTTAATCTTACAATTCGATACAAACTATTATTCACGATTCAAAAATTAGCTCACTTATTCACAATTCGAATCTCAATATGATGAACTTGATCACATGTAACAAAAAATTGCCTGTAAAACAAATTCCGAAAAAATATTTTGGAGTAACACATGGTAAATTTCCTTGTATATTTCACAAAACCAAACTGTACACAAACATACATTTGTTGAAACCACATGTAACATAAATAATCGTCAGTAAAACAAATTCATATACCAACATGCATGTAGTAAAGGTGGCACCAGTTAAAGAATTGTGAAACCTGTGAAGAGGTATTGATGTGTATATTTGCATCTTCCCATCTCCCATGGATTTGGACATTGGGTGGAGTAAATTATAACACAAATAACAGGCTGGCTACTTGTTAAAAATGATGCCAAAATTCAACTTACAGGGATGTACAAAGTTGTAAAGGTGAATTCATGCTATTTGAGATATAACTTCACTGGCTTCGGAGCAATGGTGTCAATTCATACCCCAATTTAAAGTCCACATAGCTAGCATAATAAACAGCTCTCAACTGTCAGGAACCTGTCTGCGATGGAAGAAGAGGTGGCTGTGTACCTTTGACAAAGGCATCAAGCTCTGTTGGCGTGACAACCAATCTTAACCACTTCTGTAGCTCTTCACCCTCAACTTTCTCCCTTTCTGAAGAATAAGCACTATTAGAACATGATAGCTAAGCCAAAACGAAGTGGTTCAACAACATCATTATAACTATCATGGAAGCAAATGATGTTAACACCCCAAACTAAATAAAATACCTTCACATGACCAATGTATTGAATAATAAACTCCAGGTCAAATGAATTTGCCCAAATCTAATCTCAATTCCTATTTGATTGGTTACAAAAGTTCAAAATCCAAATCTAAAATATAATTCTTCTATGAAATTTCAACTGATGGTGTAATGACATAAATAAAAATACAAACACATGCAAGTTATGGTAAAATAAGCACTTGTTCACACTCCAAGCCAAATAATGTTAGGGAGCATGTAAACAAGGTAATCAAACTAAGTATTCTACTCAGGATCAGGAAGGGAACACAGGATTGTAAATCGTGGAATTGTAAGATCCTACAAAACTCATATATACACATAAAATAAAATATAAACTCAATTGGAATAAGCACCATTAGAACATGATAGCTATGCCAAAATGAAGTGATTCAACAACATCAGTATCAGTATCATATGCATTCATGGAAGCAAATGATGCTAATATCCCAAATTAATTAAAATCCCTTCACATGACCAATGTATAGAATAATAAACTCCAGGTGGAATGAACTAATAAAAGCCCAAATCTAATTTCTAGTTTTCTACTCCTATTTGTTATGTTACAAAAGTTCAAAATCCAAATCTAAAATATAATTCTTCAATGCAATCTCAACTGATGGTGTAATGACATACATAAAATACAAACACATGCCTTTTATGGTAAAATAAGCATTTGTTCACACTCCAAGCCAAACAGCTAATGTTGGGAGCAAGTAAACACAACGTATTCCAAACTCAATATTCTACTCAGGATCAGGAAGGGAAAACAGGATTGTAAATCATGGGATTGTAAGATCCTACAAAACTTGTTATATATTATATGTTATATATTTGTCTCTATTATAGTATTATATAAAATATAATTACGAATTAATATTTTTTATAAATATTTTTAAATATTATATAGTAACGTATAGTATTTTAATAGTATAATATATGATTAATAATAAAAAGACAATAAAAAAGAGTTCCCCAATTATAAGACTGTTTGGGATGGAGTGGGCCAATTTATGTCCAGGACCAACACCCTTCTCACCCAAAAAAACCCTAGCCTCTTTCATGCTTGATCAGTCATCACCTTCAATGACCAAGAAATCCTTCCCTCTTCTCCCATCAGCCCTATCACCAAGAAAAAGAGAAACCTAGCCTCTTCTCCCATCAGCCACCACCTCCTCCTAGAGCCTTTCCGGCAACGACGGAAATGGAGGAGCAGTCATGAGGCTCAAAAATTGATCGTGAATTGGACCCGCTTCAGCAACTAAAAAAATTTGCATGTGGAAATCACATGTTCCCACGATTTTGCAATTCTGCATGGTGATTCTACCAACTCTGCTCATTTGCAATTCTGAGCATGCACGAACCGGCTTAGGCATGGCAAAAGCGTAGAATCGTGTTATTCTACGAGTCGACTCATGATTTTGATTACTATACATCTAACACTGGTATCAAAGAGTTATGTACTTGAACATTCAAGTATAATTCATCATATATTCTTCGTTTAAACAGCACAACTTTAACCCTAAACATATTTATTAATCATTTAAGTATGTTAAAAGATATTGCATGCATTCATTGCTATTATTTGACAATCACCAACACACTTCTAAATTACCAAACATTAAAAACAGTAAGTATAATTACCTTCCAAATCAGCACCAAGACCCTCCAAAACAGTAGGATTGGCTCGGATAATGGAAAGTGCTACAGCCAGTGCAGACTGCAGTAATGTTTGCACCTCTTTTTGAACAAGATCAACAAGATGTCCCTGTTGTTTTCCAACTAAAATCAGCATATGCAAGAAATTGAATAGGAAGAAGTAAAAAGTTACTGAATTGCCGGACCTGATCCCTTCCCCAAGGAACTGCTCCCCCAGACTCATCAATTCCACCACTACAAAGAGTGGCTATTGAAACAGGGCCAATGGTCTGATTAAGACCATATTCAGCTATAGCCTTGTATGCCATGTCAGTTGCTCGTCGTATGTCATCAAGTGCACCTGTTGACACTCGACCAGAAAAAACAACTTCTTCAGCTGCACGTCCACCAAGAAGGGTCACCAGGCGACCATGCAACTCATCGACAAATAGCAAGTATCTATCCTCAGTTGTTGGAGGAATATAAGTGAAGCCCAAAGCCCCTCCTGACCTTGGCAATATACTTAGTTTCTGATGACAAATACAACATATTAAGGCATTGAATCATCCTTAAAGTATTTAAGGACTAATGATGTGCAACATAGAGATTTCCAAGATACAACTTATATACGCAAGTAGGCTGCAAATCTTAAAGAGTAAGTTCTACAACTGAGTGAAAATATTCATTTACCAATAATATGATGATTCATAAACAAAATGAAATACAAACCAAACTTAATGGAGCAAATTATATACATTACTTTGCTTCCAGAAGTCTCCTATCTAAGATTTTCACAATTTCACCTTGTTTTTATTTATCAGATATCACTCCAGAACTTTATACGTTATTCACCAAAACAGCTATAATTTCCAAACACCAATGAAGCAAAAAATGAATGTGAACATTGAACCATCAACCTCATATCTCATCCCCAACCCCCTAAAGGTAAGCAAAATAATTTCTAGTCACAGACTAATATACTAAGAATCTCAAAAGCAGAGCGAATATGAACTAGAAATCATCAATCATCAGAGTAATTTTAAAATAAATACAGTAATTCTAGTAACAGGCTAACATACTAAAAATCCCAAAAGCAAAGCAAGTGAATTCCAAAATTTCAAATAGGCAAATATGTGTATACAAGTGCAATCTGCATATCTGTAATGGCAGTGACATTTTTCAGTTGCCAGTAATAGATCATCTTCAATGGTTTACCTCAACACGTGGCTGTCCAGGAAGAAGCTTTGCAACTGCAGTACCTACTACAGCATGACCAGCCTCATGTCGTGCAACTACACCCTTCTCACTTCCTCGCAACTTGGCAGTCTTCTTCTCTATGCCCTAAATCAAATAATTTGGTTCATATTTAAAACAACCAATTGCAAAACTGAAATTTTCAATTTTGCATTCATTTGACAGTTAGAAAAATCAGACTAAACTACATGTGCTAACAGTCAAGTGTGTAAAAATTAGATACATAAACATCCAAGAACATTAAAAGAACCAAAGGTCAAGAGTGAATGTTGATCATCACTGGAATACAAGTTGTCTACTTTTATCCATACCATACAACTATGTCCAACTGTTCGCATAAGGTACCAAAGACCATATAATTAGAGTAAATTATAGACCACCATGAGCAAATGTGACTTACAGCTATAGATCTTTCTACAGCTTGGATGAAATCAAGTTTCTCCACCACAACTTTATTTTGCCTCCCAGCCAGTAAAGCAGCCTCATTTACTAGGTTTGCAAGATCTGCTCTGTAATGATGTAAATAGCAAGGTAGTCAAAATCGGGATTTACCTTCGATCAAAAAGGGGTAAAAATCATAAATAGAATTGCAAGATTTTACAAAATTCATATACATTTGCAAATATGAATATAAATTCATATAAATTCATATATATGCATATTAGTACCTATAACCCATATTCCATAAATGTCATGCATCATATTCACAAGTCATAAACCCATAAAGTAGTATAAAACTTCACAACTCCAAAACACAAGTACACAACACGTCAAGTTTTTGACAAGTTATAAATTACAAGGCATAAAACTTAAACACCAAAAGTAAATAGTAATATTCTAATCCTAAAATCTAGATGTCTAACTAACAAATGCGCCACATTATAGTCACAAGGATCCAGCATTTGATCCTCATGACCTCATCTTCAGCTCCATCAATGGGTGTGGAGAACAAGAAGAGAGGATGGGTTCAAACAGTAACAGCAAAAGCAAAAAAACTCAAACCTATCAACAGTGAACCAAGAAGAAATTCAAGTAAAAAAAGAGAACAGAGACAAAATGGTAGCAGGTACAGAGGAAGAAGAATGGCAGTTAGGGGGGTCAGTTTTCATTGTTATAGATGCTTCGTGAAGAAACTTAGGGGTTCAGAATCGCACAAAATGAAGCAGCAGCTCTGAACAGTGTTGAACCAAATCAGGGGTCACTAACATCAAAAGCAGGTAAAAAATAAAACTGGGTAAAGAAAACCTTTAAAACAACATATCAGTTTCATGAAATATAAAAAAAATACACAACTTTCATTAATTCAATACACAAATTAATGAGTTCTGTTACGTTGGCTATATGTTGTGTATTATCAATGATTTCCACAGAGGGATTTAATGACTTGAATCCCGATTTCATTGGAAATTTGAATCTTTCAGAGGGATTAAAATACGATTGACTACCATCGTAACAAGTACAACAATAGTTTTATAATCCCATAAGGTGAGATAATGATGAGCCAGTTTCCAACTGAAATTCCAATCTCTATATTTTCAAAAAAGGGAGAGTAGGCAGGGGAAGCATACCCAGTAAAACCAGTGGTCATACAAGCAATATCACTGAGGTCAACATCCTTGGCTAAAGGAATTTCCTTCTTGGAAACATGAACTTTTAGGATGGCTTCTCTTCCAATTCTATCAGGTGCTTCTACCTAAGAATTATGGGAAGTTTGTTAAAGATATGCAATGTGATAATTTTCTATTAATATCAGTATTAAAACCTTAGGAGGTAATGTGTTAAAAATTGACCATAACTACACGATCAAATCTTCCTGGACGGCGAAGTGCAGGATCCAAGACATCTGATCGATTAGTAGCTCCAAGAACAATCACTGAAGAATTGCTATCAAACCCGTCCATCTCCTGTAATGCGACTTTAACAAATTAACCTCATTAAGGTAGTTTTACTTAAAAATTTATTTCTTTACATTACAAGAAACAGAAAATCTCAAAGGAATGCTGACAGTGAGCAACTGATTCAAGGTTTGCTCTCGTTCATCATTGCTGACAATGCGAAATTTGCCATCACGACTTTTAGCCACAGCATCTATCTGCAAACCAAAAGAAATGTTGATGAGTTTAATATTAAATAATATATGTTGAACCAAGTGATTCCACACAACATAAGAATATATATTTTTATACCTCATCAATAAAGATTATGGACGGAGCTTCCCTTTTAGCCCTTGCAAATAGATCTCGAACACGAGAGGCACCCATGCCAACATACAATTCTACGAACTCACTAGCAGAACAATTTATAAATGGCACATCAGCTTCCCCAGCCACAGCCTTCGCAAGTAAAGTCTTACCTGTTCCAGGAAGACCCACCTGTAAGATAATCAACAGATATTCACTGCCTAGATGACAATCTAAATATTAAAAATCCTCAAACATGCAGAAAAGACAAAAGTGAAACCATTTCAAGAATTTATACCCAAGACTGCCTATGCCATGCACAACACAATATTGGTCCTGTTTATTGCAAGTTAATTATTACTTAAATATGAGAAAGAAATGTTAGTATAACACACTACGCGACCCCGCTGGATTTTAGCCCAAGAATTCCCCCATCAAAATTTCACATATGTAACCCATTCTCAGACAATTATTCACAACTACACAGTGTTGGCTAATAGAATATATGGTTTCATCCTGGGATAAGGACAAGTATCAGATACTCTAGCTAGAACTTACCAAGAGAACACCACGAGGTGGGCGAGCACCAAGCCTTACGTATCTATCTGGATTTCGCAGAAATTCCTGGCAAGTGAACATCAGCATAATCAAAACTAAAACCCTTTATCGGCAGAAAAACTGAAAACTGAAAATATAAATAAAAAGCCTCTAAAAAACATCCTACAGACTGTCAACATCAACATCAACACCTTTAACCCAAACTAATTGGGGTCGGTGGTAGATGAACCCAATGATAGATACGAGGAGGTTGGAAAAAAAAGGGTAAAAGCAAAGAAGGGGGAAAGGAGGGGGAAGATGAAGAAGAAAATGACTAAAAATGAACCATCTGGAACATAAGGATAATAATAGGTCTAACCTTCCACTAAGTTTATAGCTTTTTTTCATTCCGTCCTAAGACACGCACCGTCCACCAATCTATATCTCATTCCATTAAGTCTTGTTTAACTACCTTTCCTCAGGTAAATTTCGGTCTACCTCTACCTCTCTTTGTGCCGGTCTTACAATTGTTCTATAGAATTTTGTTTTTAGCTTAAGGGGAATTTTGCAGTCACACAACAACCCAGATGCACTCCGTCATTTCATCCACCCTACTTTGATTCTATGATTTACATCCTCATCAATCTCTCCACCTTTTTCCAAAAATGATCTCAGGTATCTAAAAACATCTTTCCTAGACTGTAAGTGATGAAATAATAAGAGAGTCCGGCTTACCACAATCTCTTCTAACTCCTCTTTAGCTTCATCAACACCAGCAATATCAGCAAAAGTGATTGTTTCTCCTTGTTCAGATGACTTTGTACCAGCAGAAGGGCCTGATTTGTGGTGCCGTATCTGACCAGCCGTATGCTGTACACAGCATACAATTAATAAGAAAAATGTATCATTTTAAAGTTGTGAGAAACATAAGTTGTCTACGAAGGTCCAAGGAATTAAGATGGGGCAAGAATGCAAACTCACCTGAGAAAAGCTTACAGGGAATCGATGGAGAAGCCCCACAAGCACAGAAGCATAAAACAAGGCTATCTGTGAATATGAGAATGAAGTCAGTATGCCATGTGTAATGGGTCATATCGTTATGGAATCTACCTTGAGAGAACCAAGGAAATTTATAACCAATTGGAACAAGCAGGTGAATATTTTGAACCAGTGATACAATATTGAATTGATAATAGCATATACTTATCAAATTTTAAATGGTTTTGTTACTGTGTGAAGATTGTCCTCATGAAGCCAATATAAAAGTTGGATTTTATAAAACAAAGTAATCCAATGCTTTAATAATTAATACTTCAGTTGGGGGTAGGCTTTCTGAAAATTATCCTTCTAAAATAGTATAATGATTTACAAATGATGGGAGCTGAATCCACTGTCTCTAACTGATCTTCTCTACAAGAAGAAGGAAACGCTTAAGTACCTAGATTTTAGTCCTGCCCCTTCATCATAGCTATTGATATTGAGCATTCCCCGAGTTTATATTTTTTGGTAAAACAAAACAATTGCTTCATTATGAGAAATAACCATAATTCTTATTCCTCTTTCAGGTCTCAAGATTTTATATTCAAAAAACAGTACATACTGCAACAAGAACATTAAGCTTCAGAACACTGGCCTGCCCCCAAAATAAGGTAAAAGAAAATAGCTAGAAGTGTGATGAGGCTCTTGATACCCATTTCCAGCATCAACCTCCTCACAACAAAAGCCTTGTCCCACCAGGTGAAGTTGGCTACACGAATCATACATCGCCAATGCTCTAAACTAAATTCTTATACCAAAAGTTTCCATCACCACAGTAACAATGTCAATTCTAGTTTCTCAAACTTCATATATCTCTAAAATCACACACACAGCAAAAAGTGCTGCAACATGCTTACCAGAGCAGAGTTAAAGAATCCGCCAGACCGCTTATCCGGGGACCCAAATTCCACCTTATTGTCCAGCATCTTCTCATAGGGTGTTCTAATATCACTAGGCCTTGTGGTAGTATACACTATCCTCCTAGTTGGTGCAACACTCTTCACCAAAGACTCTGATTCCTGCAGCTTACTACTACTACCTGCAACAACATCACCACCATCATCATGGCTTGTTCCAACACCAGCCTTCAACTTGAACATGATGTGGACCCCATCAACCTCCACCTTGTGCACCTGGTCACTATTGATCCTACTCAAAAACTCACTATAAGGCACACTCACAAACACCGTCGGAGACCGAGGATCCGACCCGGGTAGCGAAATTCCGGGCCGGAGCAGCCGCATAACGAAAAACGCAATCCCAATTTGCATGAGCAGGACCCCAATTTCCTGAGCCTGAATCAGGGGCTGCCACCGCCACCGGCGCCACCGAGACCACCACCCGCCCTTTCTCCGGTTCGAATCGGCGTCGTCGTCGCTGCCGGTTTTCTTCTCGCCGGAATCCGCCTCGGAATCGGGTTCTCCGGCGGAACGACACACCCATGATGTTCGGTGGCCACCCCTCAAACCGAACCTAAGCGAATCGTTGGATGAAATTGGACATCGGAAACGACACGAAGAGGGGTTGAAACGACGGAGGGTGGTCTCGATATGGGGAAGGGAAACCCTAGAATTTGCGCGGGAAAAGGGTTTCAGTTTGGTGTGGGTTAAGGGAGGGCGATAGTGAAAGTGATGCTCTAAGGGTAACATTCGAAGGGAGTGAGTGAGACCCACAAACGAAAAATCGGAACTTGGAACGTGGGTACTGGAGTTTGCAAAGTGCAACAATGGTGGGTGAGGAAAAAAGAGAGAGAAGGTTATTAGGAAGCGAACGATAACCGTTGGATTGAAGGGAGACTTGGAAGATCTGAACCGTCGATTTTCTCGTTTTGTCACATTAGTCAATAGTCAATACTCATCATCGCTCACGTCATCAAGTTCTGTTTTCCTCTCATGCGTATTTTGTTCTTTTGTTGGTTTTCTTTTCTCGATTTCAAACACATGCTATTGGATTATGAATGCATGAGATTACAATGTGTTTTAAAATGTCTTTTTTTTTTTGTAAGTTTTGTTCTTTTATAAGAGGTTAAGTAAGCAGAATGACAAAATATGTTACCTCATTCTAAAATGAAAACATTCTTG
>PYAF01000004.1:442818-470633 GCA_007407185.1 Glycine tomentella
AAAAAAAAAAAAAAAAAAACATTCGAGGATTAGTCCATAAACTAAAGTGTGAAAACAGTTATTTAAGAGATTTTTTATACGAAATCATATTTTATATTAGAGATTTCTTTAACTTCTTTATTGAGATATCTAGTAAAAATTAAATCTTAAATTTAAGATTCTTATTTAAAATCTTACATTAAAGATATTCTAATTTACTTATTAGAAAGGAAAATGATATTGTATCAGTCTAATACACATCCATATCAACCCATTGATTGATGTAATATACTATTACGTGAACACTTTTATTAAATATTGAATTTATCCAAATTGTATATTTAATAATGGGACCAAACTCATGAAAAAAGTGGAAAATTAAATTCAATAAATGACAATAGTAAAGAGAATAAGAGATGAAAGTGAACCTTTCAATTATTTTTCTTTGTTTGTTCTTTTTTTATTTATTACCTCAGGCCCGTGAGTAAAAAACAAAAAAAAAAAAAAGCCTTGACATTCCTAACGACAGAGGCAGCGTATAATTTGAAAGTTTTATAAATTCTTAAGATTATAAATTTCAACTAATAAAAAGGACTAAATAATTTATTTAATCTCTTATTTGATTTTTTATTTTTAAATATTTTATTTTAATTTTTTATCTGTTTAAGATGATTCAATTTAATCTTTTCATCCATCTAAGTAGGGGTGTTCGTGGTCTGGATTGGATCAGTTTTGAAGCAAAAATTTATCCAATCTAATTCCTTCGATTTGGTCATTTGATCATCCATTCGGTTTGAAATTTTTTTCAAATCCGATCCAATCCAATCCAATTTTTTTCGGTTTGGATTGGATCAGTTTTTGGTTTTTTAAAAAGTCTAAAAACAAAACTTATGAGACTTATTTTTATCAAAATAAGGAATATCTAACATAAGTAAACACATTCATTGGACAAAAATAAACATCATTTTTTAATTTTCATTAGACAAACACGTTAATTAGACAAAATAAGAAACTATGTATTGAATTTTTGGTTTTTAGGCTATGATTGGGGAATAGGCCCAAGTAGATAAAGGGTAAGGAATAATTTATAGTTGGATCGGTTTGGATTGGATCGGTTTTCACCGGCCAATCCGAAAATCGATCTAATCCGGTGAAAATTTTCGATTTTTTTTTGTTTTCGATTTTTCGATTTTTGGTTATTTCAATTTTCGGTTCGATCACCGCAGTTTGTATCGATTTGGATCGGTTAATGAACACCCCTACATCTAAGTGGTTAATGAGATAAAAACTTTGACCTCTAAAAATTATAACAAAGTGTAAGTTCTTTTCTTCTCTTCTTCTACTCTCTCTAATCCCTCTAATATGCCCCAAAACAAATTACATTGTCCAGATCTTATCGAAATCCACCACAACACAAATCCATCACAAGACAACACTAATCCATCAAAATAAAACTCATTTTCTGCTTCTTAACCCTAAGATATCCCATCATCCTCTTCTCAAACCCTTTTCCTTCTCTCAACTTCAACACCATGTTCGACCCCCCTTCCTCTTCCCGGGTCTAGAGGTTTCAAAAGTGTTTGTGCATCTAATCTGAGAAGAGGCTAAAGGAGAGCCTCTGAAACCCATTGGATCTGTGCAGCAAATTGCAAGGAATATCCCTCTGGCAACTTGTTCTCTCTCGTCACAACCATCCTTGTCAACACGTGCAACGGAGGATGATCCTGCTAGATGGAAAAAAGAGGGCGTAGAATGACAAACTGTAACCGCAAATCCACTTCGCCGGCGAGATCTTTCACTGTAGGCGTCTCCACCAATGCATCTTGTGATCACGGACTATAAGAAACTAAGCGGGGGAGTGGGAACGGCAATGTTGGTGATTTGTGATTTGGGGTTATGAATTTGTGATTTAGGGGCTCTTGATTTTTGATTTGGGAATGTGATTTAGGGATTCTTGATTTCTGGTTCTTGACTTGTTTTGGAGGGAAAAAATTGAATTTTATGATAATTTTTAACTGTCAATAATTTTATATTATTAATGATGTTAAATCTGATGGATTATTTTGAATCTTTTAATTAAAATAAATTATTAAAGTAATTTTTTAAAATAAAATATCAAATTAAAATAAAAATTAAATAAATCATTTGACCAATAAAAAAACTTCAATAAAATTTTTCAGAGTTGTAAAGTTAAACATGAAATCTTAAAACGTTTTATCAAGTCATGTTTAAGAAAAGTCATTTTATAGATTTATACACACGTTAATCTTTGAAAATTTCAAACCACTTATATATTTGTGTGTGTGACATTTGCTATGTGAAATTGTCATGTACGTACAAATCAGCAACACATGTTGAACGAGAAACCGAGGCTCTAGAAATGATTTTTGGAGCAACAAATAGCAACGGCCCGTTAATTGGCCTTAAATATTTCTTTTTCTTTTTTTTATATAATAGTACCTTTTTTAATCCCATTATCTCATAAAGCACGCTATTCTAAAATATCATTTAACAAAACTTCTTGTAGCTAATAGCCATAACTGCGTAACGAAACATTGGTTTACCAATAACAAGGCAGCAACAAGCAATTTGACAGCTACCATCTTTAATGTTCTGTGAAGGCCGAGGCCAAGAAACTAGTCTCTTGCACCGGATACATTTTTATCAAGGTCATTTGTTTTTTTAGTACAACTAAGTGTGTATCTATATCAACTTATTTATTCTTTAGAATATTTAATAATTAAAACAGAAAATTTTAAAATAATTAAAAATTAATCGAATCTTGTGTGCTATGTACCAGTGATGCACTGCTGTTACTCAATACGAATAACATCATCTGCATGAATCATGTATTAACATGGAGGGTTGGATTTTTTAAAAAACAAAAATAAAAAAACTTATTATATCCAATCATATTCTTGTATATGTAAAGAAACTGTTTTCAGATTCGAACACATGACTAATAAGTTACCAAGATACAATTTTACCGTTGTGTCAAAACTCGTTCTCATTTCTTTCAAAACAAACATTAATTAAAAAATTAAAAAATATATATAAAATAATCTTTGACATAAAACATTTCATGGAGAAAATGGTTTTGTAACTATTAGCATTTTCCATAATGTGTAACATGAGTATTACACCCCCCTCCCTTTGTTTTTTTTTTTCTGGATCCATTTTCCCCTTTGTGCATGGTAAGTAAACTCCTAAATAAAAGGATCTATGAAATTTTCAGCCAAACGAAAATTTTCCTTAAAAAAGGCTAACTAAATTGTTATAGGAATGACTATCCATATGTTAGGGAAAATCAAACATTTGTTAATTGTTGACCACCATTTGGGGGCTAGTTGGCCTTGTTTCTCTCTATTGCTCCTTCAGTTTTTCAATTTTCTGAATGGTTTCTATGAACCTACGAAATCACTTCAATGCTAAATTTTGATTATCCATCATTGTTCTTCTAGTTTGTTACATTTTTTTTCCTAGGCAGAAAATCACATTTTCATTGAATATTTCTTCAATGAGGTTTGTAATAAACAGGTGTCACCTGTGACAGTAATGATTATAGTTACTTTCTTGAATCTAGCAATGAATAAAATGTTCACAATTTGAGTTTTTCACTGATGGATGAGTTGTAACAAATACATTCAGACACAAACAAGCTTGAAAGCATTTTAGTTAGTTCTTTGTACAAACATTCAGAGAGACAAAGATGGGTTTGAATGTGAAGGACATTCAAATTCGTTTGTTCAAAGTGGTTCAAGATTCAGCCAAGTCTAGTTACTCATTTATGCGAAGGCATCCACTGGTTTCTGGTGCTTCATTAGTATGCTCCATCCTATATGCATTCCTTTCTTATATTTACAGCTTCTTGGTTTACATGTCCCCTTTCCTTGTTTGTGCTGTTATTTTCATTAAAATCTTTTGGAGTTCTGAGCAAACTCAACTCAAATATGTCAAAACAAAGGAGGAAAAAGGAGGGCAGAAAAAGGTTGAACCAAAATGTCCAAAGATACCAAACAATAGGAGACCTGAGATGCTTTGTAAGTATCCATCACAGAATGCCACAAGTAAAAGGAGAAACTTTAGTGACAAGAATTGGGATGTATATGGTGGTTTAGAGGAAAAGGCCAAGGATTTGTCAGCAGTTTTTCATAATGAGTTCACCAAAAGAAACATAGAGAACAAAGGGGCCAGATCTTTTGAGAAGGGAGAGAGTTCTTTGGATAAGAGGTTGTCAGCAAAAAAAAATCAGGTTCCTAAGAGGCAAACCTTGAGATCTGAACCTTCAATGGTTGACTTGGTGGAATGTGGTAATTTAGAGATAGAGAAAAAGATAGAGGATGGAGAAGAAACACAGGAGGAAAGTAACAAGGCTATAGAATGGACAGAAGATGATCAGAAAAATCATATGTATCTTGGGAATTCAGAAATGGAAAGAAACAGAAGGCTGGAGAGTCTCATAGCCAGAAGAAGAGCAAAAAAACTATTCAAGGGGCAGCTTGAGAAAGGTCAAATTGATAAAATGTCAATGGCACCAGTGCTTACTAAAAGAAGAAATCACTTAGATTCTTCAAAGGACTTTGATGATGGCTTAGACAGGCCTGGTTCTGCCCCATCTTTTATGCCAAGAAGTCCTTATGATATTCCCTATGATCCTTCTGAGGAGAAGCCTAACCTCACAGGAGATAGTTTCCCTAAAGAATTTTCTAGTCAGAAGGACATGCCATTTAGCAGGCATGAAAGCTTCAGTTCAAGCCACCTTTTCCCATCAGAAACCAAACATGACCATGGAGCTAGAGAGCACTATTACTTTAATAAAGGAAGGAAATATTCTGGCAGACTTGCATACTCAAGATTCAGAAAGCCTCATACAGGTGACATTCACTTTTTCTTCCTTCTCAAACTCTTATCACTCAAAATAAGAGGACATTTGGAAAAGCTTAAATGGACTTATGAAAAATGGTTTATGACATTCCTATAAGTCCTTTTTAGCTTATTTCAAAAAGTTCCACAGTTTAATCTTCTTATATTGAACAAGTGATCTATTAAGTTGATTGTCCAACGTACCCTAAATAACAAAAAGAGAAAACTGTGGTAAAATTTATTAAGAAAACTGAATGTATTCTACTTATGCAGATAAGGGAACTCATGACTGGCTAATTGACCAGTTGATATACAATGAATGTGGTGAAAGTGGATTGCAAATACCTAATCCACCAACAAATGGAGAAGAATCAACACATGTGGAGGATGAAAAATGTAAAACTGATTGGGAAAACATGAACGATGAGAATGATCATAAAACAAAATCCATGTCGGGTCAAATAAGTGAGCCAGGATCAGATAGATCACGGCCATGGCCAAGGTTTCCTAAGCCTCACAGGAGGCTCCTTACTTTTCCGGTACCTACTACTGCTACTACTCATACTACTAATATAAATGAAGCTTTGTATGACACTGTCACATCTATAGTTGACAAGAGGCAAGACAGTATGTTTTTAACTCGTGGGAGAATTTGTCACACCCCAACATATTCTGTAGCTTCTGACTTACAAGTGGAGGTTTCTGAAGTTGGTTCGCCAACATCAACAGTTGGTGAGAATGCTGAGACTAACTCATCCATTGATAGAGACTCTATACTGTATGATGGGGACATTGATAGAGATGTTAGTTCTGGTAGTGAAGAGTTGTGGGGAGCCTCATTCCATGGAGGAAAAGAAGCACAAGGAGTTAGAAGTGAAGCGGATAATAATGCCGAAGTTAACAACAATTCAAAAGATGCTGTTTCATCAACTACTCCGCGACATATAGATGAAAATGCAGCTGATGTGAGCTCCATGTCCTCAAAATCTGATGTGCCTGAAGATACTCCAACTCATGCAAGTCATCATAACTTCTTTGGTTATATGAAACATCTTGTGAGGGAAACTGAAGCACCACAATCTTCCAATTCTTCTCATGCTTTGGATCAATTACCCAATGAAAGACACTCAGAAAGACCAGAGGCGAGTCATTTTGGTACTATTATGTAATAAAAGTTGTTACTGCAAATCTGCAAGTGTTATTTGTGAATTAATACAAGAACAAAATATGGCATTCTATGTGAGAATAAATCACTTCATTTGCTTCCTTCCTTCAATAGGAAGTCATGAGGAGATGATAAGAATATTTCTTCTTATTTTTAGAATTTTCTTTTCAATAGGAATGGTGCAACATGCCAGAGAATGTGACAAATGAGGCACAGGTTATCAATGATGTGAACGACTCAACAAGCACAGAACAAGATAACACAGACAACTTAAGAAGTAATGAAGATCCTGGCACATCGGTAATGCAACAAGAATCAATCGATGAAACCTCCAATGACTCAGTTTCTTCATCACCAAGGCCTGTCTTACCTGAGATAACCACGGAAGATGAAGTTTCACCTTCAGCTTTTGATCAAGACCTGCATATAGATGCTCAACAATTTATCATGGAGGGTTTAGCACAAGAAACTTTAAACAGTGAAAGTCCACCTGACACCATGCCTCAAACTATTCAGCCAATGATGGATGATACAACTGATGAATCACATAATGTTGACTTCAATTTCAATCATTCTCAGGTATGTATTCAGAACATGGTTAGTAACTCCCGTTGCTAAAGGCTTTTGGCACAAGACCATTGTGCCAAATTGGCAAAAGTATATAGTAATTATAACAATATTTATCTATTTGCCATATTCATAGCTAAATAACTAAATAAAATAAATTATAACTTTCATTGATCGTGTGTAAGTGTAACTAAGGGTCTATTTGTTTTATAAAAATGTTTCTTTTCACATGACATTGGTGATGATTAATCTTTGCCAGATAACCTGACTATCTTTAGTGTGATTTATCCTTTTTATCACGTTTTTTATGGACAAGGTTCAAATTTGAGACCTTGTTTAAGGGAACTGAGCTCAGTATCACTTGGATCAATGACTGGTTGATAAAAATATTTTTTAATTTTGGTTTTTTAATTTCTACAAGTAATTTCAAAACATTTTACAATTTTCACTTTATTTTCTTGGGATGGGAAATGAAGTAAAAATAAGGCAACCTTTTATAATTATCTATTAAAATAAAAAATGAAAATAAAAAATATTTTCTCAAACTAAACAAAACTTACAGATAAGACTCAATAAACAATGGTCAGGTTTCTTAAACTTGTTGGCCAAAGTTTGATTTTCTAGTCATGGAAAAAAAATCCTTTGTTGAGAGTCTCTTTAAAAGGAAATAGTTAGTCTCTGATTATTAGTTGGAAATACTCTTGGTACACAAAATAAAAACCAAACAGACTCTAAGTTTTCTCTCTCAAGTGAAAAAAGAAAAGCTTCAAGCCTTATTTTGCACATTATGTGTGACATTGACCAGGAGCAGACTAATCACTTAGAGAATTCTATTGAAGAATCAAATGTCTTTGGCAGTATGAATGATGAAGTCAGCAATATGGAAGAGGAGGACAAATCAAAGAATGATGAGAACAGTGAAGACAATTCTTATCACCTAAATAGACAAGAAGCTACTACAGAATCCACCAGACAAATAAGTGAGATAACAACTTTGGAGGATATGGTGAGAAATCAAGAGATTTAGTGGATGATGAAGTAACATTTGATTATTTAACATTGATATATTATTGTGCATTGATTCTATTTTATCATATTAGCTAACACACTTGTATTGTACATCTTTTTCTGTAAACTAATAGAGCAGGTGCCATCAACAGAGCTGAGTGAAGATGATAAGAATGACAAACCATCAAGCAGTAGTAATATTCAAAGGGCATTGCAGCGACAAAGGTGACCTAAGCCAACGGTTCACAACAAAGAATCACGTTATCTCTATATGATATATTTGATTGATTGCAATAGCAAATCTTAGGGACGCAAATATTAGGGAACCTAGTTGATTGTAATTTTCTAAATTTCCTTATTTATCTTAGTCTCCTTCATGGATTAATAGGATAACCATTGAGGCCAATGATATGAGACACAAATGCAAAAATACATATTCAGTTTTCCTCTTTTTTCACATGCATGGTATCAGGAGATTTTGATCCTTCCCTTTTCCATTTTTTCTCCGTGATTGCTCATGCCAAATTGTTATAAAGTAACATTGATTGTATGGGATAAAGTCTCAATATGCAAATTGTCCAGTGGTGAAATCACGAGTAGGAGGCAGCCTCAGTGATGCAGTTCCGGGATGGCAGATAGAATTTTGATGGTTACATGTAAGGATTCTAACACCCAAGTCAGTATATGGTCGAGGAGGGTACAAGGGAGATAGATGTGTACCTAGGTTGAGTTTGACTTGAATAGTAATAGTAGGATTAAATTGGCCAAAAAAAATGGTTACAATGTTTTTTGGATTACAGGCTGCAAAAGCAGTAAACTTAAGTCTTACTTCTTCCATCAAAACTTTTGAAAAATTTGGCTAACTTATAAACTACTTTCACTATTAAGAACACATTGTTCAAAATCATTGAATAAAGGTTTGAAAGATGTATTATACTATTCATATTTTAATTCTGACTTATTAGTTGTAATGATGTGTAGAGGGACGATTTTAGGCAAATTTTACTTATAATTTTTTCTTTATATATATATATATATATATATATATATATATATTACCTATCATATTAAGAGATTTTAAATAGGACATTACTCATACATTTCTTTGATGCTTTTATAAAGTCCTTCACCTTTAAATAAATAAATAAAATAAGATTTAATGACACTTCTAGTGTTATCAATTGTGATGAACTTAAGCAGTTTAGTGAATGACATGTAAGAATGGAAGATGGTGTTGTAGGTTTCGTTATTATTTTCTATTTTCTCCTTAAACTAGGTAAGATTTGTAATTGACACAAGTGTGATCTCCGCATATCCACCCCTCACTATGTTTGAGTTAAGTTCTTTATTTCCATTCTTAAAAATAACATTTCTTCGAAATATAATGAAGGGAATGACATTTTTAGGAAAGACATTCCTGAATATTTTTAAAAAAGGAAATATTAATTTGAGTTGGATAATTTTCGTGTTTGAGTTAGACCCGAACCGAAACAATCAACTCATTAAAATTTTTGTTGGGTTATGAGTTTTAATATTTGAATCTGCTCACCCGGTTATCCAACCCATTGATATGTTAATTTATATTAAATTATTATTATTATTATTAATATATAACATATCTTTTTAAATTTTAAAAAATCATATATTATTGACTACTGATTACATAAATTTATCAACCTGAGTTGAATAAGTATCAACACATCCTTAATCTTTAAGATCAAAGCGACAAGGGTTTTATTGATTGAAGTCACTTTTGATGGACTTCTAAAAATATTTTAAATCTATTTATATAGAGTAGGTATAGTAATGTTTCATTGGTTTTGATAGAAAAATATGTTTGAAACCCATTTTCACTATGTTTATCGAAATTTCTTATCTCGAATATGATATGTTTAATTTTTCATCCTCCATAGATAGATAGACAAAAATAAGTGGAGTGGAGTGGGGTGTGACATCATTACAAAATTTTCTTTTTAATAAAAAATATAACAAGAAATAGTTCTACATGATTCATTTAATAAAAAATTTTGTTTATAAAAATATTGCATTAAAAAAAAACAGATAAAATTTAATGTTTTGACCCTTTGACCTAATTCAATCCAAATTGTTTACAAACAAACTGATTTAGGTTGAGTTTAATCTTTTTTTCTTTGAAATCACATAAATTATCAACACGTTTAAATTTGATTAGATTAGATCATGAATTTAACCAAATACAATCTAAACCTACTCATTTACACCCTTAATATTAAAAAAAAAAAACCCTTTGCGAGACACTATTCTAAACACAGATTATTATTCTTTAATAAACGTAATTTTAGAATATTTTTTTCTTAGCATCTTATCTTTTCAACATATCATTTTCATCTTAAATTAAATTTTAATATTTTTAATATAAATTGTTACTAGTTAAAAATAACATTGAATCACAATATAAGATATTTATCATAAATATAAAATACAATCATTTATGTGTTCAAAAATATTTATTCATTACGAATTTTTAAGTATAATACAATATAATTTTTTTTCTTCCCTTATTTTCTATTCACCCAATCGAATATATCAAAAAGAAAATAGAGGGACTTCGACCAATGGAGTAGAATTTCAAGTGACAGTTGGAGCAAGATCACTTGTCAGCCAAAGTCGTTGACAGTAGTGTGCTTTTCGTTATCCTTTGTGTGTGTGTCAGCAAGAGCACACCAAATTGAGTTCTGTTCTGTTATGTTGTGTTCATCGTTTATTTGTTGCCTACAGAAACATTAACACACTCACTCCCTAACCACCTTCAAGTTCAACCAAGGAGCCATGGCTTGCGTGTACAAGAATCCCGAAGAGCAAATTGAAGCTCGTGTGAAGGAGATTGGGCAGATGACCCAAATTGTGCGCACTGTTGCTACCTCTTCTGCCATTAGAGATCTCTCCATTGGTACACACACCTTAACCTTTTTCTCCACTTTGTCATTTTCTGCAGGGTTTCAACTTGTTGGAGGTTGGAATGAATTTGAGAGACCCCAATTGAGAGTGTGTCTTAAAAATTATTACAGTTAGCATATCTGTCAATGGGAAACTTTGATGACTTTCTGTGTGTATTTGTGCCCCCATTCTGTGCAAGCTTTGAACTTTTGGAGGTTGGAATAAATTTGAGAGACCCCAATTGAGAGTGTGTCTTAAAATGGGAAATTTGATGTTTGTCTGTGTAATTGTGCAAGCTTTGAACTTATAGGATTTTGAAATGAATTTGAGGGACCCCAATTGACAGTGTGTCTTGAAAATGGAACTTCGGCGATGTTTGTGTGTCAATGTATTACATGTTCCATTTGTGTGTACATTTTGTTCGAGCTTTGAACCTGTTGGAATTTGAAATGAATTTGAAGGGGGGCATTTGAGAGCGTGCCTTAAAAATGGGAACTTTGCAGTGTAGTGTGTTTCGTTCAAAAATTGAATGAGAGGGGAATAAGGGGGCTAAAATACCTCTGCCATCTTTGCCTTCCCTCCTTCATATTGGGGAATTTGGAGGAGAGGAAAAATGATCTATAACTTTCAGACGTGAGATTTTATTTTGTCTCTCATCTTCTCATATTTTCCCTCCCCTTCTGTCCTTTAAACCAAACGCCCTGTTGATATCTCTTGTGTGTGCTTGTATTGTTTTGGATTGGACCCTTCTTTGGCGTTTGATTATTTTTGCACTTTATAGGGAGCATACTCAGTTCTGGTGGCAGTGCACCATTTGAAAATGCACTGTCTTCTGATTGGGCTGACATGGTGGATGGCTTTCAAAAATCAGCTCTTCAGTCGCGACTGGGAATACCTCTCATCTATGGGATTGATGCAGTTCATGGTAATAATAGTGTCTATGGTGCTACCATATTTCCTCACAATATTGGCCTTGGAGCTACAAGGTTAGTACTCACTTTTCTTTGTGCTTTTAAACTCAATTAGCAAAGCTTAATGATATTACAGTGGAATGGCTCTCCTGTACTGAAGAGAGGGGAATGCACTAAAATACAAGATGCTAACTTCATCAGAAATTGTGCTGCAATAATTTTGCTGGATATGCCGAATTACATTTTGTGCAAGTTTTTTAAATTTTGAAAATTTTGCAAGAAAACAAAGTTCTGCCCCTGGTGCACTCATTATTCACTAATCTTTGATGTTCATCAGTAAACTCAGTATATATTTTGCATGACAGTGACAACACTTCCCAAGAATCCTGGACTTTTCAATCAAAATTCTCATAGACTGTACCAGTTCTATGGATTTATGAATTTTTTCTTTAAATAACTATTGATGTGTATTATTACATTTATCCAAAAATATTTGCATATCTGTCTCTAAATCAGTTCTAAACAGGAGTTAAAACAAGAAGGATGATCAAAATATATCTATATCTTGCATATTTCCTTTCATTTTTTTTTCTATTTAAGTTTCAATATCTAAACAATAACGGAATGACAATTCACTTGGTTAAATATCCAGGTCTTGAAAGATCCTAGATGGGGAAGATGCTATGAGTGTTGTAGTGAGGATACTGAAATAGTCAGAAAGATGACTTCCATTGTTTCAGGTTTGCAAGGCCCGCCTCCACAAGGACATGAACATGGATACCCTTTTGTAGCTGGAAGGTAGGCAAAAGCCATTCATATAAATTTTAACAAAATATTTTTGTTCAAAAGTATTGAAAATTAACTATTATTGTCCCAATAACCATTTATATTGACACTTGACGGCAGGACATCATTCGTTCTATCTTGTTCTTATTTATTGTCTTTATATATCATTTTCTATAATTCACATTTTAGGAAGGGATTTTTTTTCCCTTTTAAACCTTTCCCCTTTTGTTCAGTTGTAAAATATGATTTCCCTGAAATTTTCAAGTTTTCTCTTTTTTATATTTTCCTATTTCTTCATTCTTCTCATGGCATAAACTTTTAATTATTTCGAAAAACTTTACCAAAATTAATTATTATACATTTTCTTTATCAATATTGTCATCTTATGTTCAAGTTATACTTCAAGAACAATGTCATTGCATGTGCCAAGCATTTTGTTGGAGATGGAGGTACCTACAAAGGTGTGAATGAGGGAAACACTATATTATCTTATAAAGACTTAGAGAGAATCCACATGGCACCTTACTTAGACTGCATTTCCCAGGGAGTTTCAACCATTATGGCCTCCTATTCTAGCTGGAATGGACACAAACTCCATGCTGACCATTTTCTTGTAACTGAAATCTTGAAAGATAGCTAGGTTTTAAGGTAAAATACCCCTAATAAATCTATCTCCTTATCACTGGATAATTTTCAAGTTACATTTGCATCAATATGCTTGAAAAATATGTTACCCAATTTTATACATTAGTAGATATTTTCTGTATTTATGGATTAAGACCAAAAGCATTTCTCCATTTTATGTTCTTTCTTTTCATGTTGAAAAGATGGAGGCTCTTCATGTTTTCTTTTCATTAGATATAAAAAGTTAAAAACCATTCAAGAGCCTCCACTTATTAGCTTAAGCTTTTAAGATAATTGTCCCTTGACACAATACCAGAGCTTCTTTGACTAATAGCATGTCTGGATTTGTGGTGGGAGCCTAGCCTCAAATCCCCATTTAAGAGACAACACTGATTTTGTCCTCAAAAGAATGATCAGTTGTTTTAAACATGATTTTGTTCCTAATTAAAAGCATGATAGACTAGAAGTGGAAAATTATAGCTTTTGTGTTGGGTTCAAAAGTTTACACTAAGTTATACTACAAACTTTTTGAGATAAAAGTTTTCAAACATAAAATCACTTCACTTTAACCAAAAACAATTTTGTAAAATCAAGTTCATTCAATAATCAAAATCAAGTTTGTAAATGCTCACAGCTCACCCAAAACATACTCTAAGTAGTCAAGGTTTCAATCCTTACCATCCCTACTCTTATAATAAAAAATGATTTTCAGAAGATGGTATAGTAGGCCTGAGCATTGTCTACACTTCAAGTCCAAAAAGATCACGTGAGAAGAGGTGTGGTAGATATAAAAATCATTCCCAAGCTTCCTCCACCTAACAACTTAAGCTTTTAGAACAATTGGTCCCTGACAATTTCAGGAAAGTTGTAGTAAGATATGATAACAATAACTGAAATTGTGTTTCATTTTCTTATGTTTCTGGTTTTGATTATAATATTTTTTTTAACCTAGTGCTACACCATTGCTGTTATAGGGTTTTGTGATATCTTACTGGGAAGGACTTGACCGACTGTGCCAGCCTCATGGATCAGATTATCGGTACTGCATCTCCTCTGCCGTCAATGCCAGAATTGACATGGTATAGATCTTCGGTTAAAAGAATCTTTTATCATAGTGTGCTTTTCTTAATCTGTTTCCATCTATTCAATAAAATATGTAGGTGATGGTGGCTTTTAGATTCAAAGTTTTCATTGAAGAGTTTACTTCTCTAGTTGAATCAAGGGAAGTACCTATCAGCAGAATTGATGATGCTGTTGAGCGAATTTTGAGAGTAAAGTTCGCTGCTGGTCTTTTCGAATTTCTTTTAGGTGACAGATCTTAGTTGGTTGCAAGGTAAGCAATAACTCAGCACATAGTGAATTTCTATTTCCCATTGTTTAGGCTTAGTTTTCATTTGAGGATTTAAATATATTTCTATTTCTGATAAACAATGTTAAATCATAATCTAGTTTTATACCCATAGGAGTTTCCCACACATCATCAGAAAGATTATTTCTCTAGCTTCTTATGGATGGATTACTTTGTTTTAATATTTTTTGCTTTCACAAATTCTCCTAATATATGGAAAAATCTATCCTTATATGTTAGTGACTCAATTTTCCATACTCTTTTCCTTATGGATGAAGTATTTTTGGTTTTAGTATTCATTGCCTTCACAAATTCTCCTAATATATGAAAAAATCTATCCTTATGTGGAAATACAACAGAGTTCATGAATGACACTTTTTGTGTTGGTGAATAGTGATTCAATTTTCCCTACTCCTTTGCATATTGTATTTTTCCTTGTGTGAAAATACAACAGTGTTCAAGAATGACACTTTTTGTCAGACAATTTCCATCATTTTTTGTCTTTGACTGTTTCTTGTGAATTTTTGTTCAATTTTAAAATATTAACATCATTGCAACTAGTGGCGTAACCATAGACTACTGTTTCTAACCTGTGTGCATATTTAAATAAATTGAAGCAAGCAATTGAAAATTAATTCTTCTCCTATATGGTTCACTTTTGATCCACTTTCAGAAACATTAACATGTGGCGTGAAAAAAAATTACTTTAGAGGGTATAGAACATTCCCCCCTGGAATATAAAGTGGAAAAAAAAAATATATATATATATATATAGAGAGAGAGAGAGAGAGAGAAATGGATCGACAGGAAACATAAATGGTAGTATTCTAGATCAGATATTTAGTTGTCTCGCAAACTTATGGTATGCCATTGGACATATTTCAGTTTAGAAATGAATTAACCAGAAAAATGATTAATCAAGCAAATTTCTTAACCTTCTATGATTAATGAATCTATTGGCTAATCATACTAAATAAAAAATGTTTCCCAGGGTGTCCTAAATTTAATTCTCCTAAATATGTAAAAATAAAATAAAAATTACGTACCCCATTACCCAGAGGTTCCTCGCTATGCAAAGGTAAGGGAAAGGGATATTGTACGCAACCTTACCCTTGCATATGCAAAGAGGCTGTTTCCGGATTCAAACCCATGACCAACAAGTTACTAAGGCACAATTTTACCATTGTGTCAGGCTCACCCTCAATTCTCCTAAATATGTATGAGGTAATAATATAAAGGGATGGAAAGTCTATTTTTGTGAGAGCTCTAGGAAACATAAATGCTTCAACTTAGATCACTAAAGTCAGGGATCTTGATAAAGAACACAAATTAGTAACACTTACTCCTTTTCATTTATATTATAATTAATTAATTATGCACTTCCCTTTTCATTTTAAGTTTCTGTATTCCCTGATTAATTGTTTGTTAGTATCATGACTTGTCGAAAATTTTAAGTCCATTTAAACATAATACTATTTCTCCAGCTACTTAGAGATCTAGCACGCGAAGCAGTTCTGAAGTCCTTGGTTCTGTTGAAAAATGGAAAAGATCCTAGCAAACCTTTTCTTCCATTGGTCAGGAATGCTAAGAGAATCCTTGTTGCTGGAACACATACCTATGATCTTGGACATCAATGTGGAGGTTGGACTAAAACTTGGTATGGAATGAGTGGGCGGATAACAGTTGGTAAGCCATTCTTTTTTCTTGTTTTTCCAAAGCTTTTTGTTGACTTCCAAAATCAGAGAAACTTTTTTTATTCTCCATGGTAGTGTAGTACTTGGATGATATTGTTTGGCTTCTTAGGTAGAGTAACTGTTTCTGATTTTATAAATCTAGAAATTCATTTGGTCTATCATTCTCTCCCAAGTCTCAAGCATGGGTTTTCTCCATCCTTGTCTTCAGTACATATTCATGGAGAAAATGAAGATTGATTTATAAGAATCGCTAATGTTAATGCAATGTCTTTCCTTCTTTATACTATTCTTTGTTTATTTTCCTTGTTAAACATGGTTGTTACATGTATCTCACACCTACCATTTCAGGGACAACAATTTTGGATGCTGTGCAAGCAACTGTGGGAGCTGAAACAGAAGTTATATACGAGAAATATCTGTTGATTTACACCATAGAACGTCATGAATTCTCTTTTGCAATTGTAGCTGTTGGTGAAGCTCCATATGCTGAGACCTGGGGTGACAATTCAGAGCTTACAATCCCCTTAATTGGAGCTGATATCATAAGCCTAGTTGCAGACAGAATCCCAACTCTGGTTATTCTGATATCTGGAAGACCTTTAGTCTTAGAGCCATGGCTATTGGAAAAGATTGATGCTCTTGTTGCTGCTTGGTTGCCAGGAAGTGGAGAGGAAATTACAGATGTTATCTTTGGCAGTCATGACTTCAAAGGTAAACTACCAGTGACTTGGTTCAGAAGAGTTGAACAGCTTGATCAACCAATTGATGGAGTTAATTCGTGTGAACCATTAATTCCTCTTGGTTTTGGGCTGACATATAACCATGTAAGTGCTAAAGTACCCTAAGATAGGCAAGGACTTAATATAAGTAGATTGTGAATAATACTTGCCCTCCATATTAGTTAATCAATCACCAGGGTACAATTGAGATGGGTAGAAATTGTGTGAAGCTTGTATATTTAAAGCCTGATAAGAGCTTCCAATATATACCAACCATAATCAGTTTGTCCCTTCACAGTCCTATGTTGGTTGTATTTAACTTAGTTATGAAGGTGGGCTGTTGTTTCTCATATGATATGGCCTCTACATTAGGGTTGCCTTATTTGTTCCCATATTATTGAAGATGCCTTTGGTAAAGGTGTTCACAATTTAGTTTGAATTGGCTTAAGGGGGAAAATAAATAACCAACTTGAACAATGAGATTTACATAGTTTGAATTGAATTGTTTGATTCCATTTTTGGTTTTCTTTTTAATAAAAAAAAAAAACAGAATTATTTCTCACAAGTTTAAACTAAAGTAATTAGGGTTTGGGAGTATTTTTATCCAGCATAATAATATTGAAATATAAACTAATTATCCGAGCCTTCTAATATCCAATACCATCAATTTAAGCATACAACACAAAATTTCGAGTATATTATAAAAATATAATTAAGTTCAAATATGATAATGATATGTCACGGGTTTGATTTGAATCAGTTCCAAAAAAGAAATTAAACATTGATCCAAATCAATCAATTTTCAAGTTAAAAAATCAACCTAAAAATAATTTTGACTTTTTTATTTTCTTCTTTCAGTTTGTTTGGTTGTAAATACTCTTAGCCTTTGGTACGGAAAAATTATTTTCCACTTTCTGTTACTTTGTTTTTCCAACTCCAGCATTTTATGTGGATGTGTTTTGGAGACCGGGGGGGGGACAAAGGCTATTTGACAATCACTACCTAGCCTTTAGTTACAAAAAGGCTATGTCTCAAATAGACTTTTGAAAACTAGAGAATTATAAATAAAAAAAATTACATGACAATCTAATATCGTTTCAGATCCATTTTTTTTCCAATCCATTTTTTTTCCACGTAAATTGTATATAATAAGATAAGATAGCATAGGATGATGGTAATTGGTAACACAAACGATTGAATCATAGAATATTACCGAAGGCTGTGTATTAAAAACATAGAAGTTACAAGAGTTTAGAATCTCTACACAATGGTTATCTAAAAAAAAAAAAAAAAATCTCTACACAATGAAAGTAGCTTCTATAAAATTGGAAACAGAAATAGTACAAAATGAGGGTTAGTCTCACATCCGTCATATTTTTATCATCAAAATAAAATAAAATATTCATATTTCCCTTCTTAACAATAGCATATCAGACTTGCTTCTTAAGAAGGTTTCTTTGTATGGAATTGTCGAGTCTAAAGAGTAAACATTCATATTCTTCCTCTGCTCCTTCATATCTCAAAGATGACTTTTCTAAATTATTGTTAAAAGTTACAATGCATATAATGGGGAAAATCATTGTACTGACTTACACTTGGTTGGTGCGCATGGTTTTATATGTCAAAAAATATTGTTCTTACATAAATATTTCCCCCTTTTCCTTTTATGCGGTGGTGACATTATATGCTTCGTGATAGTTTCAGTTATAAAGGCTTCAAATATAAGCCTTAGTTATGGACCCATAAAAAAAAAAAATTAAAGGCTTAGTGATGGAATAACTATAAAGGGTAAAATATTAGTTCACCTTTCACCTTTCTTGAAGTAGATTTACATGCTATGTTCAATCATATATAGAAACTCTATGAGACTATGACAGTGATGGAAAAATTAGGTCTTTCTATTATGTCATTAATCATTTTCTTCTTGTAGTTAGTTCTTGGTGGTCTCTAATAAAAGTTATTGCTAACAATCAAAACCCTGGTTATTCTCATATCTGGATGTCCCTAGTCTATGACCAACAGAATTGGTATATGCTTTGTTATGACAATAAGTGCTCTTTGGCAAACTACAAGAATCAATTCCATTCTAATGAAAAATCTATGATTAAAATTAATTTGGACACATGACAATCAAATTTTCAACGATTCAAAATTAATTATAACAAAATTATAATTTTACCACACTCTAAAATAAACGAACCCTAATAAGGCTAATGCCTAAGACTAAGTTTCATTTTCGAGCACCAATTTGTTATCCCTAGCATCATGTATGCTATAATTGATTGCCCTTTACAATTTGGATTATACTAGTGAACTTTATTCTATAGATCAACAAGATCGATTGTGTTTGTGTGCATACATGTGAATTCTGAGGATGGTCACAATTACATGGAAATAATAATAAAATAAAATAAAAGTGTAAGAATTGGGTTGCTTTGGGTCCCATGTCACGACTTGGATATTTCAGACCTACTATTTCAGTTTTCTATTCTCAACCCAGTAGATCTCAAAATCTTATTGAGAAGACATATCCTTTACCGTTTCTATTTGTCTACATAAACTCAAATAATTAACTTCGGTGCCTAATATTCTGGTTTATTCTCAAGGATATGAAATCTTTCAGGTACAATTGCATTGCCCAGTGATAATGAGATTTGATGCACCAGCTTTCCGTCCTTCTCTCTTCTTTTCCAACGTGTGTAATTCAAATCTCATTAAACTATCACCATTCTCAGATTCTGGGCCAATGAATAAGCATGGAGAGAATCGCCACCCACTTTCTCATAGCCCCATAGACAGGACTTTGGATTATGGTAAGCATGATCTACTATATAATCTCTCCATTTAGTATCTAACATGTGTAAAGATGTGTGACTCATGCTAAAAATGTACATTAATTTTTAAATAAGACACTTTTTACACTTGTTAACTAGCGGTTGAATAAAATGGTTAAGCTAACTAAAAAAATAGAAATGCTAGTAAATACACTCTTTAATATATATTTGAGGAAATTACACTCGCACCCCTTATGTTTTGCTTAAATTGCATCCAATATTCTTCTCTTTTTGTACATTACTTTTACCCCCCTCTATTAACGCCGTTAACTAACGTCAATTGAAATATGTGAGAAGACAAAATTGTCTTTACATTTTAATTCTAAAACTTAAATTATCTTTTTCCAATTAGTGTCAGAATTTAGGATTCACGTTTCATTTCTCTTCACCATTCGCAAACACTGCTCATCTTCCTCTTGTTGGCGAGTTCTTCTTCAGCGTTCAAGGGGGTGCGAGTTCCTCTTTCTCTCACGACATTCGTTCAATTCCTCTTCACCGTTCGCGAGTTCTTCACCGTTCCTGTTCAAGTTCGCGAATTCTTCATTATCCCTCTTCCCGTTCACGAGTTCTTCACTGTTCCTCTTCCAGTTCTCGCGACGTTCACGAGCGCCTCCGTTTGTCTTCTTCTTCGACGTTCACGAGCGCTCTGTTTCTCTTCTTCTTGTTCCACGATTTCTGTTCACGCTAAGGTTATGCTTGTAAGTGACCACTAGACCTTGTATATAGGTTACTTTTTAAGATTATTTATTTAATTTTGATTGTTAATTGTTGCCTATTTCTGAATGGAGTTTCAATGGGGACCAGTTTGGGACCACTTATGATTTTTAAAATCACTTATTTATTATTATTTATTAAAATAGTGTTGATGTTTGAGACCACAGAAAACACAATGGATGAACTGAAAATCATTTGTTTATTATTGTTGATTAAAATAGTGTTGATGATTGGGACCACAGGAACACAATAGATGAACTGGAATACATGACTGTGTGAACAACCCCCTTAAGATTGATCATGATGTGCTGAAAATAAGAAAGGGTGTTAACACTATGTACCAACAAAGTGGGTTCACATCCAATAAAAAGTTGGGTTTACGTCCAATTACAGAAAAAACAAAAAAGAAATAAGAATCTTAAAATATTTTCAGGTTGAGAGGAAGAAGATGAAGATATTTTAGATATAAAATTTCATTAAAAATCATGTGACCATTATGTGTCCAATTTCTGTTAGATTATTAAACAGTGTTAGGAAAGAGGAGGTCTAGGTGTAATGTGAACTAAACAATCAAGGGATTTTTTTTGTAGGGTACAAAAAGAGAGAAATATCAGATGAAATTTAAGCAAAACACATGAGATGTGAGTGTAATTTACCTATATATTTTATAACATAGTTTTATGATTATTTGTTAAAAAATATAAAATTATGAGTGAAACTCTTAAATACATTTTTGGTTAAGTTTTATGAATGTAATTTTTCAAGTCATACCAAAAGTAATTTTTGGTTTGTGTCACTTCCTATTTGAATGTGATTTAGTGCTCCAGGACGTGATTCCAAACATAGGTTAAATAAGAAGTGGATTCCACTGGATTTTAGGATTTTCAATAAATTTTAATTAATAATAAAATATATATTTAAAAGAAAAAACTATTAAATGATCATAGATTATCATTATTAATCTTCATGACACACAGTTTAAGTGTTATTACTTCTCTTATATAAATTAAAAAAAATAAATATATATCACATAGATATTGGTAGGGATTATATGGATAGATTATGGTCTTAGATTACCAAATAATTTTTAAAAAAAAATATATGTTATGGAATGTATTTTTAATATTTCTTAAAGAAATATATTGTCCTAATGGCTAGGTGTTGTTTTTTGTCTTTTTGATATATTTTTTGTCTAATAAAAAAATGTTAGTATAAATATTGAAAATCTACACTATGTATATGATGTATTATACAAAAATTATATCAGTGAAAACAACTTGATGATTTTTTATTGCATATAATAAATTTTATATGGTGAGCATTGGTAAATAATATCCACCTATGAAATTTCCCTGTATGTTAACAAGACTGTAGTAATTAATGTCTGTCGCTATTTTGGACTTTTCTCCGCTAAATTAATTACTCATTGACCGTCGTTAATTAGATGCTTATTCCTTCACTATTCCAAAAATAAAAATTGAAATTACTGTGTGAAATTGGGTGTAACTAGTGCAAGTGTTGATGGAAATAAGAATAAAGTGGCCAAGGTGCTTTTTAATTCCACTTGCAAAAAAGAAGGTTTTCCTTTTGTAAAGGATGGTGGCTAGTCTTGTCATATACTGTAGCAAAACCAAGTAGCAGGACCATTTAGGCTTGTACCGTCATGCATGGTGTGGTTGTTTTATTAGACTTGGCACATTTTATTTCCTTGCCCAAGTTGAAAGGGAAGACAAGGGTCGTTTTAAAATGCGTTAATAATTTTGGAATTTCTATGAATAATTGACAATAAAGTTAACAAAAAGTGAAGTACTACTTTAATATAAAGGGTCACATTCTTCTTCAAAAGAAATGTTTGGTTAATGCATCTATAATTACTTGTGGAATTGTATTCTATGACTCGTCATGTGATTCTATAATTTCACCCCCTCATCTTCATGAAAAAAAAATTTGTATAATTAAGTTTGTTATGTTAGGATAACTTTTTTTCATAAACACTTGTAATAAGAAAAAATAAAATATTATTTTCATAAGTTAAAATTAACTTATACATAAATTAATTAATAAACATATTTTCATATTAAATTCTTCAAAAGTTAATTTTGACGTATGCATAAGTGAATTTTAAATTTAAAAAATATTTTTTTGGTTTTTATTTTCTCTAAACGTTATAGAAAAATATATCAAAACAGAGTCTTATAATGTGTTTGAAACTATGTCCATAGCTCACATTGAAGAAGGATGACACGGAAGTTACCACTGTTACGTTGTGATTTATGGGTGGTTCATGTTGATTCATAGTTCCAAAGAATGACGTCTACAACTTGCATTGAAGGAGGATGACGAAAGCTACACACTTGTTGATGTTGTTATTTATGTGCATTTGATGTTGATGACACTGTTTCAAACTCACTATTAATATTTTTGTACTCTTTGTGATTTATTTGCATTTAATGTTGATGACACACTTCTAGACGCATTGTTAATGTTTTTGAATTCTTTGTAATTTATGTGTGTTTAATGTTGATGACACACTTTCAAACACACCATTAACATTTTTGTACTCTTAAATTTAATTTAAATTTCAGTTTGATCATCTAACATTATTAGATATTTACTTTAGTGTCCTAATTTAATCCTTGTTCCAACATACTCTTTGGTGTCCTAATCTAATCTTTGTTCCAACATACTCTTTAGTGTCACATTCATCTTTCAACTTTATAAAATTTTAATTCGGCCTATAAAAATTTACATTCAAGACCACCTTGCTATGTTCAACATCCAATCATTCACTACTTTATGAGAACGAAGCGCTTTGTCATTAACAGACGAAACACTTTGAAGCCCAAAAAACCTGTCCACGCATGCATGACTTTTGAATTGTCCACAAATTGAAGCACATATGCACACACCTGCTTGAAAAAAATGAGATTGGTCCAAAACAGAGAAACAGTGCAATTGTGCAAAAGGAATTTGTCTCGGCATATCCTATTTTCCTTGTAGAAAGTGGAGGAGATGTGGTCAAAATGACCTTATTGCTAAAAAGAAAAGCTTATGATTGATGATTTACACCTCTAATCAAATGCACATAATAGCTTCTATTTCAATTATTGCAGCTTTCTATTTACTCGGATGTTGATCAATTATGTAATTAATTAATTTCTAGAATCTGCTTCCAAGAAAAGTTTGTAGGCGTGTCTTTGTACAATTGAGCAAGAGAGAGGGCAAATATTTTAGAATCGTGCACTTTACAAGGCTAATCATGCATAATAAGTGCTAATATACTATCACAATAGTATACTAATCTAGAATTAAATTAATTAGAAGGTAGCTACAAAATACTGTATTAGTAACTTCATTAATTAGTTATTTCATGCCAAAGATTATCTGCCACGATGCTTACTTTGTGTCATTGGATATTTATTTATTATTATCATTAGGTCCACAAAGCACTCTTTGAGGGAGGGAAGGAGGGGTATAGCTAGATCTTCCTTCTCATTTTCAAACAAAGTCAATATGTGGGCAATGAATTTTCTCACCAAAAAGAGAATCCATAACTCCTTTTGTGTGTGTATATAAATGAGTAAGTGTGGACTATTAAATCTTATATGAAAGTCAATTAACACAAAGTCATATATTTTTTTAAATGAGAGTAAATTACACTTCTTTTTTTGAAAGATGCTTAAATTATACTATGACCATTTCCTCTAATTTTATATGTTACGGTCACTTTCTTTGGAAGATCAGTGTATATCCCAAGATCTATTTTACTATAAACAAAGGTTTTAGAAATGATTTTTTGGGTATATTTCTCAATATCATTGGCAACGAGGTTTAAACTGTATTGTTATACGAGAGATTTTATAAGATAAAATAATGATTTTGGTTTAAGTTCCAAAGTTGATAAAAAAAAGGGATGTTTAAGACTTCATCTCATCTTTTAAAATATCAACATCAATAATAAGTTATTCAAAATTAGCTACACTTGAGTTGTGTTGTGACACTTAAAGTTGTGTGAAAAGAAAAAAGGAAATCTTTAAGTACTTGTTTAGAATTATTCATTGTCGACGAGTAATTAACTTATAACAATCTAAAGTGTGAACATGTCCTCACTCAAGTAAGAATAGTGAAATTTTGTATAATAAAAAAAAGGAGAAAAAATTGTAAATTAAACATCCTCTAAAAGAATAGATCGTAATTTATTCCTTAAACTATTATTTGATGATTTCTAATAGTGACGTGACATTCATGTAAAATCTAATGATCAAATTTTGCTCATCTAAATTATAATCTTTCTATTGAGAAAATACTCTATCGTGATAAAAACAGGACTCGTTTTATTTTATGCTAAATTGGACTTATTTTACAAACCTATATACATCATCTAATTTCATATCTGAGTAATGAATGCTAGACTTCTTTTTGGCGAAATAAAAAGGCTTAGGTTGTCTCCATAAATGGGATCAACGATTTGAGCCGAAGATATGGAGAACAGTGAAGCATTTAAATTTATATTCAACAGAAGGGTTCCGTACAAATAGAATCACAATGACTATGATGCCTTTCTTTGGATTTACTCAGTGAACAGTGTACAAACAGTCTTAACCATCGTGCATGACCAAATTCTTTGTTAAGAATATATTACCCATCTAATCCGACATGAATCACACTTGTTCCATATGTTTCTATTTATTCTAATTAAAATAACTAATTAATCCACATGAATCTCACTTTTGTACAAAATATATTCGTGCATCTTAATCTTATCTTCGAAGAACCATTGCTAAGGTACTAGATTACGGATCTCTCAAACTCTACTATTTTAAATACAATTCCTTCAACAGTATCCTTCACATAAATAAAATGTCTTGCCATAGTACAAGGGACCCTTTCTCTTTGAAGTTAACATGTCATTCTAGACTTAGCTTGAAATCCAATATTCTTGAACGACATTAAAAAACCAAAGTTTGGTACTTGTTTGCCTCACAGCTTTCCACCTTTCATAAGTTTTAAGGTTGATGAAGAAACAAAATTTCAACACCTTCCTTCAAGTTCATATTCCAAGAAGGCAATAACTAACTAATAGTCTAATGTAAGATATTCACATAAAACATGGTAAAAAAGCATAGAACTGTACTAGTGAACTGAGCAAAAGACACTGGTTCTAGCCATAAATAATAATAATAATAATAATAATAATTCAAAACAACAACCACCACCATATCATGCATGGGAATAGTGTTGGGAGGGCTGCATTTGGAAAACCATGTTTGGTGTCTGAGGTCCTAAGTAAGAAGACTCATGAAGAGAACTTCTGTGCAGATTTTGGCCCTGCATCTTAAACCCGTATGAGTTAAGGCCATAAGGGGACATGAAGACTTGTTCATGTGCAGGGTTGAGTGCCATAGCTACCCCTGCATTTGGCTGATGGCTCCACTGGAAATTCAATCCGGACGAGGCAGCATTAGAATTCAGCTGCTGGTGGCGTGAGAGCATCGCGGAATGTTGTGGCGAAGCAGATCTCTTGCTTTCATCAGAAGAATTTCTGGTGGTTTCTGTGAGATTAACCGTTGTTATGTCATGGATGCTAGCCCTCCTCTTGTCCTTGCCTCCTGATAGTTGCCTGATGAAGTACTTCTGAGCATGGCTAGCAACTTGAGTTGGCGTCCGAGTGATCACATAATTCCGCGATATGTTTCTCCAATCACCTTTGCCATACTTCTTCAGCCCCAGTAGAAACAACCTGTGGAAAATTTTCACAAAATCATAGTCAAATTTAAAGTCAAAACCAAAAATCTGATATAAATAGCTCATGAATTATTTATTTTACTTAACCAAACCACCCATACAGCATGCCTCATGAAAGCTAAAAAGACCTTAACACCACAAATAACAAATATCCAACAATTAATAACAAGATAGCATTATTGCTCCAACTCCTAGCTTCATATAAAGTACATCATAATTCATAAACATAACTACATCCATCAACTCCTTACTGTCCTCATGTACATCAATTTTTCTTTTCAAACCAATTTACATTTTCAATAACCAACAAGTAAAATAGTAAAATCTTCACATGGTATTTCACACACACATATATGGAATTAAAATTCAAAAAACAAAAGTAATAACAAACAATAAGCAACAAGGTTACACATACTTATGTTCCTCTTCAGTCCATGGCACACCTTTCTTCCTTTCCTGCTCAAGGGGTCTGCCAGAGGAGGATCTCTTAGCAGTGATTCCTTTGAAGCCATCATCATATGCAGGACTAGTGTTCACCCAATCCAAGGTGAAGGGTGAGATTGTGGTGGTACTACTACTGTACCCTGGAATTGGGATCAACCCTGCTTCTATGTCACAAACATCTGCTTCCAATTCCTTGTACTGCTTCACTACATCCATAACTGTCTTTCCTGGTATCATCTCGGCCACCTTGTGCCACCGATCGGGCGTGTCCCTATCATACACCGCAAGAGCATTCTCAAACAGCTTGTTCTCTGCAGGGGTCCATTTGGTGGGGTTGGTCCTGTTATCATCAAGAAGCCAATTGGAATTGTACATATAAGGTGATGCAGGAGGGAGGATCTCCATTTCCCACTTCATCACACCAAAAGTGTCAACACAAATTAAACACACAAACTATGAGAGCATGTAGAACAAGGTTTTCAGCCACTTCAGGATGTTTTGGTATGGTGTGTGTGTTAGTGTTTGTGGATTTTACTTGAAAGATTGCACAAACTTTATGGGAAGCAGGGTTGATTCAGGGCAAGAGAGAGAGGGAGATAGTAAGTGAGAAGCAGAGGTGGAGGTTTTACCACAACACTATGAAGGATAAATCAACAAGCATTTTTTTTTAAAAGGAATCAGAATAGCCTTTTTTTATGTGTAGGAAAGGAGGCATGCTCCTCAGGAATCTACAAAAGACCCACTTTGTTGAAAGAAAAAAAAATCAAAGAGAATGCTCCAAATTGAGGTTCAAGATTATTACCTAATTGGTCCAAAAGGAAAAGCCCTAGAAACCACTTGTGAGATGAGATCCAAACCCAATGAACTTCCCTCCCAGATACTAAACTGGAACTGAGACACAGCAAAAAAAAATGACAACTTTTGAGAGAGAAAAAACTGACAACTCTTTCTGCAGCTTCAATTTGAGCTTACCCCAATGGGGAAAGTGAATAGAAGCTAAGGAGGAGCAAAAGGGGTACAGCCAAAGACAATGAATGTACAAACCCAATTAGGAAAGAGCAGAAAGACTCTGAATTTATGAGGGAAGAGGAAGTAGGAGTAGAAGAAAAAAGAAGAAAAGCTTGTTTAGAAAACTAACACAAAACAAATCCTTTTTTTTTACAAATAAAAATTCCACCTTTTCCCTGATGCTGAGCAGCAACGAAAAAGAGAAAGAAAATATTGAAAAGAAAAAAAGAAAACAAAGCACAAAAAAGGAATAGGAGCCCCCCCCAATGGAAAAAGAGGGAAATTATATGGAAGCTGAAAAAGCAAGAATGAATCTTAAAACAAACTTTGCTACTCTCTCCTCCTCAAAGGGGAAGGCACCACCAAAGGGAGAGAAACCAAAAAAGCAGTGGATGAAGCTGGTGACCTGTGATTGGGTGCTATGTGTTTGTGGATCCTGCAATGCAACTATATAAAAAGTTCCCTCTTATTATAATAGAGACCATCCCCC
>PYAF01000004.1:474891-492685 GCA_007407185.1 Glycine tomentella
GTTATCTCAAAACTATTCAATACTTCTTTAACTAATTTCTCATAAAATAAATTTTCTTTTCTTATATTTTTCTCTATAAGAAAGATAAAAAAATATGTTTTTTCCTTATCTATATCTATTTTTTAGAGAAAATGTTAATGATATATTTTTAACACTCAATTTATTATTGGTTAAAATTTATTTAAATATAAAAAATGGACACATTAATTATAAAATAAAAATCATAAAATTATATATATTTTAATGAATTTCAATCAATAAAAATATTTAAAATAATATGTTAAATAGTGTTGCTACGAGCATAATTTTTCTTCTATCCAAATTCCAAAATATATATATATATATATATGAAAGGAAAATTTAACCATTATTTATTTACTGCTTTGAGTTCGAAATAGATGTAGCTATGTAGGTAACGTGATTGACTTGTTTCTGCAGGTTCTTCGAATTGGCTCCTCGAATCTCGCGCTGACGCGTTCCCTATTATTTAATGGCACAACGTCCCTCGCTAGTGTCACCTCACCACCATATTGCCCTTTACTTATTGTGATTATTTGCCACTTCATTTTTCATTTTCAACAATAGGATTATCTATATGCCATTTTCAATGCATTTTTTTTTTGCATTATTTATAACAAATAAAATAAATACGACCTTTTTATTTGAATACGAAACTAAATCATGTTTACCAAGAAGTTTGATTCGGTTGATTGAACGATGATATACATGAGTTTAGATGTTATAAATTTATTGATATTGAATTTGATTCTTATTGATGAAAAAATAACCATATTTAAAATAAGATTTTAATTTTATATATTATAAGTAAAAAAAATTACATTATCAATCAATAAAAATTATTGATAATTTTAAAAATAATGATTATAAAAATATATTTTATCATATATAATAATTTATAATTAAATCACAATATAAAATTCTTTTATGCAAAATACATACACTATCTACACTTAAAGTAATAAACCAGTTTAGTTTTCAACCCTTACCAAATACACTTTATTTTATTTCTGTTTTTCTTTTAGATGGACGAAGTGGTTATCATTATTTCCTTGGAAGCTGTGGCTTTTGTGGCACATTCTAATTCTATGTAATAGATTATTCACATTGTTTTGTAGAGTGCATGCATTCACTTCTTGGGGGAACAAAAGCAAACAAAACTATTTTATCGCTTGAAATTGTTAAATGCATTCTCCCATTTAAATACTACTTCTTGTTAACAAAATGCAACAAATAATGATGCTGCTCTTATCAAACGTTAAACCCAACATAGCATCCTCAATTATACTTTTGTGCTAAGTAGACATGATCTCGTCCACTTTTTATGTTTTCTTTTTATTTATTTTCAACACAAAAACTATTTAAATAAAAACTTTTAATTAGTATATTAATGAGAGAAAAAGCCACCACTTCCCAAACCCAGTAATTATAAAATATAGTTCCTAATTAAACAAGTAATATAATTAAAATATATATTATAAAATAATAGTACGAATGCTAAGTAGCATGATTTGTTTTTTTTAGATCTTTGCAATGTGTTTTATTATCATGTGCCCCTTTAGAGTCATGTGGGGATAGAGTAGTTGTTGGAAAGAAAAGTGACTCCATATGAATGGAAATAATTAGTGTTTGGAAAGAAAGAAATTAATAGAAAAAACAACATTAAAATTATGAATGAAATAAAATATTGAACATGTTTGGGCAGTGACACGAGCTAACAACCAAAGTGTTTCCATAAATAGAAAGATTCCCTTTTTCGTTGTGCTTTCAATAAAAGTGAGACAATGTGATTGTGGGGTTTTAGTTCAGGCTCCCTCCCAGACCCCAGTCTCCGTTATGCGTGTGGCGCATCAACTCATGTGCGCCCGTGCAAATCCAGCCAAAGAAGAATCTTAATTTTTTATTTTAAGAGATTATGAGTGTTTTTGAAGTTATTCAATCAAAGATTAATTTTGTTTATGTTTCCGTTTATGTTGTATGATTATTTTTGGCCTAATTTTTTTTACAAGATAAGAATTAAACACAATTTTTTTTGATAAATAAATCATTCTCATTCATTTGAATACAATGAAATCTTACATAATTACGATAACTTTTGTATTAGAAAAATATTAATTTAGTTACACCTGTGGTGCATGTAATTTTAATAACCACGCTGCCAAAACAATACTTGCGTTGTTACAGGAGAGTATGTTCCATAAGTTATTTCATTTGCTTTTTAGTTTTTTTATTTGTTAAAAAGTTTGTTTAATTATTTGGTAAATAAATTGTTTTAGGAGCTTTTTAATAACTTTTAAAATGCTAACTTCTAAGTACTAGTTTTTTATATTTTTTTCATTTTTATCTTCAATATATTTATTCAATTTTCTAGTTATCATTTTTATTTTTTAAATAAATCATGATTTTATTATTTTCATGTCATTTTAAATTTTCAAGCTATTTCAACAATTAATTTTACCAAACACTAATAATTTAATAAACTAATTTTTAGCTACCAACTTCCTACTTTTAATTAGCTATTTAATTTTGAGCTAAATTTTTTACTTTCAACTAACTTTTTAATTAGTTTTATCGAACATAACTAAAATTAGAATTCCCTCCTCTTGGTATGAAACAATACCTTCTGGCTTATGCCAGGGGAGTGCAATTTTTTAGTGTGTAATTCTTTCCTTTTTTTGCTTCTATATTATCTTTCATTAACAAAAAAAAAAATCAATATTTATCTTCTCTCCCAAGTTCTTTTCCTCTCAAATGATTATGTAGTAGGGTGTTTGCAAATTAGATTGAATCTGTTATGAGGAAAAAAATTATTCGGTTCAATCATTTCAATTTTGTTAATTTATTGTCAAATTGATTTAGTTTAAATTTTTATCCAATCCAATCTAATTCAATTTAAAGCAGTTTTGATTTGATTGATTTTAATCCTACTTTTAATTTTTTATAGAAAATTAAATAAAAGATAAATCATATAATAATATAATAGAAAATTATTTAAAATATCGAATATTTATTTATATGTTATGATATAACTAATGATAAAATGTTTACGTGTCTTAACTCAAATAATTAGTAAAATATCTTTAATTAGATATATATTTTATAAATAGATATAAGTTATATAATAATTTTATTAATATATAAGAAATAAAAATAGAAATGAGTGGTATTATAATTCTATGAATGAAAATTGAGTTTAATGTCTATGCATTGATAGTATAAAATATTTTTATCCTATCATCTAATCACAAATCATCGTTTGAATTACTTTAAAATAATTATTTCAAAAATCAACAAACTTACCATATATGATGGATTGTAATTGATGACTATGTAAAACTTTTTACAATGTCAATATATAGAAATTAAAATCCTAAAAATATATACATATGTATAAGTAAGCATGGCAGTGAGACTTGAACCCGTGGGTATCCACCTGAATCCGCCTCGATTCTAACTAAAAAAAATCGAGTTTATCGGGTTCGGGTTTTTAATTGAATTGATTGATTTTGTTTTGTAATTTTTAAATTATTATCTCATATTTTAAATGTGGGTTTGTTATTATTTTCTTTTTGTTACTTAATTAGCTTTTTCGTCCAATTTTTCAATTAAAAAAAAGCTATATTATTTTTTTTAATTTTAATCATATAGTGGGGGTGGGGCGGGGAAAACCTGACCCCAACGAGGACGGGGATGGGATGGATTTTAAATCCCGACGGGGATCGGGAACGGGATCGGGGAGCGGTTTTTGAGTCAGGGGCGAGGATGGGAATGCAATACCCGCCCCCGCCCCGCCCCGCCCCGTTGCCATTTGGCTTGGTTTCTAAAATCAAATATGAATCTGACATTATCTAATAAAAAATTTGATTTTCAATTTATTCGATTTTTTATTTTTTGGATCAATTTTTTCTATCTACATTGGATTGGATTGGTTTATGAACACCGTTACAGGTACTGGATATAACCTAACTATGACAAGTTAATTGATATACAATTTTGTTTTGAAAGAGATCATTTCATTTAGTGGTTGTTCTTATCGAATATGACAAAACCTCCTCATGGTGACATTCGTCAGTGAGCTCATTCATGAATGATGGTGGGGTGTTAGTGTGAAGACATTGACACTTAAGTTAGAGGTGCAAAAGTGAGAGCAAATATTAGAATGAGTTGGATTAAGAGTCGATTTACCTTGTAAGATAATGTAAGTAGGAAAATATATGATTCTATCATATATTTTCTCTGATAATAAATAACTTGTGATTTTAGGGATATATTTATCTTTTTAGTAAAAGATAGACTTTTTCTCTTACCTTAATTATATCCTGTATGTTCTTTGAATATCAAGTAGACTATTCCTTCGATCATTGAATACGTAGATTCATCGAATCCAAGTAGTATAGTGGTAACTTTATGACATTTTTTTTAATTACAGGCCAAAAATAAATTTCAAGATAAAAACATCCAAAAATAAATCATTTTTTAAATATCAATTTTAACCAAATCATTTTATTTAAAATTAATTTTGTAAATGGTCCTTCAAACACACACTATATCTAGTCTTTATTAAGTCTTAATTTGGAGTCTTGTATTTAGGAAGGTGATAGAATAGAATGGAAGTAGCTCTCAACACCAACAATTAAGAAATAATTTGATAAAGATCTCTCTTGTTTTTTATTAACACTTCATAAATACATAGATATGTTTTATTGTCTAGATAAAAATATAAATGTGCAAAATGTTTTGATCTTGCAAATCCCATTAATATTATCACTTGTGAATTTAACATAAAGTAATGAAAATTTACTACCTATTTACAAATTATAGGTGGTAACTAATGTTTAGATGAATTAATATGTTGATTTAAATAGTGATTTGCTCTTATCAATTCCAACAAACTTTGACACTCATTTTTTCCCCTCTTTGTAGCATGGAACACAAATAAATAATGAATGGCTTGTTATTATTTTTTGAAAGAGGAAAGAGACATAATTCTTAGATGGTTGACATTAGATTATTTAAAAATAACGAAAATGAACAACAAACATCTATTCAGTTGAGTATTTTTTTATATATGTAATATTCAATTGAGGAATTAAAGCATCATAATAAATACTAAAAGACTAAATTGACAATACATGTTGAGTTTATAGGATATAATGAGTTTGATCCTCACATAATATACTTTTAAGGAAAAAAAATAAATTTTAAGTATGATTAAATTTTATACCAAAAATTAGTCTCGTAATTAATCCAAATGACCAAAATTTGTGGAAATATATAGGAATCTCACCTAAGATCCAAAGATCTTTGATTATGGTAGTTAAAAAAATCATAATAAAAGAAATATAATAAATAATGACTTAAAAATGATTGATTAATTATGAACATGTAACTAAACGCAAAAAAACGTAAGAGTTAATTAAATCAAAACATAATATATATATATATGGTAAAATGTCCATGTCATAAGTAATTGAAATGTGAATACTATAATTTAATTTTTATATATTCCAAATAAATGTTATTACTAATTGAATTTGCTATGCCTATCCTCAGTCGCGTCTTACAAAATAGAAATAAAAAATTTAATCAATTATGACGCTAGCTGTTTCTGAATCTACTCAGGCACCGAGTCTGATACTCTGATCCTAGACTAGCACAAAGTTCAACTACGTCAAACAATAACTTTTTCGTTTTTTTTTTTAGTCAGAAAGTAAGGTTGGAGGAAGTGATGACATAATTAAATTAAATATTATTCATATCAGGGATGACAATTTTTTTTATAAACTCATATTTAAATATGATGGTACTCCTAGGGAAAAAAATTGATGGAAAAAATTTATCAACTCAAGTTTATCTAAAAACGAGTATTTACTCAAAAAAAAAAAAACTAATGGGGTTAGATGTATGAATAGGGATATTTTAATATCCATTATAGTACTCTATACCTGCATGAATTATTTAATACATCAAATTGAAAATTAAAAATTACTATACATATTCACATTCTTCTCAAACAGAAGTATTTTGTTTTACTGAAACAGTAATATACATTTGATCTCTGTTGTCTAATGTTTTTGCAGCTTCATCTTTATCTACTTTTAGGACCGTTTCTCACTGTAGCATTTTAATTAATTTTCTTTGTTTTATTAAAATTTGAAAGTTAATTTTAGTAATAAAATAAATTTGTTAGCAACATGTAAATAATGTTAGCAATATGGAAAAACATAGGTAAGTATTCATAATTTCGTCTAAGAAAAAGGTAAGTATTTATAATAAAGTCGATATAAATCTATAGACTTTTTTTTTAATATAAATGCGACTAAAGGGAGGAATTTTTTTTGTTTATCATATTATTGATACCACATGTTTTGCTGATGATTAAATGGAGGAATTTTATTCTACCTACCTATACTTATTTCCAATTTTTGTTAACCTATATCTTCTTTGGACTTTGGCCCAAGAAAAGGAAAAGATGCTACGTATCATTGTTTCGCATTGCACTTGCCAAATCGTAATTTAGTGGTTTGAGGTTTGAGCCACATTAACGAGATTTGCCTGTATCCTTTTCTCATTCTCTTATCCCCTCACCTCTTCTCCTTAGATGACAAAAAAAAAAAAAAAAAATCTTTTGCATAACCAGTGCAGGAGCTTTGTCATTACCAGTAACAAGAAGTTAAAAGAACTTCAGAAGCAGCACAAGGCAAGGAAGCTTAAAAATCCTTAAAATTTTGATTGACATTTATATGTATAATTAAAGCCAAAAATATCATTCAAGAAGGAGAAAGATGAGAGAGTACAAACAATGAAACAATACAAAAAAATGATGAAAAAGGAAAAAAATACATGGCAACTTGTCATTGGATCTTATTCCACTCTCATCATCTTCTCCTTTTTTTTACTCTATAAAAATATATAAGCCTTGATTGTTCCTTCCTTTTGCACATATATAGTTCTCTTTGTATGTTTTCCCTTCCTCATTGTGCATAGAATGTTACTCTTAGCAATTTTCTCAACACTTGGGGAGGTCACTTGGAGGTGGTAATAGAGATTCATTTGGTCCTTTACCATTGTCCACAACAAAAGCCATCTTCAGTCCCCATGTTGTATGAATTTCCAAATGGCAATGCATAAACCAAACACCTAACAAAACATTAGTACCATATATCATAATTCATGACATTAGGAAAAAAAAGGACAAAAATATACACACAAATACACAATTTCTTAGCCATTATTTGTGCTGTTCTCCAATTAAATTTAGAGTTTCACCCAATTCATGCAATAAGGGTTTGCGTTAAAGGGTTATGCTAATTACCGAAGAGAAATTCCAATTCTAACACCTAAAGAAATGTATCCAAGTTTTCTCCAAAAAAAATGTGAAATCCAAATTATTTCATTTTCTACAATTTTTTTAGAATCAATATTTAAGATTTAAGATTAGACACAATAGAATTGATAAATTTACCTGGATTATCAGCCCTGAATCTGATAGCAGTCCACCCTCCAGCTGGGACTCCAACTGTATTTCTCTCCACAGGATCTACAAGGTTAAATTTCTTGGGGTCTTTTGTGGGGTTGAAATTTCTTTGTCCCCTACCAACTACAAAGAAATTAAAGCCATGGATATGAATGGGGTGGTTCTCAGGTGTTATCATTCCAGTATCTTGCAAGACTAATTGAACTGTAGAATTATAAGCAAGTCTATACACCCTTGTTCCTTTCATGGTCCTCAAATTTGATGGCTGTGTCCCTGTGAAGTTATAAACCAGAGGAGGATTTCCAGGAAAATCATCAGTGAAAACTCCGTTAATTTTGAAGAAATGTGCCTGGAGAAGAGAAATTTTAGGCATCACAAAGGTAACATTGTTGATATCTGCCACCACCCTGCTGTTATTCACACAAGTAGCACAAGGGTTGACACCAAGGCTAACAGTGAAGAGCAAGTTGTGGTCAATCTTCAAAGGCACTCTAGCAGGATACTTTTTGGAGTTCAAGCTTCTGAGTGAGTCAGTGAAACTGGTGGCAAGAGGGGTGGCATTCTTGGGAGGCATGGAAGTGAGGGTGGTGATGGTGGAACCAAGGGTGCCTGAGTAGTGTAATGTGGCAGTGGCAGTCTTGTTGTCAACTGCAATGGGAGCATCCATGAAAGGAGAGGCTGCAACCAAGTATTTGCCTGCTGCATGTTTGGTTGTTAGAAGAACATTTGTGGTCTGGCCAGGTGCTATGACAATGGTATCAGTTTTGAATGGTTTTGTGTAGACTGCATCAACCTCAACAACAGTGAGTTCATGGCCAGCAATTTTGAAAAATAGCTCTTCATTGAGTGCAGCATTGATGATTCTTAGCAAGTAGGTGTTTCCTGGTTGGACATCCAACTTAAATCCTTCTGCACACAAAAGGAAGTTGAAAAGTATTAGACAATCTCATGTTTGGATTGAAAATTAAGGTTCTGTTTGAGAAATTGTTTTATTCTTTCAAACATACAAATATTTAAAAACAAAAAATAAAGTGAAAATAAGATGTTATTTTTTAGTTTTCCATTTTTTTCCATTGGCTTAGCTACAGCTACTGAGGACAAATTGTTAATTTCAATTTTTGAGTGACATTGGCATGGTCTAGTTACACTAAAGCTAGACTTTGGTTTTTGGACTTTACCTTGTGAAGCACAACCTTGGACAGGTCCTGGGTGACCATTGATTGTGTGAGCATCGGAGACATTTGGTGCCAAACCAGACTTCAAAGCTTCATTTATTACAGCCTCAGTATCTGATTTCCACCATTCACCTAAACCAAATTCAAATATTGTGAGAACTATGGAGCATGGTTTCTATTCTATTACACAATGAATCAAGGTTCAAAGGAAAATATTCATTATATTTTTTTTATTACTTATGACCATAGAACCACAAAAGTGAAAATATTCAGCAGCATAAGAAAAAAAGTAGTAGAACTTACTCAATATCATAACTTGTTCCATATTTGGTTTGGGAAAAGGGTAAGGAACTCCAAGCTTAGGCAAGATGACCAAGGCACCATGGACAGTGGCCCTAAGCCAGAGGATATGTGCATGCCACCAAAGTGTGCCTCTTTGGCCTGTAAGGGTAAAGTTGTAGATAAAAGCCTGGCCCGGTTGAATTGGACACTGGGTTATGTATGCTGGCCCATCAGCCCAACCTGTTCTCAATTGTCTAACCCCATGCCTGTTCAATTTTAATAATGTTTGATAAGAGTTCAATAATAATAAGAGTTTAATTTTCATGTATAATTAGTATAAAAAAATTATACTGTTGATAAAAAATCATGACAATCTATATATCTTTTAAGGTATTATTATAAAAATCAACATGTCAGTATAAATTTCTTTTATGCCTTCAAGATATTTTAACTAAATTCTAATAATAATAAATGGAAGAAATAATTGATATTAGAATAATAAGAAATTCTAGCAGACTCACCAGTGGATGCTAACATTGTACTTGACATGATTGACCACCTTAACCAGTACAGTGTCATCTTCCCTAGCATAGATGGTGGGACCTGGGAACTTTCCATTTACGGTGACAATTGGCTTTGTTGAACACAATCTTGTGGCATTCTTCAGCACCACCTGTGAAGAACACATCCAGTTACAGGAATGTGGAGTTAGTTTACTGCAACAACATTCTGGACCAATAATAATAAGGAAGAAAAAAAAGTGCAACTACAACTTCTACCAAATTTAAGTGCCTTGCCTTGCTCAACAATTCCACACCCACTTTGCGCTGCTGTTTGGTAAAGGTATATACATGCATGCTCATATATTTTTCAGTAGGCAGCATAAGACATTTGCTTAATTGAACTAATTAGAAATATTTTTATGACTTGACTTCCTTCGCTTAACCTTTCTGGTTGAGTCAACTACTAAAAATGAACGGTACCTCTTTATGTCTTAACCAAAATGTGTGTCAACTATAAATATTATAGTTAATGGTCTTAACTACTAGAAATTAAATCATGGACCTACCTGTCATCAAATTTTTAATAAATATGTCAACTGAAGCAAATTAAATCATTGGATTAAAACTATGATTAGCCTCCCAAAAAATATCCAATAAATTTGCCTCCATGTGGTTATGTCACTTCAGTTGACTGGTCACTAAAGAAAGTTGTGTCTCAGCACTTTTTGTCAAGAGAAATTCGTGTGTCAGAAACTAGCCCTGATTGGGTTAAAGGAAAGTGTTTAATGTAAGCAAAAAGATTCAATTATTAACATCAACATTTGCTAAGGGTAATGATTAGCTTGCTATATGTCACTTTAGGTGGACATTGCTTTCATTTCTGGGTTAATCTCATAGAAGAGATGAGAACAGAAGTTTGGGTAAAAGTTGTTAAGTACTTCATTTTTTTTAACAGGAAATTAAATTTACTAAAATGACAACAGTAATGGAAAAGGACAAATGTTACTTAGACTTATGGAATCTCATTAAATTTTCTTACATCCAGCGGGTTTTACAATTATATATATTCATCAGTAAAGAGTAGCTCATATCATAGCAGCCTAATAACCTACCAAAGACAATATCATAGCAGCAAAATATATAAGTAATTAATATTTTTGGATGAGGACGTAAATTACAATTTTAAGACGTTATTTTACGATTAGCTTGCACTTATTTTTTTCACATCTTCAACGTTTGGTGCACTATAAGCCAGCTTACCAAAAATATAGAATTTCGTCTACTAAATCCCATTTCATGTATATCCCAGCTAGACACCTCAGTCAGAATTCGCTCATCAAAAACTTCACAATTTTTTTTTCTTTCAAAAAATGCTATTGTAAACTCTTATATTTGAACGCTTGAGCTGTGTATTCAATTTAGTGGACGAACATATCAAAATACAAAACACTTATCACAATTTTCAAAATCATGCTTTTACAAGCATAAAAACAATTAGACTGATGATAGTCATGAAGATAATATATCACATGTTCATTTTGGTCTCACGCAAGTTTCATTTCATGCTTTATTTTCCAATGTTATAAATCTATCACACTTCATATATACTTATATGCCTTGCATGAGTGACATGACAAAATGCAAATAACAACATATATAATGCACCTACATTGAACTTGTAGTGGCGAACCATAGCTTCCACAGATAGTACTGGAAGCAAGCAAGCTGCCATCAATAGCATGATTCGAATCCCAAACGCTGCCATAGCCACCCCTTTTGATCTCTCTATTCCAATATCTTCTACTTTGTTGGCTAGCCACTCTTGAATGCACTGCAAGACAGAGCAAGAAGGACAACCTTATAAAGAGCCACACGCTGCTGCAATGTCCCTTTTAATAAGTTGGCAGAAGGAATACTTAAGAGTTAAGACGTAAGGTCCATATTAAAAAGTACAAATAACTCAAAATAAAAAAGGGGAAACCATAGACTGTCCAGAAATTTCTGTTATTTTTTCTTTTTCTTGTGTATTACATAAAGTCGTTATCCATCAACCAAGGACACCTTTTGAAGCTAAGCTAGTTAATTGAGTTTCTGGGGGTGATGTCTATTTTCTATTCCTTTCTACTGCAATAAGTGGTCAGACTCAGATGCTGGGTTTGGTCCACCCATATTGGGTAAAGTACAACGATTCTCAACAACTACTTATGTACCAATATATGAAATGGACATACAGTTTCAACTATACGGCATGACAGATTCAGAATATCTGTATAGCCCCTTAAGTGTACATAACATAGCTTCTAGTTTGTCATTGGAAATTTCAGCAATGGGTTATTTAAAAATGAATCATACATTAAAAATGCTATTTTTTATTTTTGTATTTTTCGAACATCACATGTGTTTGTTCACTTGAGATAGTTTTATTAGGATTACTGTGTGAACGACAAAACTCTCTATATTTCTTTTAAGCAACTGCATACTTAATACTTAATTTGAAATCATTAATTAAGCTGGAACAATGACACATCAGTTAATCATGATATGATTGCAATATAGTTAAAGATATAATTTGACTCAGCTCTTTTTTCTTTTCTTTTTTTTTTTTTTACACTGACTAAGTTCATTTGGTTAATAAGAATGACTACGATTTAATTCCAGATCACTTGTGATTAAAGAAGGTTTGATGCCAATAATTATTTTTCTTAAAAACCTAAGCTATTAATTATTAAGATGATGTTCAAATATAAATAATAGTTTTAATTATATATTGAACAACTGAATCAATATTTAATTAAGCTTAGACAGTTCAAGTGGGTGAAGATTTTAATGGAAGTGGTTGATCCAAGTTAATTAAACAAATAATTAAAAGGTGTTTTGACGTTGAAGGAGGGGCATGCATGAATATAGTGGTCGATACTGGGGGTTGTTAACTCAACTAAGTTGTATTGGTGAACAATGGTTTTCAGTAACTGCTGAGTGTAGGCGTGGCAGATTACATCAAAGAAGTTTCTTCCTCAAGGCTTAAGAAGGTTTGAGCCTTTCAGGAGTGATTGGCTATTCATCTCATTAGACCAATATTTTTCATGTAAATAGCTTTCTTTTTCTTTTTCACATTTTACCTCTGCTGCCATTCTAATTCACTTCCCATTCATGTCTTTTTTACGGTTTTACCGGCCCCCACAACAAACCTTAACACTACTATAAATTCTTTATAGCTAGTTTAACGGATTACGAAAGTCTAATTCATAATTTCGTGCACATCAATTAATTATCTTAAAATATATTGAAGAAGGTATAATATATAAAAAATACTCTATAAATACACTACTGCATATTTTTAGATAAATAAGTCCTTTTATGCTTTTTCTTAGTTTTACTCTCCTCAAAGATAGTTTAATCTTCTTATTTATTGTCTATATTTCTCCATTTTCACATTGTATAATCAATTTGTATTATGAAGTAGCACTTTCCCTTCTGTTTATTCTCTGTTCTTTCGCTTCTCCAATTCTATTTATTTTGCATTATCAACACATGTATACATTCTTGGTTCACAAAAGTATGGCTTCCTTTTCATTACTCATCATGCATGCAACATGCAGTGTATTAGATTAAGTTTAAGACTAAAATTTTAGCATATTTATTTATGATACATAAAAATTGAAGCACCTCTCAAAAAAAAAAAAATCGAAGCATAAATTGTAATGTACTAATGTTGACATTTCGATGATCAGGTGCTCAATCAGCATAATCTTCAATGCTACTCCACATACCAACTCAGCCTTTTATTGTCCTTGAGTCGTCTTCTAAACCGATCTCTTAAGTAACTTTCATATATTATGAGTTTGGAATTGGATGCTACACAGATGACTTAGACTTATTCAATTCCTTTGATTGCCATTAGGATAGGGATGTCGGATTAGTTTGTGATTTTAAATAAATACATAGATAAATTAGACTTATTTGCTCCTGTGCATGCGTATATACCCAAATGAATTATCATTAGACATTAATTATTTAGGAGTTAACATTGACTGCTGAAAGGAGGAATTGAGTTTTTTTGCTCAAAAGTTGCTCATATGGTGTAAAACATAAAAAAATGATGTAAATTAATCGTTTACATTGGACATATATACATCACCAATAAACAAAAAATGGGAAATTTAATGAAGTAACTATTGAAATAGTTGCAGAATTTTGAAATTTGAACATATTGAAATATTTTTGAGTAAAATCAACTGCATAAAAAAATAGTTTGTAAAGTTTTACAACGAATAAATCATTAATTTGTAAAAGATAATAATCAACAATCATATTCTTCCTACATTTAAGACAAATCATAACTAGGAAGAGTATGACTTATTGATTATTGCAGTTTTAAGTTAAATTTAGCAATGGTAGTGATTTTCCCTGGGTTATGGGTGTGACATTAGCAAGTTTGGCAGCTGCAATGGTTCCATTGAATTTTAGATCTCTGTCATTAAGCATCACATCTTCGCATGGTACACCACTGATACAAATCGAAACTGCTCCTTCTTGATTGAGTTGCAGAAGTTTCAACGATGTTTTTGAATGCAACCTTACTTATTTTAATTTTTGATGGAGACTACAATCACAGAAACACAAATGAAGAAAAAAGAAAAAATAGTCAGTGTTTTTTTTTTAATAATAAATGATATATTTAGCTTCTGAGGCGAATATTTTGTTTTATAATTATTTAGCTTCCAAAATATCCATGTACATTAACCTGTATTGAAATGGTCAAGAGTGATTTTAGTTAAATACTTGTTTGGTGCATTGATTCCATGGGCAATACTCTTGATCCATAATTATTGGATTCATAACATTAACCATGTTGATGTCCTCAAAATGCATATCAATCATTGTAGTGGTTCCTGGAGTACCAGACCAAGTCTTGATCCTCACACCATTATTTGTGTTGTTTAGTGTGCAATTTCTAATTGTCAAACCCTCAACAAGTTCTTCATTTGGATATTTTTCCAAGCTTTCAACACTAGTACCATGCACAAGGCCACATGTAACATTTAAGACATTGATTTGTTTGCTATCATCACCTAAAGAAATGCAATCATCCGATGGCAATGTTAGTGTTAGTAATGTTCATTTGAGTTGATCTTCCAATATAAATTTCATCAGTGTTGGGAATAGTGGCAGGTGCAATAATGTTGAAGTTTGTAAATGTAATATTATTGCATCCCAAAACATTGACATGAATTTTTTTACTATCCTTTGATGTTATGTCCCGGATAATTGTATTATTGAGGAAACCAAAATCAAAATTCTGAATAAAGTTAAAAATAATCTTATATCACAATGTAAATTATTTAATATAAATCCAAAATATAACTTATATTCAAAGATATTTATTTATTATTAGGTTAGGATTAGGATTTTAAATAAGTGAGTCACATGATCTTTTTTTTCTTATCCTATTTGATTCAACTTTTGAACAGAGTAAATCTTATTTAATTGACAATTAAAGCTATTTAATTAGGTTTTCGTTATTGCAAGTATTTTTCACAGTAAATGTTTATTTTTTAAGGCAAAGGAAAATATGTTGGTTATCAAAACAAAAAACAATGTCCACAAGTCATGAGGGAAGACACACACTCCAGGACAGGTGCATCATGAGGAATAAAAGATATCTGATTGAGTTCTGATTTTGTACAATAACCACATCTATGAACAAGTTTTAATAGATGAGATGAGTTCTAGATAGTTCAGTCTACCATTGTTAAAAATGATGTAATTCTTCATCAACCAAATCTCGCAACACATTGCTGCCAGAAAATGTATCTAAGTTTGCGAGCTTTTCTAATGTTGAGAATGATTGTATTTGTATCAATAATGAAAATTTGAATAAAACACAACGAGTGTCATAAATAATCACATACAAAAAGATAGAGTTTTCATAAGTCAAAATGTTTACGTGCCTATAATACACAACAAATGATTGTATTCGTATTTTAATAATAAAGAGTTGTTATGAAGAAAAGAGACAAATGAGAAGTAACATATACATGATGGTGTAAATTAATATGCAATTATTGAAGATTATGAAGATATTGATGGTTATGAAGTATTAGTACATGAATGTCTATATTACTTTCAAGAAAGAGATAATGAATTATGAATAATGAGAGATGAGAGAAAAGGAAAAAGAAAATCCAAGAAAGTCTTAAAATTTTTTGAGATTATTTGATGTACATTTTCTATTAAAAAGTAATATGAAATACATTGAAATCCATATTAAAAAAGAATTCATCAAAATCTTTATATTTTTTAATATTATAATACTTTTTAAAAGTTGTAAAAAATTTTAATCGAATACCATTATATTCTGTTGTACTTTTTAAAAAATCCTAATAATCATAATTGATACCACAAGACTTATTAATTATATCATTTAAAAGTCTTGATTGAATACTCCAAAACTTTTTTTTATAAGAAAAAGTCTCTTAAAATTTTTCAAAATCCTAATTCAATACACCCCTTATTCACATGTGTTAAATATTAGAAGAGAAAATTTTCATCATCCATAATTATCTCATCTAGTCTGAATATGATTATTTCCTCCTTTTCTTTACCAAAAAAAAAAAAAACATTTTCTTTCTATTTTCCCCCTCTTATTTTGCCTTTCCAACCTTACTATTATTTGCCGACTTGAATCTAATATCAAGTTGCGGTTCGCGAAAAAAGGATATACGACACTTAGTACAACTTTCTTTGAAATTTGAATCTCTTCCAGATTGATGCGTCGTTTTTGGCATCATCCTATTGTTTATTCAAATTTTGTTCACACTTAATTTCGAATTTGTCATACACTATTATACTATTATATGTAGTGTTCACACTATTAAATTTAATTTTTGGCGGTAGCTGCTTCTCAATACTATGGTTAAGGAGTTTATGTGTTTGCTAGCTATGTAGAGAAGTGTTTATTATATTTTTTGTGTTCTTGATTTTTCTTTACGAATCAATCCAACTTTTATTCATTGTATTTGGAAAAGGACACGAAGCACATAAACTCACAAACACATTCAATAAGTAGGAGAGCCACAATTGGTATACTAGAAAAGAGGACTTCAGTGTCAATCCATTACATTGACCCTTTTGCAATTTTAATTCTCGGTGATATTCAATTTTTTTTTTTTGTTTATTTTTACTATTGCAGGACTTATAACGCAGACAATCAACTTTAAGCTTTTTTATTTTCATCATTTAATTATTTTAACTTAAAATAACTATCTAAATTATTTTAATTTAGTCATTTTACATGTTTTTCAGGTTCTTTGTTTAACCTTTAGATAATTAGATATGTAGTTTTTTTAGACACGGTATTTTACTCATATTTTCTTTTAACTGTCTTTGTTTTTTTCTTCCTGATATTTAATATGCATTTTAGGTTTAACATATTTTCGTAATTTTCAAAATGTTCTTGAAGCATTTGATTAAGCATTAAATCCAAAGGAATTTAGCATATTTTGGAATAATTTGTTTTCAAAATTTTGATTTATATTCATTTATTCTTTTTATCTTTCTCTCTCTCAATCTTACATTTTTTAATTTATTTTTTATTTTCATTTATAATATTTTTCTCAATCTTACCATCCTTTAATTATTGTCGTCAATTCACTACAAAATTCCCTATTATTGTGACACAACAATAATCGGCATAATAACATTAAGACCATTGATTGGGATAAATGCAAATTTAAAAGGTCTTGGCACAACAAAAATCTTTAATACATTTGAAATATATTTCCAACATTATTCTATTTATTATTATCTTTTCTTTTAATTTTTAAATAGTCAATAATCAAAGAGAACAGCAAAGAAAAACATGAAGACAAAATTAAAGAATAGAAGGCAAATGTAAAATATTTACATTGTATTTCATTGTGCAATTGTTGTTGTTTTAGGTTTCTTTTTATCATCTCTATATTTGCAAAGAACTTCAACTAATCGAAGGGGATTATCATAGTTTTTTTTACTGTCAATAGATTATATTTTTTATGTGGGTTTTCATTTGTGTTTTGCAATTTATTCAATTATGTAGATTATTGATTTTATATATTTGTGTTATTTACTATTTTTATAATCTTTCATTCTTGATCTATAAACCTGAGAAAAATATTATTTTTATTTTCCATCTAGGTGTGTTATTCATTGAACCAAAATTTGAAGAAAAAAATTGAAAGTTGCTACATTTCTTTTTCTTGAATGAAATTATATGTTGTATTCAATCAACTTTTAAAAGAATTAATGATATATTTAGTTAGTTATATTTTTCTTATAAATTCATGTATATTTTTAATTTT
>PYAF01000004.1:492785-543297 GCA_007407185.1 Glycine tomentella
ACCTGAGAAAAATATTATTTTTATTTTCCATCTAGGTGTGTTATTCATTGAACCAAAATTTGAAGAAAAAAATTGAAAGTTGCTACATTTCTTTTTCTTGAATGAAATTATATGTTGTATTCAATCAACTTTTAAAAGAATTAATGATATATTTAGTTAGTTATATTTTTCTTATAAATTCATGTATATTTTTAATTTTTATTTTTAATTTATTTCAATTTTTTTATCTAAATAAAAATATTACGATAATATTTTATATAAGAAATTCTTACTAGGTAGAGAGTAAATTAATTTTTTTTTAATATTTTATATAAGAAATGGTTATTAGGTAGAAACGTGTTAGAGTTATTTAGTTAGTAGTTGTATTAAATATATTCGATCAATTATTTAGTTAGAGTTGTTAATATATTTTTAAATCTTATTTATATTCAATCAATTATAAATTATCATAGAAGTTTTTATAAGGTAAAAAAATATTATTGAAAAATAATAAAGAAATATATTTAATCTTTGCAAAAGTCTTATCTAACAAAGTTTATTTTGAAATTAAATTAAAATCTAACAAAATATCTTCAAAATATTTGTATTATCTATTGAGATAAGATTAAATCAAAAAATTTCATAGGAATTATAATGTGATGATTAAGTGAGAAAATATTGTCAAAATTATATAGAACTGAAACATTATTTAAATATTTTAGTACTTAGATTTTGTAGAAAGAATATGAATAATATGTTTTTTTATTACTTTTGTTTAGCTTAAATTTTTCTTCTTCATAATCATGCATAAAATAAAAGACTAAATAATTTGATTCATATCCAATTTTATTGTTGATGAGTTACATCAAGTGATGGATAAATAGTCTCTGTGTCATAGGTTTGTAGTTTGATTTTTTAAATGTTTGTGCTATAATATAAGTCCATAAACATTTGATAGAAAAGTAAAATTTATTTCCGATAATTCTTAAATTTTGTTACGGAACAAAATTTTGGTATCATATTATAGAACTTATCACATTTAATGTTTGAAACATCTTTACATATATTCAGTCTAAATTAATTCACGTTAGGTAAAAAAAATCAAATATTTTTTTAAAATATTTTGTGAACTTCCTGCAATGCACGGTTTCACGGGTAAAAAAATCTAGGTATATTAAAACATGCTCAGTTTCAGCACAAAATTCAAGTTTAAGGTTGGATTTTACTTTTGGTACGCCTAGTTTTTAAGACACATTTAAGTGCACGTACTAAACAACTGAAATAATGAGGTGCGTGTTTGGTGAATTTGTTTACTAAACAGGTTTAATGTTTGACTATAAAAAAAAGTTATATTTTAGAAGCATGACTTCCTTTTTTCTTTTACAAATAGTTTGTGACAGTTTATAGTTAATTACCAAAAATGTTTATAACAGTCAGAATTTATCATTATTGACTATTATAAATTATTAATATAAAAATTTACTATTACGACTCTTATGTTAATTTTCTTTAACATATACTAATTTAATATTTTTAAAAGGAAACTACCCCGTATTTGATTATAAAAAAAAGCTCACGGTATTAAATTAATTATGTAGAAAGTTTGAAAGCAAAAAGTATATATACTCAGATGTGGATAATTGATCGATAAAGAAACGATATGGCATATGCGCGTCACTTATCATTATGTATATATCTCGATCTCATGATTCGTTGCTGACATGATAATCGATTATCTTAAATATGCATTGCGTTGTTTTCAAATGACATATTATTAATAATCAGTTGACACTAGCAAGGATGTTCACATTATTGTTAGTTGTCATCACAATAATTAGTATTTGGTATTTTACATGTTCTTTCTTTCAATAGTGAAACCCAAACGTCACCCATATGCACACATGACAAACGAAGGTCAAAATTATATTTTATTTTAGAATAAATATGTTTTGATTTTAACAAATTAGTGTTTTTTTAATTTTATTTTTTATCCTGTAATTTTTTTAATTTTAATTGTTGTAAATTGATGCTTTTTAATTTTGGTTTCCTTACAATTCTAATTTTTTTAATTATAATCCCATAAGTTTTCGATTACAAAAATTTAAATTTATAAATATTAAAAATGCACAAAATATCTTAGAGGGACCAAAATTGAAAAAACACAATCTTATATAAACTAAAAATGAATATTTTTTTTAGAAAACAAAATAAATAAAAATACGAATTTACATTAAAAAAAAAACATAATCAAGCCTTTTATTTTATTGGCCGAAGATAGCAGCACTTGACCCCAACAGCCTAAGCTCTCTTATAAAAGTTCTTTTTAACTTTTATAGTTATAATATTACTAAATGATTTGAAAATCAAATATATTTTAATTTGTTTTATATTACTATCTATTTATGTTTCACATTAATAGTTGTTTATTTATTTATTCATGATAGTAAATCATGATACTTGAATTCCTTCTTTGTCCCGTAGACCCTTATCTTCGCATGAAATTAGAAAGTTTATATTAATAATTTAATTGTATGTCCTAAAAATATATGTTTTTTATATTATTATTTATGATAAAATTGTTGACTTTTTATAATGATTATTTTAAAAATTATATTTAAATTAATTGTTAATTAATTGATAGTATGATTTTTTCTGTACATATAAAAATTAAACTCTTATATTAAAATTAAAGCAACTTATCTTTTATATCATTTTTTATTTGTAAAAATTAAAAAGAATATCAGATATTCACGATAACTCACACACCATTACTCAATCAACCTTGAAGAAGAATGTAATTTTAATACATTACTAATGTAAACAAAATTTACATTATCAACCAACTATAAATTATAGTAAACATGATTTTCAAAATAATCATTACAAAAATCAATAATCTTACATGACAAAAATCAATAATTACATTAGGGTATAATCAAATCTTTACATAATAATAACATTTTAATAAATTTCTTTAAAGAAAATATTATTTTATATATAAATTATTTCAAACTCGATGGATTATGTTCTCATTAATTATAAATGTTTGAATAACTTTTTTTTAAAAAAAATACTTAGAAGAGAAAAAAATAAAATGCTTTCCCCCAAAAATTATAATTAATTTATAATTTTTTTTCATATTAGCGTCTCAAAAACTTATGTATAAGTTAAATTATTTAAAAATATTTTTTTCTTATTATTTTCCTATAAGTTTATGTATAAAAATTTATTCAAACATTTCCTCAGTGGCAATTATGTGAAAGCTTATACAAAAGAAGCTAGTATATTTTTTCCACACTCTCTTTTCTTTTTCAAAACACTAACCTTTGGTTTGGTCGTCAATAAGAGATTATTATTTAAGGAATTTTTTTTTAAAAATAATATAGGTCCTACATCTCCAGCACTCTTTAATTTAAATATTTTTTTTTCAATTTTCTTTATTTTTTTCATTCCAAACAGTTAAACTCAGCCGGAGTGCGAGCTGATTTTTTTCCTTTGAAAAGCAAACATTTTAAAACAATAATGAGAATTCTGCTTTGGCTTTTGGCACCGTTGTGTTCCCACTATGCTACACTGACCCACGTCATCACACTTCCGTAGTCAAACTAAAAACTCATTTCCATTTATTTTTCATACAATCATATTCCCATTTATTTCAATTTTTCATAAGAGATCTAAGATAATTAGGTGTACATAGATACTTAATCTTGACTTAGCAATCAAAACACATAACCAAAAAGCAATCAAAACTCATAACCAAAAAGTCCAGCTGACACCAATCTCAGAATTTATAGTTGATTTGGTAGGAGAGAAAGTGTAAAAAGAAAATAAAGAGAAAAAAAAATACGATATCAAAATATTTTTTTATTTATTTGAAGAAAAAATGGAAAAAAATTATTTTTGTAGATAAAAAATTTAAATTTTTCTTTCATATCATTTTTTTTCAATTCAAATTTTAAATTTTTTTTCTTCCCTATTTTCTTTATATTTAACCAAACTTATTATTAATGTCCACATTTGCATAATTTTCCTCTGTGTTATGGGTTTGTTTGGATACAAGACATATGTATGTTTTAGAGTTTTTTTAATGAAAATATAAAGATTTTTTTAGTAAAAAAATATCAAAAACATTTATAATCTTATATCCAAACAAATTTTATTTAACTTATAAGTGAAAGAGGGTAAATCCCAAACTCACGTGGTAAAGACAAATTGCATCTTTCTTTAATCACATTACATGTGAAACAAGTCAACAGTCCCCAACTGATTATCTTGTGATGTATATCCAATAGTGGAAATGATAGAAACATACTTAATACATTTTTTATTATTAATTAAAATTTATTAAAAATTATAAAATCATACAAATCTTTATTTCATTTAAGAAATTGTGCTCATAATTTTATAATTTTTAATCATTTTAACCCATGAAAAAATGCATTAAAAAGAATGTCTTAGAAAATATGATATTATTTTTTCTCATGGCCGGCTAGACCAAAAAGTAAAAAGTAGGTACCCATCATTACTGCATCAAGTGTATATATACACACCATTATCAATATTTATTACATCTTGCTGAATGATGGATGATGCTTGCTTGAGTTGCCAACGTTAAGGTTAGAGAGCACTTTTTTTTTCTATGCTTAAGGTTAGAGATGCACTTATTTGATTCCATTCTTTGCTTTTGTATTCTGATCTGGGGTTTATCTTTCTGAGACTTTATCAGTGGTTGCAGTCAGATTTAAAGTTTTTTTTTTTTCTTTTAACTTCTACTGATATATGGATTCATGTATTTGAATCTTGAACCTTTCTGTTATTCTTGAATAGACTGCTTTCTTTTTAAAGGAACTGAATATAACTCATTATCAGAATCAAAAACTGGTTTCTGGAATTTTGTTCTTTAGCCAAAGACCAGCAAAGTGTTGTACTTAGTTATAACTGAGATTGCTAAAAAAAAAAAAAAAGTTGTTTCTTTTTGTTATCTTTAACTGTTCAATTTTGACCTTTATCAGTAATTTGTTGTTTTCTGTTGTTGGTGTTTTAGTTTGTCAATTTCTGTGCTGCTTGGTTGGTTGCAATTGCAAGTGAACAATTGGCCAGTGTGTACTAGTTTTGAATCATAATGGCAGAGGATGATGGTTACACGAAAGATGGAACAGTAGATTACTGTGGAAATCCAGCTAATAAAAAGGAAACTGGAACTTGGAAAGCCTGCCCCTTTATCTTAGGTAATTGTTGTGTTCGTTTAAGTCCAAGGTAGGATGTGATGTGTATGAACTGTGTTGTGTGTGAAATATTTATCAGTTCAAGCTTCTATTTGCAGGAAATGAATGTTGTGAGAGATTGGCTTATTATGGGATGAGCACAAACCTGGTGCTTTATTTCAAGAACAGGCTACATCAGCATAGTGCTACTGCTTCCAAGAATGTCTCTAATTGGAGTGGAACTTGCTATATCACACCATTGATTGGGGCATTTTTGGCTGATTCCTACCTTGGAAGATATTGGACAATTGCTGTTTTTTCAATAATTTATGCTATTGTGAGTATGGTCTCTTCAATTTGTCTATGATTACTGACTTCTTCTTGAAAAAGGGGTATGGATTTGGTACTCATTGAGTGGGCACTGAAACTGGGGTTTTGTTGAAAATTTGTCTATGATCACTTTGAGATTTAATATTGATTCCAAATAAATTAATTAGAATGAAGAAAGAGAATTTCCACCTAAAGCACGGACATTTCTAAACCTTTAGTGTTGTAACCATGTCAGATACATATCTATATCAGTAGAAATTGTTACATGATAGTCTGGACCAATTTCCACACGACATGTAATTAAGTTTTGTTGTTTCTGTCTTTTAAATTGGAAAATTCTATTACATGTGGTGTTCCTAAATCATGTAATAATTTCTCTATATCAGACTGCATAGACATTTCAAATATTAATTGATGCATTTTTATAACTTTTATGTCAAAACTAATTAGAATATCACAATAATCATATTTAAACTTTGTTATGTTGTATTGTATATGTATCTCGTGTCATATTCATATTTCCTAGATCGCCCACAAAATTGTTACAGAATTTGTGCTGTGAAGTCAATCAACATAACAATAATGTGTGCAAACTGATCCTATTTTTTTGTGAAATTGTATCTTCTTGCTTGTCAAACAACATCTAAAAATCTTATTGATGAACAACAGGGAATGACACTCTTGACATTGTCTGCATCAGTTCCTGGCATAAAACCAACATGTCATGGACATGGAGATGAAAATTGTCGTGCTACTACTCTAGAGAGTGCAGTGTGCTTCCTAGCTCTTTACCTTATTGCTCTTGGCACCGGTGGCATTAAGCCTTGTGTCTCATCCTATGGAGCAGATCAGTTTGATGACACTGACTCGGCTGAGAAGGAACGCAAGAGTTCTTTCTTCAATTGGTTCTATTTTTCAATCAACATTGGTGCTCTTATTGCATCTTCTCTATTGGTTTGGATACAAGATAACGTGGGTTGGGGATGGGGCTTTGGTATTCCTGCTGTAGCCATGGCAATTGCTGTGGTGAGTTTCTTTTCAGGCACTAGGTTGTATAGGAATCAGAAGCCTGGAGGCAGTGCCCTCACTAGAATCTGTCAGGTGGTAGTGGCATCCATAAGAAAGTACAATGTTGAAGTACCTGCTGATGAGTCACTTTTATATGAGACTGCTGAAACTGAATCTGCTATAAAAGGAAGCCGAAAGCTTGACCACACAAATGAGCTAAGGTAAATGAAGAAATGGCAACAGATTTCTAGATGACCAAGTAGTGGTTTTTGCTTACTCAATAAGAAGCAATTTTGATGTCAAACTTGCATTATATAGTATAGAATGCAAGAGGGAGGGATTTAGTCTACATTCATGCCATTTACATCCCAAGTGTTTCTTTCGATCTATTAGACATTGGACATAACTTAGGTGCAGTTTCTGGAGTGTTTTTGGTGTTGCTCCTTAATCAAAATTAGAGTTTCATCTTGGTAATCTACATTTTTCTTTAATGCTAACCTTTTTAAATGGATTACTGAAATGAAATTTCAATTTCGATTAGTAATACAAAAAACACCTGAAGTGTATCTAAGTTTTGTCATTAGACATTAACCTATTATTTGACTTATCTAATTTTATTCACTTTTCTTGTTGTGTGTAACAGATTTTTTGACAAAGCAGCAACAATGCTAGCACAGTCAGATAAAGTGAAGGAATCAACAAACCCTTGGAGACTTTGCACTGTAACTCAAGTGGAAGAGCTGAAATCCATTTTAAGATTACTTCCTGTATGGGCAACTGGCATCATATTTTCCACTGTCTATGGTCAAATGAGCACCTTATTTGTGTTGCAAGGACAAACCATGGACACTCGTGTTGGCAACTCCACTTTCAAAATCCCACCAGCTTCACTGTCCATCTTTGACACCCTCAGTGTCATATTTTGGGTCCCAGTGTATGACAGGATCATTGTGCCAATTGCTACAAAGTTCACTGGGAACAAAAATGGCCTAACTCAGCTCCAGAGAATGGGAATTGGCCTCTTCATATCCATATTTTCCATGGTAGCTGCAGCAATATTGGAGCTCATAAGGCTTAGAATGGTGAGGAGGCACGACTACTATCAACTAGAGGAGATACCAATGACAATATTTTGGCAGGTTCCTCAATATTTCATCATAGGCTGTGCAGAAGTCTTCTATTTCATTGGTCAGTTGGAGTTCTTCTATGAGCAAGCCCCCGATGCCATGCGAAGCTTTTGTTCTGCTCTCTCACTTACCACTGTCGCGCTTGGCCAGTACTTGAGCTCTCTGCTTGTGACAATTGTGACAAAGATCAGCACTAGGAATGGAAGTCCAGGGTGGATACCTGATAATCTAAACTTTGGTCACATAGATTATTTCTTCTGGCTATTGGCACTGCTAAGTGTAGTGAACTTGATAGCATTCCTTGTAGTGTCTATGTTGTATACATATAAGAGACCTGTGGGAACTCTGCGCTGAAAAGGGGGTTAAGTTGTACATTGGAAGTAGTTTCATCATCACATTGGAAGTTTCCTTCACTTGTAGTCTTGTTTTTCACCTACTCTGTAATCTCGTGTCAAATCCTTGAAAAAGTGATGTAAAATTGTTATTGTCACCACTGCTATTATGTGTCTGATCTTTCTCATCAACATGCAGGAATTAAAGTTAACCAATGCTTGCTCCTTTTCATGTAGATGTCATATTACATAAAATTTCATCTCTGAGTTAAATTGCTACGTGACCTTTACCTAATTGTTCCCAATAAACAAACTTGTTCTAATTAGGCATTGCAAGAGATGTTATTATTAAAACCAGTATTAATCAAAAAATTTAAGCAACAAACATTAATTATTTTTAGTGGTGATATTTTAACACCCCACCAACAACTCTTATTTTTTTCTATCACTCTTCCTATCACATTATACCACCTATCATATACCTATATTTTTCTCTCTTTTTTCTCTCTCAGGAGTTGTCTACTAGTATTTGAGTGCCAAAATATATTTTTCCAATTATTTTCTGTCTTTACTTACTACATCATAAATTGATGTTCCTATACAAGATGTGCAATTATCTCTTTGTGATATCCATGAGGGAGGGATGTGGCAGTAGCACAAGTTAGCTACTCCTTTAACTACTGAAGTGAAGAATGAAATATGTAGTTTCTTTATTAATACCTGATACCTGACTTGGTCGTTTGGGATGCCTCTCCAAACGGTATCTACACTGCTAAGACTGCGTACGGCGTACCAATGGCTCAGCAGTGCTTAACGATTCCTGGATGTGGTCTCTCCAAATTCCAGAACACAAATTTTTTTCTATGGTTTCTAAATCAGCTCTTCAACCAGTGCTTCAGGGTGCTCATCAATCTCATCCCAATGTCCCAGAAATTCAACCAAAAAGTGGAATTTTCTCCTTTGACCTTATATGGAGTGAGATTCAGACATTAAAACGTAAATACTTTTTATAGAAGTTGAAGAGTTCAAGTTCAGATTCAGCTTTTAAGATTTCAACAATAAACTTAAGTATAAATTTATTGTTTCAGCTAAAATGGTTAGCAAAGGCAGTGATTTCCTAAGAAACCCTGCAAACAAGACCAACGATAAATTTGTCACCCTCTCAGAATTTTTGGAGTTAGCCAAGACTAAGGCATTTCCTGGCATTTTGGTCAACATACAAGTGAGCAGGGGCGGAACTAGAGAAAAAAGTTAAGGGGGATGAAAAAATTAACACAGGATTATATAAAAGAGGCATGAAGAAGAAAGTTGTAATATTAAACTTAACACGTTAAAAGTTAAAAGCTGAGGGGGTCAATTTTCTATTTTAGGTGCAGTTACTAAGGGATTTTGATTCTTTAGGGGGGACGGATGCCCCTTTTGAGATGTATGTAGTTCTACCCCTGCAAATGAACAACTTTCAAACAGAATCTCTACTATTGGTTAAATTTCATTAAAAAAGCACAAACTTTTGTTAATGAGTTTTTTTCCACTAATTTTCTAGTTTTTAATAAATTTCAACCACTAATAAAGTGTGTTTGAAAGAGTGTGGAAGAGTATTACCAACCTCCTTAAGCTTCTATTTGAAAAAATTGCTACTATTGTTAACTCTGTTTTCCTCACAGAATGTGCGCCTACCTTGCATCCAAAATGAGTCTTGACATTGTAGATGCTGCCAGCATTGCTTTGAGCATTGCCACCTTTGATAAGCAAGTCAAACAACAAGTTCTGATTCAATCAATCAGATGATAGCTCAGTCCTATCCAAGTTCAAGGACATCCCATCTTACAAAGGGTTACGTTATTGAATGATTAAGTTAGCAATGTACCAAGACAATGAAAACAAATATGTACCCAATGTAAAGAGATTGTTTCTGAATTCGAACACATGACCAACAAATTATCAAGACATAATTTTACCATTGTATCAGGGCTCGCCCTCATACCAAGACAAACAGTGGAAGAAATAAAGCAACGTGCGGATGCAGTGAATCTTCCAAAAACCCTCAGTTATCAAAGTATCTGCTTCCTTCTTAGTAGGAATGACAAATGTTGTTCAAGAGTTGAAAGATGCAAACCGCACATTAGTAGTCCATAATCTCATACACAACCCTGGCATTTGACTATTGGTCTGATCCTGATGTCAAGATTGCAACTTATATCCAAACTGCCTAGATTGATGGAATCGTGACCCATTTTCCAGCCACTGCAAGTAGATTCAAGAGTGAGTTATTCCAATCTCAATGCCTTTTCTTTATCTTAGCAAACTATAATTTCAGTTACTGTATGACTAAAACATTATTTTTCGTAAGCAAAACTTGAAACTTAATATAACTTTTTATAATTTGCAGGGAGTCCCATGATCCCACTATCTTACCTGTTTAAGTCTGGTGATCTATTAAACACTATTCCAACTGAACTTCAGCCACCAACACTTCCTCCTCTTGAGGTTGCAAACGTTGTTAACAATGGCCTGTCTATAGTAGCTATTTTAGTGTTTGATATGCTTTTCGCTGGTCATTAATGATTGATGTGATTAACCACTAGCACAATCTAGAGATCGCTAACTTTCCGCTAAGATCGTGTCGTATTTTAATTTGTATTATAGAATGCACACATTGGTTTTCAGAAAAATTGGGCTTCTTGCGTTTGGATCATGTCATTTATGTTTTAAAAGCACAATGAAGGCCTAATTCCAAAAATTGTAAAAGTTCCACTCATAAGTCTAGTAAATACAATGCAAAAAACTGCAAAATTCGGATTCTGAATTTGAACCATTGAATTTATTGGAATGAACATTATTTAATCTTCATTCTTGTGTCTTAGCTAAAAGCCCCCCAGCTTAAAATACTAGACGTTTCTGAACTTGGAAAGTACACGAATGTGAAAGACAAAATTCGGACTCTACTTAAACCATTAATATCGTATTAAAACATATTTATGATCAATAAATATCAAAATTGTGTTTGTCCAATGTTTTTATTGATAAAACAAATTTTGTGTGTTTAAAAGTGTATATAAGAGACAGTATCTTGTAACATTTCTCTTTAGACATAAGGACAAACCACAAGTCGTAGTTATTTAACTTCATTCTATCTAAATCTAAAAGAACAGACTATTTAAGTACTCTCAAAAGTGTTTCTGGAAACTGGAAAAAACATAAACTAAGTGCAGTAGTCTTCATTGCTTCCCTCGACGGAGGCTAGGGTATAAAACCAAAACTCAAGCGTAACTTACGAATAAGTGTCTGTACCGTTAGATTCATTTTAATTTTCATCCTACGATTCTTATTTTTTAATTTTCTTTTTCTTTTTTTTTTCTTTGCCTCATTTTCCCTTTCTACCCTTTTTCTTTTTTCTCTTTCTTCTCCTCCGCATTCCCGTCTCCCTGCCTCATCTTCTTCTTCCCTTTTTCTTTTTTCTCTTTCTTCTCCTCCGCATTCCCGTCTCCCTGCCTCATCTTCTTCTTCCCTCTTCTGTTCAACTCATCATCGCTGCAATTCTTCTTTTCACTCTCTAGATTCTCTTCTTTCTTTCTTCCAACCTCTTATCTTCTATACCCGTCAGAAAAGAAATTAAAAACTGCAGCTTCAAATTATTCTATCTCTTCATTTTTCCATGTTCAATATTATGCTGTAAATTTGTCAAACTCATAGTTTCAGCCACATTTTGCTCTAAAGATTCGTGCCTTGACCGTTGGCAGGTTTAGCTTTTGAAGGGGTTGGGGTTTTTCTTCCTCATAAGCTATTGATTAGTCCAAGTTTTTCTTTTTCTCTCTAAAGTTCAAAGTTTTTGTTGTTTTCCCCCGTGTCTTTCTCTCTCTTGTGGTGGACTTGTGGAATGCTGGAGTCAGAGGTTTCTGAGATATGTTCTAACAGACTTTTGGTGAATTGGGTCACTATGGTTTCTGAGATATTTGTCTTTTCTTTGATTGCCACTGGGAGGCTCGCTTCAAATGTGGTGTGTTGGTGGAGCTTGGATGGAGTATGTCAGAGCGGCGCGGAGGCTCGCCGGAAGTTGTTGTTGCGTTCCTCACGCAGCCGCACCTAGTAGCTGACGGCGATGGGAGGTGCCGTGCAATGGGAGGTGCTGAGGAAGATGAGAGCGTTTTGGTAAATGGCAACAAAAGAAAAGAAAAATAAAAAATAAAATAAAAAAGAACCCCCAATTGAACGGCTCATATTACTCATTCGTAAGTTACGCTTGAATTTCGATTTCGTACCTAGCCTTCGTCGCTTCCCTCAGGACTCAAAACCAAACCGTTGAATATTACTATACAGGAAATCAGAAAATTAAATTCTGACAACCAAAATATTACAACCGAAAAGTATAAAAATCATTCTACTAGTTCTATAGATCGCCTGACTCCAGTTCATCACCGAAAAGTAGAACATTACTTCCGCACCAGTCCTTAATAGTGATCCTGCAATTAGAGCTGCATGCATGACAAAATACATTTTAACATAAAAAAAAATTAGAATTAAAGTAACCACAGATATTCATAAGTTACTTTTAACAAAGGGAAATTGAAACCATGCAGAAATGATCAACGGTACGTTCGTCAGACGATGTATGGAATGAGGGAGTGGAAGAGAGTAACGACCGGATCGGAAAAATAATACTCCTTCCCTTCTTTCACTCCATACACCTCTGCCAAACACTGCGTTAACAGAGAGATCTACGAAATTAGGGATTTGGTAATGCTTAGATCTGGCACAGCGATGGAATCGGTCGCCGAAAAATAACACCGCCATGGATGGCTGCAACGAAATCAAAAGACCGATAACATTGCCGCGCCACCGGCGAGGATACTTGACGGCGACGGATCCATCGGGTCCATAATCCGAAACCATCTTCTCAGCCTCTTAGGGTTGAGAGAGAGAGAGAGAGAGAGGGACCAAAGGTCGCATAAAAAGAAAAGAAGGAAGGAAACATATCATCGCAAAACGAGTGAGTGTGAGAGAGAGTAGTATATTCGTTAACTCATTGTTATTGTTATTGTTATTATTATTTGGAAGCAATAATGGGAGTGCATGAAGCCATAGCCATGAGATTAGGGTTCTTTGAAAGCATGAACGAGAGAGATCTGAGACCTCGTTCAGAAAGGGAGTGTGGCGGCTGCAGAAACCCTAATCTGCTGTGGCTCAGAGAGTGTGGCTAGAGCTTATATAGTGAAACTCAACCAGTATTTTCCCTCTTTTCCAATTCTACCCTGCTCTCAGTTTCCATGCGGGGGCTCAGGATAAATGGTAATGGTTGTAAATAGTAATAGTAGTTATTGAACAATCTGGATTTGGGCTGCCTGCATTCATTGGATAACGTTCGAGTCTTAAACACCATGCTCAAAGTAAAAATCAAGTTTGACCACTATTGAACTCAGTCACATTAAAGGCATTTGGACTTGGAACCAATCATGTTCTTTGTTTAGTGATTTTTAATGCATGATATTTATTAATCTATGGTATATAGGATTTTCATGTACTTTTGGTGTTTCGCAGCACATTTTTTAATTTACAAACCTATCATAAAATATACATTTCATAATACACTTTGTAAATTTTGAATGTATTTCAAAATACATATTTTGAAAAATAAAAAATAAAAAAATTTGTACTATAAAATAGGTGTTCCGTAGTATATTTATGGATTTATAATTCTATTATGGAATATTTATTTTGTAACCGTACTTGTCACTCAACCTTAGTTTAGATTTACAAGTGCATTACAAAATGAATATTTTATAATAGACTTATAAATCCATAAATGTGCTATGAACACTTATTTTGTAATATAATTTTTTTTAAAAAAAATTGTTTTTGGAAATGGAATGGGTATTGCATAATAAACTTGCAAATCCAAAAATGTATTATGAAACACCTATCTCGCAATATAAAACATTCAATTCAAGGACAAAAAGCATGTAGAAAAATGCAAAAACTCTTTAAGGATAATTTTGTCCACACAAATAAAATGAAAAGTGCAAGAAACATGTAGAAAAGTGCAAAAAGTGAATGCCTTGATTTAATTTGCATCTTTTGAGACCCAACAAACTTGAGTTCATCTAATGACATCGATCTAAGTTGTTGTTGTTGTTCTAACAAGTTTTTTCTCCAATTGGGTTATTAGGGAACATACTTGTATAATAACTATTTTAAAATTAAGAATGAAATGATTTTTGATTGGTTATCATTATAAAAAAAAAAAATTATCCCACGATACTTGAAAATTAAACTATTTTAAAAAATAAAGTGATTTATTTTTGAAAACTTCATTTAAGATATAGTTTTCACCAAAAAAAATCATAAGTTAAATTAGAATAAGATATTGAAAGACTTAATAGTGTAATAAGTTCTTTTAGGGTGTGTTTAGTTTAGAGGATGAAAATAGATGATTTTTTTAAATTAAAGTAGAGTGTAAAAGGTGTAAGTTCATATGAAAAATACAAAAACAAATTATCATATTTTTCTCCTTTTATTCTAAATCAAACACAGACCTTAAATTTTATTTTTACTTATATATATTAATATAAAACAAAACTAATTGATAATATTTTTTTTGTTCTAAATGTGTAATAAATGTCTTCTTACTACAAAGAAAAAAAATTATGTCCTAGACACCCTAAAATATAGAAAAACAACAAAATACAATTTAATGTGTTTAGAATCCCACGGGAATTTGCTCAAAGCGTATCATTTACTTGGGTTAATTTTTTTCACACATCTCATCAAATTTTCATTTTTTGTTTCAAATAAACAAATGTTCCATGAACCTTTTATGTGAGCTTACGTTTTTTTTTTTTTTTTTTTTTTTAACGAAAGGGAAGTGCGTGTCCATCCAATTAAGACAAACGTGAAATTTTCTCAGAATGTGCCAAACCTATAACAATGCTTTGAAATTTTCACTTACAACCACGAATTTTCGAGGTGTTCGGTTCCCTTGATGCTCATCTGTTGGATTCATTGTTAAATCTTTGTTTTCAAATTTCAACGGTAAAACTTTTAATTTTCTAGCAACCCCATTACCTTATTGCCTGCTTTTGATTCTAAGGGTTATCGTTAACAAAGAAATAACCCCCCACCCTAATCTAGGACACTTGTCAAACTTGAACTAATGCAATGTTCCCCAAGCGTTTTCGGGACCCCAAAACAGGTACCTTTCTTATGTTCGATACAATGAATCATTTTATTTTCAGCTGAACCTGTGTTTTTGCTTATCAGGTGTTTGATGAAATGTCTGAAACAGAAACTCAGTTTCCTTTTTGTTTCATTGCATTTGTTTTGTTTTATATTCGTATCTTCCAATGCAGGTTTTCATCTGCTGAGTTCAATGCATGCCAAGAAATACCTGAAGAATATTGGGTTGGAAAGCGAAGACTACCACTTTTTCAAACGTGTTGGGAAGGGCTTACTTTGCACCTATGCAGTACTTGGGGCTCTGTGGCTCTACAATAACAATTCATCACTGGGGTGGGGGAAACTGAAGCCACGGCTGAAGGAGCACGAAGAAGCATTGAAGGGGTTCATTACCGAGGGAGGGATGATTGGAACAACTACTAGTCCAAAAGGGATGGCTGAGAGTGATAAGGAGAATTTTGATGAGGAAGCTCAGAAACTGTGGTTGAGGATGAAGAATGAGGTCAAAACTGAACTTAGGGAGAAGGGTTTTGATGTTGAATAATTGTACACTGTACAGTGAGTGAATGCCAGTGTTATTCTCATGACACATGAACTGATTGTGTGGCTGTAGTTGTAGTACATGCTAGGAAACTTGTTCGTGCTACATGGTGAAGTAGCATTTTGTTGTTAAGTGTTTGGTTATACATTGATGATAAAAGGGAAGGAATAATCAGTCTGCTCTAGTATAAATTCAAGAAATCTTGTTAAATGATCAAATTTGCTCTCTCCTATCGATTGAATTTTGCAAAGGCCATTGTCAAATAGATCAATTATGAAATTTCACATAAAATTATTTTACAATCCTATATCGTTATTATAGCAATCAAATAGGCTTAAACCCATTTTTTTTCCTTCTAATTTCAAGTTTATTAAACAAGAATAAGAACATTTAAATCATTTAAAGCATATAAGTTTAATTTAAAATAAAGAGAAAAGTTACATACTGAAAAAAACAGAAATTAGGTTCATAATCATAAATTCATAATAGTTACAGAAATTTACAAGTGGTCTTAGTTCATGCTTCCATAACTCTGCTAGCTGAACAGGCTTTAAAAACTCAACCAACATCTTGACCTGATTTAAAAGCTTCTTGCAATAAATTCTAGCAAAATCAAATGTTGAAGACTATTTTTACTCTTATACTAGTATGCAATAAGAAATTCACAATGCCAATAGTATCGCAGTATGAATGTTTTATTCTGCTACCAACATCATGAGAACAGCTGCAACCAGCCAGATTTCAACAGTTATATCTTTCCAATGTGATGCAATCTAACAATGTGAAGTGCTTTATCGCAAGGACAAGAAACAATTTCATTATATATGTTTTTACAACCAGATACACTTCCACTAGTTACAGCCTCAAAAGAAACTTCTGGCTGTGGGATTTGAACTCTTAAAACTACTCTTTCCAGACCTGCTTCTCCTATAGCTTTTCAAGGGTGTCAAATAGAACCTTAACAAGCCATTGTCAACATTACTTGGTGAATACCTAACACTCCGGTTCCTCTGAAGCATAAACTTCTGCCTTCCATTGAAAACATGGCCTTTAGCCTCAGAATCCACAAAGCCACTGACTAAACCCGCAGTTCTACAAGGATCTTTACAACTAACACTATAGCTACGAATAAGCTTCTGGCTAACCGACTCACTTGCTTGTCCATTAACTACCCTCCTCAGCTTCTGCCAAGACTCTGCAATTGGCTTATTAACCACATCACCAGCAGCAGCAGCATACTTTCCTTCTCTCAACCTATCTTCCCTTCTCTTCTGCATTAACCCCAACTTACTCCACAACCTACCCCATTTGTGAAACCTGTTCAATCCCTTTTGATCATCACCAATTGCAACATCACAAGCATCATCCTTGGAAGCAGAACCCATTATACCATCAGATTGAACACTATTAATTGGTTTCAAATTCGCATCCTTCAAATCATTCTCAGTGATCAACAACTTTGCACCATAGAACAACTCAGTGGTCGCAGGGGAAACCTTAGCATTAGATATCACTCTCAATTCATCAACATCCCCCATTAACGACTTCCTACGCGAATTCGACCTATCGAAACTCCTCCCCCTCCTATGCCAATTCGAATAGTAATGTTTAGTCTGAGCTGAACCACCAGGACAACACTCTTCACCATTCTCCAAACTCTCTTCTCCCTCTTCTTCTTCTTCTTGTTCTTCTTCTTCCTCAAGCAAAACCCTATCATTAACACGAACCATTGGGGAAACCCTAGGGTGCGCTTTTCCTATCAAATAACCATCCCATGAAGCTCGAGGAGCTTCGAACGAAAACCGCGAATCGTCCACGGATAACCTCGGATCAGTGTCGCACGATCTTCTACCTAACGCGAAACCGTATTCTCCGACCTCAGATTGGGCCTCATGCAATGTCCTTAACCCTAGCTTTTCGACCGGACCAACGCCGGCGCCGTCATTGTTGCTGTTTCTCTTCGCATTCTGCTTCCGTCGCCATTTCATCAATCTTTTGCTGAATACGGAAGCAGCCTCGCGTAAACTCGCCGCGATGTCTCTGAAATCTCTCCCTGTGTTCTTTTGGCTCCGCAATTCAAGATCTATGAACTCCTTCATCGTCTTACCCTCTCCGTCGTCATCGCCGGAAACCCTAACCGGGTCGCCGCGCTCTTTCTCTCCGATTCCGACGCCGGCGGTGCCGGAACAGATCTCAGCGTTCCGATTCGGAGGCTTCTTCTTCTTGTCGTCAACGTTGAAGAGGTCCGACAGCGAGCCGCCCAACGGCGGCAGTCGGACCTCGCAGGACCTGCGGCGGGGCTCCGCGGCGGTGGAGGAGGAGGGAGCGTCGGCGGTGCGCCCGGAGAAGGACTTCGTGCGGCGGAGCTCCGGCGATTCGGCCGAGGAGGAATCGATGCCGGCGAGGCGTTCGCGGAGACAGGAGGCACAGAAACCGGTAACGGGTGTGGAAGGGTGACGATGACATGTAGTGAAACGGTGCGTTTTGGAAGTCATGAGTGAGAGTGAAAGGAGTGTGGGCTGTGTGGTCGTGAGATCATGCTATGCTAGGTTTGGTAAGCTAGCGCGAAAAGTGAAAGGCACTCAGTGCATTGCTTGTGACTTGTGAGTGATGGTAAATATATATAATCTTATAAATATTAATATTTGGACGGACTTTATATTAAAAATAAATTGAGCTTGATTTACATGTAATGAGACTTTTTCCCATCTTATTTTAGATTCTTCTTAAAATTAAGAACTAAACCCTTCGCGCATGATCAATAAATACTTATATTTTCATTTTGGATTAGCATGAAAAAATAATTGTTTAAATTGGTCTTATAACTTTACATTGATTTAAATATTTTATAAAAAAATCCACTTTAATACAAAGGTTATTAAATATTGAATATATATTATTTATGTTATAATCTTGTTAAAATATTGTTTATATTAACAACAATATTTATATAAACAACTTTATATCATCTAATCCTGTGGAGAGAAAAAAAAGTTAAATAATATTTCTTATATAAACATTCTTCCTAAAGATGCTCTCACCGATAATGAAATGAAGTAACTTATCACCATTCTTTATCAATCAAACTAATCAATGTCTTCATTAAGATCTGTGTCTCAAGTGTATTCTATTTTACATTAAGATCTGTAAAGATAGTTGAGTTTGGCTTGTTGCGGTGCTATGAACTTATTACTTGTATCTCAAGTGAGTACAACCAATCAACCAGGGTTTTTTTTTTTTTTTTTTTTTGTAAAGTACAATCAGTATGAAGATAGAAATTGAGTCAAGTGAACTTTTTTTTTCCTACGGTGAAATGATTTTAAATTAAGTTCAATGAAAAATTGAGTCCATTTTATGAGTTCAATTATTGTAATTAATGATTTATTTATTTTTGAACACTCGTATATTTGAAATGTATGAATAATATAATTCAAAATATCTGTCACATCAATGTCAAATTCATACACTAGATTCTCAATCTTATAACTTATTATTAGTCTATATTTTGTATTCTATTATTTTTAAAAATCATAAAATAACATTTCCATTTCAGTAATCAATTTTTCAATTTTTTAAGGGAATTTTTTTTCAATTTTAAGAACTCTTAAATGGGTTTTATTATAAGAGGCAAGTATTGATATTAGGGTAAAAATTAGATTAGGTGACGATTGATTTCAATTTTAATCTCTTATTTGACCATTAGTTGATGATGTAATATTTTTAGTATAACATGAATGGAAGACATAACACTTATATAAATTAATGATGTGATAAAGTAGTATATAATTTTAAAAATATTATAAAAATAGTAGAGGATTAAAACCCAAGTCCCTTTCTTTCTATATATCATTTTTAGTTTTCATTGCTACTTAGCTTTTTCTTTCACATGTACGAGATCATGATCTTTTATAGTGTTAAATCATGGCCTATACGTATGATGAAATGTTAAAAAATTATAAAAAAAATTGTATTTTTCATCAATTGGGATAAGTACTGTAAAAACAACTACACCTAGCTCTCAAGTCCACATGTACGCCAATAAGTAATAGGTATATAAGTTTGTTAAATTATTCCAGCCAATCTTAAATGACTGACTTTTCAGAAGTGTTGATAGCTTTGTTCCATTTTGACATCATTTTAAAACACCAATTATAAACACTTTTTTAACCCTTAATCCAACTATACCTTGAACCAGCATGACACTCTTTTATGTTTATTAGGATATGATTTAGTCAAATAATATATTTTTTATTACTAATTAATTGATGTTTTATAACATATTTTATAATCTTGATATTAAACCTTAAATGTCAATTTTATTTATTATCGTAAATATCGATCAGATTCATATACTATAAATCAAATAATTGAACACAATTGATTAATATGTTAAAGTTAAGGTTGAATTGTTTAGATAATACCCGAGTTTAATCATTAGTGAAATAATTCTTAATCAAACTTTACCTACCTCTCAGTCAAATTTCAGATTAATTAAGATTATTTTTTTCACATGAACCGAAGGGTTAAGACCAAAATAATATCCTACAAAGATGTTAATTTGATTCTCATTATCCATGTGAAGATTAGTATAAGAGAAGCTAGTTTAAGAATTAGAAAAATATTAGTGACACATCTAATTTCTTATATCACTAAATGATGAGTTTGATCACTTATTTAATTTTTTTATAGTTCTTAAATATTAAATACATCTATTATTTTTGTTAAATATTACGAGATTTGTTAAGAAAATCTTTAAAAATATAATGTTCTAGTATAAAGTTAGATTTTTGTTAAATACATCTGCTATTTTTATTAAATATTATGAGTTTGATTTGATTTTGAAAACAAGATGTTGGTTTCCCTACAAAGGAATCACGACAGTCTCTGAAATACATATACACTAACGATTTGCTAATAGCATCACATCAACAAAACTACATATAGTTCTTTTCATGCAATCAAAAACTTAAGAATCCAAAATTTAAACATAATAATAGTTACTAAAACAATAAAACCATAGTTTTTTTTTTTTTTTTTTTACTTTTGGCAATTCAGTAAGTTAGACACTTGATATATTCAAGACACAAACATCACGTGATTGTACTTGAAAGGTCTTCTTTTTTTTTAATGAAAGGGGCTAAAGCTCCAACAACAAACTAAAAACTGCGTGGAAACATGGTAGAAGAAATATCTTCTAAAAAAGCATAAGACAAAATTCACATTATACGCAGGAAAGGAAACAGGAAAGGAAAAAAAACGAAAATCACTTGACCCTCAAGCGAATAACCATAGTTTTGCTAACTTTATCAGCAACTTTTTTTCCTTCTCTCAACGTGTGAGAGACCAATCAAAATTCCTTCCAAGCCTCCTAAATTCATGAATCTTCTAAATCAAAGCATAGCAAGCATTTCGAATAGGACAACCATGCCTTATAAGATTAATAACTGCCAACGAATCAAACTCCACATCAAAATGTATATACCCCCGTCTCCAGGCAATCTCCATTCCAAACTAAATTGCCCATAATTCAGCTTGAGCAAGGGTGCAATATCCAACATCAACAACAAAAGCAAATATGACAACACCTGTTGGTGTTGGAAGGGGGATATTTGAAAAAAATGAAAGGTTTAGAAAGATTTAAAGGACGAGAACACTTTATTACTACACAACTCTTTTTCTCTTGACTTACATAAAATGGTGGAAAACTTTTCTATTTATACTAGTAGCATCTCCTTAACCAATGGATAGTATTGTGTCAACACAATTCTCATCTAATGACTACAAATCATTTTCTAGAAGTCTCCACACTCTTATAGTTCAAACATCTATGATGATGATTTCTACATACAACTATTCTTTAAATATTTTTATGGAGATATCTAGAATATTCTAGATTTTGGGCTAAACATCTCTTAAATATTTCTAGATATTTGACCATTTAACAACAAAGTCCAATAGACCTAAATCAAGTTTATTTTTATTCAACAACACCAAGCTATCCACCATATATTAGGAATAGGCAAATGTATATCAGAATTTGCATTCAAAACTTCAATATTCTGAAAACTGACCTGGATGGCATCCACCTGGCAGTAAATATATATGCTTTAATAACTTCGAAGCATTCATCTGAATATTCTCAAAGATGAACCGATTCCTGCCAAGCCAAAGATTATCCAATGTGACCACAAAAATCATGTTCCATTTTCTTCCTTGCAGAACATCAACAGACGAGATGTTACTATGCAGCCACTCTTTAAAATTGTAAAAATCCTTGTACTCGGAAGTTATCTAGGAGGTTCAAAAAATTTATGCTGTAAACTGTCGACTTACAGCTTATCAACGCCTATTGCCATACACAAAGCACCTCAAAAACTTGTTAAGTTTCTTTTCATCAAAGATGTGTGACAAAGTCTGAACCAAGTACTCCATTGTCAAACATGACAATCATATGACTATTGCTTACACTTATAAAGTATCGTGGGATATATATATATATATATATATATATATATATATATATATATATATATATATATATAGAATGTCATCCCATGTGATAAATTAACCATGAACTGAATTTAAAATGGATGGTATTGAACATATTTAAAATAACAAATATGATATCCTGATTTAAGAAAAAAATAACACGATGGACATCAGCCAATCACAATAAAAAACAACTTAATACTTTTTTAAAATTAAAATTTCAATTCCCTACAACTCTTATTGAGGAAAGTGATGAACAGATGAAAAAATAATTAGCTTTTTCATTTATACAAATAAAGAACTTTTTGAAAAAAGTAATAACTTTTTCAATCAATTCTTCTTGTGCTAGCAGGCTACTTCTCTTCTTTTTGTTTCCACTCTTCATTTCTCACTTTATTCAAATTGTGATGTTCATTGGAGCATTTCTCTTTGAATCTGGGTTTTCTGAAAGTTACCAAGTTGCCACCTACAATCTTTTCATCTTAATTTCCTTGCTCGTCTTCCTCACTAATTCATTGACGAATTTCGGCACTCCAAAAAACGCAAAATTGGCATGCCTGAACCAATCCACGGTTCTCTGATGAAGGTCGTAAATTATCCTCTTCATTGTCTTGCATCGATGTCCAGGGTTCCAATCCTTCCTACAAATGTAGCAGAAGTTGCATCCACACCTGGATAGACAAAATTGGAGCTAATACAATCACTTCCCACATACATTTCCATTAGTATGAAATAAAAAAGAACTACTTAGAAAGCATGTAAAAAGCCATGAAAATGATCAATGATACATAACACAACAACCTGCAGGTAATGTGGTCACATCCACCACATCTCTGGACAAACATAGTGCACTGGGGGCATTTCTTCCATTTTTTTTCCTTTGCCAAATTGAAAAACTTCTTATCCAACTTTTTTTCATTCCTTTTAACCCTTTGGAATTCCTTACATTTCTTCCTTCCATGCCAAGGAGCCTTACAATGTGCACAAAATCGCCTATGACAAGAGGGACACTCAGCACTGGTGACAAATCCTCCCTGATTCACCAACAACACCGAACAATCCTTATAAGGGCAGTAAGTCTTCTCCGACTCAACAATCAAAGACTCACGTCTCACACATTCCCATCTATCAATGACATCACAAGGCAAGATGGTACGCATATATTCAGGCTTAAATTCCACATAACAGTTGGGGTCTGGACAAATCACCTTGAGAATACTTTGATGTATTTGAGTCACCACGTGTTTTGATATGCAGTGAGTGCAAAAAGGGTGGTTACACTTGCCATCTTTGAACATATCAGACAGGGGTTTGTCATCAAAACATATACCACAAAGGAATTGCGAGGGTTGATCACTCTTCTTTGCTTCACTGACACTGTGATTATGATAAATGGGGGTTTCACTCTTCAACAAATCTTTGTTTAGCTTGATTGAGGTGAGGAGGTGTGGCTGCTCTTGTTCATTTTCTGCTGGCAAATTTTGTTGGACAATCATCATGGTTGAGAATGTATTAAGAGTTTTGTCAATGTTAATGTTGTGTGTGACTGTGAGTGTGAAAGATTAATGTGTAGCTGAAAATCAGTGACATGCGAATTGGACGGAGTTTGCCTTACAATTACAAAAGAAACAGCCACACTGTTTACTTCTTCAAAACCCTTCCGCTTTTTCGGGCAAAAAGTTAGTATCCTATCTAACAAAAACTGGAAAAGTGATTAGAAAATCTAAAACTGAAAACTAAAAATAGAAAAACAAAATATTGAATAAGATTGGATCACAGATTTAATATAAAAAAATCAGTTCAGTCCGAAAAGAACTTACAGAAGTTGAGGATTGATTTGAAGCTGTTAAATTAATGTTCGTGTGTGCCTAATCTTTCATAAGGTACGGAAGGATTATTTTTAAAAGCACATAATGGTCAATTTAATGTGTCTTTTAAGGTGAATTATAAGAGAAACATAAATGAAATATAATTAAAATATTGTTACTTTTTCTGTATTAATTTTAATTATATATAAGACAGTATAAGTCTGATATTTATTTTGCTGTTGCAGATTGATTTAGTTGTGGGAAATACATCCCCTTTAATATTGTATAAACATCCAACGTGTGTCAATGTGAGTTTGTTGGGTCATCTTCTTTTAAAAAGAATAAAATTATTATTATTATTATTATTGGATATTGTGTTGTGTTATCGGTGTGCTTTATGCTTATTATTAATTATTAATTTTATGCCGATGACTGTCACGAGATAATGGCAAGCTGAAGAATACTCAGTTTTTTTGTGTGGATAAGAATACTTGGTTCTAATCCAATAAATAGAAAACTTTGGCTGTAAATTGTAATTTGACATAAAATATTAAAATGTAAAATAAAACAAGATACAAATTTATATATAAAGAGGATTATTATATAAATAACAAAACTTTATTAATTTCTAATTTATTTCCATATATTGTTGTCAATATTTTTATTTCTAACTTAAATTTCAATATATTTTTTTAAAACCAATAATTAAAAATAACAATATATCTGTTACGGATAAAATATATTCTTTATCCTTAGCAATTCAAATATTCAACAAACTTCTTAAGAGAGAGAGCCTGATCCTACATCAAAGCATCCAACACCACTTGTTGGATATTTCTGTTCTCTTTGAGCAAAACAGTGGCGCCGTCTGTGGGGATGATAAACTTCGAATCCCACCAGCTCGCAATGGCTAACACCAGAAGGCATCGGATGGCTAGGCACGATGAACCACCTAGAAATCCAAACCCGAAAAATGTGACGGTAGAAGACGCATTGTCCCACACGGACTCATCCCGTGCGGGACCAGCAGCACACGGGCCGGCCAACACACCACCGACCGCACAAGAGGACCCAGGAACCTCTCCGCGTTTCATCCAGAACACTCTCCAGTCCTTATTGGCTCGAATGGAGAATCTGGAGAAACGTTACGAACTCCAGCGCCAAGAAGACATTCGGCAATTAATCGCTCAGTTGGAGGAACGTAGTAATAGACGAAGAGAAGAAGACCATCGGCAGAATGCTGACCACCCGGAACGCAATGCGGAGAACTTGGCAGCAGGGGAAACCGAGCAACTTCATGCAGCAACCAGGTGGCAGAGACCAGAGACGTCGGCCCCCACTGCTGCAACCGGCAATAGGGACCCGGTCGATCAGTCTGAGCAAGGGAGAGTGTCTCGTTCTCATCATGAGGCACTTCACCTTTCCTCGGCCATGGTACCAGATTATGCAGCGGAAGAAAGACCGACGGGAGAGATCATCCGTCACCCCGGGCAAGGCGATGGTACATATCGGAGAAAGTACCGTCGGGGTCACCAAAATAATAGCCCGTTTGTTGATCGAATTGTAAACGCCCAGTTTTTGGAAGATTTTGACGGCTCATTCTTGTCCAAATATGACGGAAGCCAAGATCCACAGGTACATATCGACGAGTTTGACATGCAGATGTGCGTTCGAGGTATAGACGAACCCATCATCTCACGGATTTTTGCCACCACTCTAACTGGGGCCACCCAAACCTGGTTTCACTCCTTGCCGCCGCGGTCCATCCATAACTTCGAAGATTTTGGCCAGAAGTTCTTGCTAAATTTTGCAACAAGCAAGAAGTAGCCAAAATCCGAGTTTGCCCTGGGAAAGATACGCCAACAGCCCGGGGAAACATTGCAGAGTTACCTGGATCGGTTCAAGGAAGCTGCGTTGCAAATGCAAGGTTTGGAAGAAAAAGTTCATGTCCATCTTTTCTCAGCCGGGCTCAACGGGTCTTCCCGTCTTGCCAAATCGATTTATAAGGATCTTGTGAAGTCCCTAAACGAGTTCAGGGTCCGATCTAAAAAATATTTGGAGTTAGAGCAGATGGAAATCGCTAACTCGGCTCCGAGGGAAAACAAAAAGCCCTCCTCACCAAGGAATCGACGTCAGGAGAATCCGCAGCTCGGACAATCTAGTCAGTATCCTTCGAATACCCCGACAGGCCGACCTCCACGAACCATTCCTGACCCCTGTTTCAGGCCCGGGAGATACGAATTGAAGTTTGACAAGTATGTTCCGCTGAATGCTACGCGGGGGTAGATATGGAAAGAGGTGGCTTTTATCGAGATGAGGAAAGTCGACCGACCTCCTCCCATAGTAAGGAGAGAAGGGTTGGACTATTTCCGGTACTGTGATTTCTATAACGGACCGGGACATACGACCGACCAATGCTGGGAGCTCCGAGATGCAATAGCGAGGTTTGAGCGTGAAGGCAAACTGCGTCAGTATGTGATTCGAACCCAGGGGTACCAAGGCAAAAGAAAGGCCCATCAGGAGAATAAGCTACGAGATGACAAGAAGAGCAAGAAAGACGAGGATTTCCCAGAGCCCGAGTTCGAATGCAACGTCATCACAGGAGGAATGGGGGGAAGAGGTGATACAGCCAACCAGCGGAAGAAGTACCTCAAGGAAGTGATGTCAGTAAGGGATATGTCGAGGCTCAAGGAAAGCAGCGGCGGAAATAGTAAGAAAGTCGCGCCCCCGCTGATTTATTTTACCGAGGAAGATCTGAAGGGAGTGGTACCTGGTCATGAGGACGGCCTCATCATAATAGGAACCGTGACCAACTTTCGAGTCAAGAGAATGTTTGTCGACAATGGAAGTTCGGCCGACATCATCAACTGGAGCGCATTTAAAAAGATGAATTTGAAGGAGGAAGATCTGAAGCTGTGTCAAACTATGCTGTATGGTTTCAATGGGGAAGGCACTGGCTTGAAGGGGGCCATCGATCTTCAGCTCACGCTGGGAACGAAGGAAGGCTTAAAGTCAGAAAGGGTCACGTTCACAGTTGCTGAATTCCCGTCCCCATACAATATCATTTTGGGCAGACCCACACTCCATAAATGGAACATCCTGATGTCCACCAAGCATCAGAAAATGAAGATGATTGGGCATCTCGGCAATGTTATTACGATTTGCGGGGATCAAAGAGAATCCAGACAGTGAGGGAGGCCCGTCTTCCCCCACCTCGGATTCGGCAGGGAGAGCTGTCAAACTCTCGGATTGAGACCCATTCGTCCCGAAAGCCAATCAATCTGGTAAAATTGGATATGCGGGATATTGAGGAATGGAGACCAGAGCCGGTGGATGAGCTTGAGGATGTCCAGATCGGTAGCTCTTCAGAGCAAATTACGAAGGTAGGTAAACAGTCTGATCCAGAAACCAAGGGCAAGCTAATCCAATGCTTAAGAAAAAAATCAAGATGTCTTTGCCTGGAAGGCATCCGAGATACCTGGAATTAAGCCTACCTTTTGCTGCCACAAACTGATAATGTATCCCGGCTCCAAGCCAGTAGCACAAAAGAACAGGAAGCTCGGCCCGGATAGAAGGCAAGCTTTGACAAAGCACATCGAAGAATTGTTGGAGGCCGGGTTCATAAAGGAAATACAGTATACGACATGGCTTTCCAACGTGGTAATGGTGAGGAAGTCCAACGGGAAATGGCGAGTCTGTGTTGATTACACAGACCTGAATAAAGTTTGTCCCAAAGATTCATATTCGATGCCGAGTATTGACCAACTCGTCGATAACTCGGCAGGTTTTCAGTTGCTGTCATTTATGGATGCTTATTCCGGGTACAATCAGATACATATGCATCCAGAGACCGAGAAAAAACGGCATTCCGAGGTATTGAAGCAAACTATTGCTACGACGTCATGCCCTTCGGTTTAAAAAATGCCGGGGCAACTTACCAGCGGATGATGAATAAGGTCTTCTCGGATCAGATCGGGCGCAATATTGAAGTGTACATCGACGACATGATCACGAAGACACCGACGACCGGGGACCATATCCAAGATCTGGAAGAAACCTTCCAGAAGCTTAGGCAACATAGCATACGTCTGAATCCGCTGAAGTGTGCGTTTGGGGTAAGAGCCAGGAAATTCTTGGATTTCATGTTGACCCATCGGGGAATAGAGGCAAACCCGGATAGATGTAAAGCCGTTCTGGATATGCAGTTTCCTTCCAACAAGAAAGAAGTCCAATAGTTGACAGGAAGGATGGCGGCCTTAACTCGGTTCCTCCCGAAATCCGCGAAAAAGGCATTTCCCTTCTTCAAGTTATTGAAAAAAGAGACCAATATAGGATGGAACTCGGTGTGTGAAGAGGCTTTCCAGCAGATCAAGACATGTTTAGCCTCACCTCTAGTGTTGTCAAAGCCCAAACCGAGTGAAACACTCATCCTGTATCTTTCGGTTGGGGAGGAGGCCATCAGCGCAGTCTTAGTTAGAGAAGTAGGCAAGACTCAGTGGCCAGTATACTTTGTAAGCCGAGCAAGAACTCGGAACTAAGATACCAGAAACTTGAAAAGGTGGCGTTTGCCTTGCTCACCACAGCAAAGAGACTTCGCCCGTATTTTCAAAGCCATATTGTTATCCAAGTTCGATATCCAGTATGAGGCTCGTCACGCCATTAAATCCCAAGCTTTGGCCGACTTCGTGATAGAGCTAACCCCGACATCGTCCATTCAAAAGGAGGATAGGGTGTGGAAAGTCTATGTTGATGGTTCCTCCAATGCTAAGGGAAGCGGTGTCGGGGTCATCGTTGAGAACCCCGATGGTGTATCTATTGAACAGTCGCTCCAGCTTAATTTTCTGACTTCAAACAATCAAGCGGAATATGAAGCGTTGATTGCCGGGCTAAAGCAGGTAAAGGAGCAAGGAGAAGGGAGCGTCACGAGTGAACGTTTTCACTGACTCACAACTTGTCTCGGCCCAGATCGAGGGGAGGTATCAAACCAAGGGCCCCTTACTAGCCAAATACCTGGCTAGAGTTAAGGAGATCACGGCGGAATTTGATAAAGTAATAGTCGCCCACATTCCAAGAGAGGAGAACGCCCGAGCCAACATATTATCAAAGTTGACTAGTACGAAAGGAACAGGGAACCACAGGACGGTTATCCAGCAGGAGCTCGCCCATCCGGCGTGCATCATGGTCATATTGGTCGCTGAGGACTGGAGGAGGCCCATCATCAACTACTTAGAGCAAGGGGTCATCCCGGATGAGGGTCTGGAGGCAAAGAGGTTAATCCGAGATGCGGCGATGTATGTGATCATTGAACTGTACCGCCGAGGCCTCCACACTCCGCTTTTATTATGCCTAAGTTCGGATCAGGCCGAGTACGTGCTCTCGGATATACATGAGGGGATTAACAGTCAGCACATGGGAGCAAGAGCTTTAGCATTAAAAGCTCTTCGCACCGGATACTTCTGGCCAACTATGAAGACGGACACAGCAGAACACGTTAAGAAATGTAACAGCTGTCAGAAACATGCAAAAATATTGTTGATCCCTCCATCCGAGCTCAGTTTGATCACGGCTCCGTGGCCTTTTTATAAATGGGGCATGGATCTATTAGGGCCGTCTAAAGCTACAGAAGGCCAAATGAGATGGTTAATAGTGGCCGTTGACTATTTTACCAAGTGGATCGAGGTCGAGCCTCTAACTGCTATCACCTCGGTCCGGGTGCAAAAATTCTTGGAGCGGAATATAATAGCGAGGTTCAGAATCCCGACAGAAATTGTTACCGATAATGGTACACCCGCAATCTAATAAAAGATATTCTTTATCCTTAGCAATTCAAATATTCAACAAACTTCCACTAACCCATTATCATAACCACCAGAAGATAGAAGATATAACTGCTATCTTCCAATTATCTACATCTTCGAATATCCCGGAAAAAGATATTGGGCTTCAACCGTCCGTCATCAAGGTCCAGGTTAGAATCCTATAAATAGAGCCTACACCATGGTGAAAGGTCCACACAATTCTGACTCTCTCTATCCATTCACACGGCACACACCGCACACCAATCGCGCTGTGAGTATTGCTGCTGTGATCTTCTTCTTCCTTGAGTTGCTTCAGTTTCATAAGTTTCTTAAGAGAGAGCCTGATCCTACATCAAAGCATCCAACACCACTTATTGGATATTTTTGTTCTCTTTGAGCAGAACAATATCACAATATACTTGACAAAGGACTATGACCTATCTTACATTTAAGCTTAGACTACGCCAGACTTTTTTGAAAATAAATTAGTCTTAAGCTTTTATAAAAACTTATTTAGTTAAAAAGGTTATTCCAGGTATTAAAAAAATAGGTCCAACAAGCCAACCTATTTAAATAAATATAAATTTATGTTTTTGTTATTATTATTTTAGTATATTAAAATTATTATAATGTATCAAAATCATACATATATTTTTAAAATATTAATCATGTTGTTTGTTAGCTTCTTGACAAACATATCAAGTCGTGAAAATTATATAAAATGTAAGTTCAAATATTCTATTTACAAGAACTCGTGTAATACTCGACAAAATAACAATTTTCATTAACTATGACTTTTGGAAACAACAATTTTAATTTGATTGCGAAAATGTAAATAACAATAAATTAAACAAACATAAAGTTCAAGAGCAAAAGAACAAAAAAAAAATTGGATAATTTTTATGAACATTTAGAGTGCGATAAAAAGAGGTAAAAATAAAAAAGAATAAAAGAGTTAGCATTGATTTCACTAATCAATTCCTTAACTAGTCTAATCAAGTAACTTGCTTTATGAACAAGAGTTAAAAGATCCCTAGACACAAAATTCACTAGGTGTTCCTCTCCATTTCTAAGTTCAAAAGAATTTTTCAATAACAATTTAAACCACAGCATCAAACAAAGGATGATCAAGCCAAAACAAACATTAATGCATAGAAGATAACACTTAATAATGAACAATAAATATAGATTAATAATCAAAATGTAAACATAATAATGAGTTCAGTTACATCAACCCCATAATAGGTAAATCTAACTACACAACTACAAGAAAAAAATAAAATATATGAAAAAATGATGAGATTGTTGGGAATTTTTTTTTCAATAATTAATGTAGGCTAATATTATAAGACAATTACATTAGTTATCTATCATTAGTGGAGTTTATTTTATGTTGTCAAATTAAGTAAATCTGTTAGACTACTAAATAAGATGATATGAGCTTAAATGAGTAGATGTAAGTGTTGACCATTAGGAGATAATGAGAACTTTATTAGGTTAAGATGCTATAAGAAGGCTATGATCTCCAATATACCGAGTTGTCACACATAGTTTATTTTTTCCCTATCTTAAGATTTACGAAGGTTTTATTGTGGAATAAAGAAACTCTGGTTGAACAAAACCATAAGATCACATGTTACATTATTCATCGGTTGTTCATGATTCAGTGATGTCGAAGAATGCTTTGATCAAGAATCAACTACGATCCAAATATTTTACTCTAATACTTCATAATCAGACATGTTGTAGATCCTAGGACTTTTGGTGAATTGTTCTAGGATATGTACCTGCGAAAGAATAAAGAATAAGGATTAAAGATATCCAATAGAGAAATGGTAGGGAAGCCATGAAAAGCAAATGAGAGAGTTTCCCAGCCTTCACCTTCAATCCTAGACAACTCCCTTAACCAAATCTACCTTTAATTCGTATCCTTGGAGCTTAAATAGGACCAAACATGTTGCCATGTCGTTTTTGCATAATGCCCTGCAGGCTAAACTTGAGGTTCAAGCCTAGCCCACATGCAAAATAGAGTTGGTCAATGTGCGCTGAGATTGAGGTTCGCGCTTAACCCAAATCTTTGGCACTAGGATTGTAGGAGCAATTTCCTCAACACGCACCAAGTTTCTGTTCTAGCCCCTTCATCCTTGAATTGGATCTCATACCAATTATCTTTTTCTTCATTTATTTCTACACCAAAATAAACTAAAATTAGATGAAAAATCAAACATTTAAATTATTTTTAAAAAACTCTTCTAATTTATTCAGAATTTAATTATAAAGTAATTTAAATTTATTGAAATATCAATATAATTGCCTACAACTGCTTATTAATATAAGGTTTCTAAGGCCATTATCATTTACCTATATATATAGTCGAATATATAAACTTACCGAATAATCAATTTATACTTTATTTAGATTATTTATTATAAAATAGACTTTTTAACTAATTAATTATGTTATGAAAGTAATAAAGTTATATTGTGTTAGCCTCGACTTTTATAAAACGTAATTAAACTCTCCTTGCTTGCACAGCATTTTTTTTTTTTTTTGATTTGGTAACCATCAGAATTAAGATCTTATGCTCCTAGTGATATCCAAAGGTATCCCTAAGGTTGTTAAAATTGGACTTGACCAATCGGTAGAATTAAGAACTGGTCTAGGGTGATCCAAAGACTATATAAAATTAGAGAATTCCAGAACTAGTATGAAATCAAACAAAACTGATTTGATCTGATATTTTAAAAAAAAAATATTTTTGTTTCTTCTTTGAATTTAAAATTTTAATATAAAATATTTTAAAGCTAAATAAAAAACACATTTAATAAAAATTGCACATCATATAAATTATTTATCTTGATTTCTTATAATTTTGTATTATATTAATTTCTTATTATCTTTTTTATTCTAAATGTAAACATGTTATTGTTAATAAAAATTGTTGTATTTTATTAAACTTTAAACTTAAGTATTGTGATATATTTGATTTAATTTTTATGTGTACTTTAAATGTTAAGAATCTAATAAATAATGTTTTACTTTAGTTTTTGATGTTATTAAATTATAATATTTTATTTATGTATTGTGTTATTTTATTAAAATCGATTTAATTACTATTAAATTACTGTTGAATCAATAAACTTTGAATTATTGTCTTGGCCAATTCAATGATCAGTCCAATTTTAAAAATATTAACATTCCTATAAATTTCATTTATTTGGTTAAGTTATAAAATTAATCCTTCGTGCTTTAACTTCATATGTTAGAACTTAGAAGATGCTATGACATGGGGTGTTAGCTTGATATTGTTTAATTCTGGTCTATCACATTAAAAAGAAAGAAAATAAAAGAGCAGCATCCATGAAAACTCGAAAAAGTGAAGGAAATCCCGATCCGAACACGCCCTTTAAAACGATATCTGGCCATTGAAATCTATCTATCGACGTTCCTTAATGGTCCAATTATTAGTCCACGGATCGCGAAGCTGAACCGTCGATTAAGCGAAAAATCCAACGACAGAGATCAAAATTCAAAACACGCTGGCTTCCTCTTCCCGCTTCAATAAATACCCCAATCTCCCACTTTTTCTTCATTCCAATTCAAACCTAAATCCCAAATCCTCAAATTCGATTTGTACCAAATTTTCTTCTCAAAATGTCTGGTCGTGGGAAAGGTGGCAAGGGTTTGGGCAAGGGAGGCGCCAAGAGGCACAGAAAAGTTCTTCGTGATAACATTCAAGGTATCACGAAACCTGCGATTCGTAGGTTGGCGAGAAGAGGTGGCGTTAAGAGGATCAGTGGTTTGATCTATGAGGAAACCAGAGGTGTTCTGAAGATTTTCTTGGAGAACGTGATTCGCGATGCTGTGACCTACACCGAGCACGCTAGGAGGAAGACGGTGACTGCCATGGATGTGGTTTATGCGCTCAAGAGGCAGGGAAGGACCCTCTATGGTTTCGGAGGCTGAATGATTCGTAGTCTTATAGTTGTGTTGCAGGATGTCATACATGTTCTTCTGAAAATCGTGATGTTTAGTTTAGGTTTTTCTGTAACATATGAATCTTGAAATGTTCTATTCGGCACAGAAAATGTGCAACTTCAAATGAAATTAAATGAAGGAGGAGCGTTTTCGTGGTGCATTTATAGCTCAAACATGTTTTCTGCTCGATTTTTCCTTGTTGTTTTATGGGATTTCCCCCCTGAAGTGCTTAGGTTAGAGATAATAGAAAACAGTCTTTTATGAAATTTAAGCTCCTGTTAACTTTATTTTTTCTAATTCTCTTTTACATTATAATTGATGGCATTATTGTAAAGGAGTAAAATTGTCTAGGAGTTGTGTTGGAACGCTATTTCGTTGGTGGTGTGTTTTTCCTTGAGTTTGTTGATTGAAGATACAACCCAACATTTCAATATACTCAAGCTTTCTCATGTAATTTCATTTTTGATTCATCTGCTTTTCAGCGTTAGTTGGTGTAGATACGAAGATATTAGGCTCATGGTCAAACAAGCCATGGACGAAATACAAACCGTTTTGAATTTTATGGTTGGGGGGGCTGTATTCTTTTTATTATTCAAGGAAAGTGATTATTGAAAAGTGTTCTTCCTTGGTCCAAATGGGGAAATCATGTGCTTTGGGTAGAAAACTATGCAGAGAATAATGGTAGGCATTCACGGGGAAGGATTTGGATGTTTTAGTCCGGTTTTTGAGTGAAGAGGTAATCAAACTATGCAGAGGATGCTTTGTATGGTTAAGATTAGTTATTTTTTAGCCTTGTTGATTTATTTGAGTGATTATTTTTTGACACCCATAAATTTTTGTTACGGATATATTATCCATTATCTTGTTAATTCAAATATTTAAACTTCCAATAACTCATTATCATAACCATTAGAGATATAAGATATGCTATCATAATCACTATCCTCCACTTACCCATATTTTCTAATATCCCGGAAAAAGATAGTGGACTTCAACCGTCTATCATCAGTAAATTGTGTTATGAGCTACTACATCACTTGTTGAACATTTCTGTTCTCATTGAGTAAAACAATTTTAACACCTAATTGACAATTTTAGGTGATATGATTTAAGAGTTATTTTTTTTCTTCAAAGAAAATAATAAGAGTGAAAATATGTTAGTTTAATTTTTCTCTAAAAATATTCTTAAAAACAAATCTAAAATTAAAATAATAAATTAATATTTTAATCATTAGAGTAATTTTTTTCTCAATAAATATTGAAATTTGAAAATAAAAATTAATTTTAGAAAATAAAAAAATAAATATTTAAATTAAATAATTATTTTTTTATCTCGATCTTCAAATGAAGTCATATTACATTATAGTTATACTTTTCTCTATTTCTCTCGTGGTGTCAATTAGTTTTGGTGGTACATCACACCTACACTTCTCTTTATTTCATCTCCTCTCTCATGTCAATTAGTTTTGGTGGTAAAAAAAAAATTCTTTATTTTTAAAAGTAAATATTGTTAAATATTAGAAGGATGTGTTTCTATCTATATTAGTCATTAGAAGGAATTTAAGCGTCAAGAAAGAAAGAGAAATGAATAGAAAGTTTGTATTTAAATATTTTTCCTCTCAATTAATCAATTTTATAAATCATTTTAATTTAAATATTTTTTCTTAACTTTATTTATTTTCATTCTACCAAATGTTACCTAAATGACTTAGAAGCGAATTGATTTTAACTAAATTTAACAAACCTGAAATTTGTTCATAAAAAAAGTTGGTTTAATGGTTCCATGGTTGCAACAATTTTTTTTAATCCTATAGTTTAAAATATCTTATTTGGATTTATATAACTATTATATTTATTTTCTTATTTACTTTTTTTTCTTATTTTTCTAAAGTTGCTTGAGATTAGGGGTGAAAACTGGTCAGACTTAATTAAGCCTCGTCTTGGCCCGAATTAAAAATATAAAATTTGGTCTAACTTATTTATCTATTATAACTTTTTTAGGCTTGATACGAGCTATTTAAAAGTCTGGTTTGGCCTACGAGCCTATTAAAAAGTTTATTTTATAATAAATATTATATATGAAGAGAATCTAATGAGTGTCAATGAAACTTTGAGAATTTGTGTAGTATTTTTAAAATTTATTATAAAGAAAATTACATGATTCTCTTTTAATTTGTACATGAAAAAAACAAGTTAAAATTAATTAGAATAATCTAATATGAGATTAAAATTCATTAATCACAATGACCCAAGTAAGAATTGTAATCAGATCACTTTAAATATTGAACAAAATGTTGTAAACATAATAAACAAGCTAAATAAAATATCATAAGTTTCATTCGATAATTTAGTTTTAATGTCAAATACTAAAATAAATAAGAAATAAAAATCAAGACAAGTTAAATACAAAGAAGATTTTTTTTAATTCCCAAGCCATCTCCAAAACATGAAGCAATGAGCCACCATATCATCAAATCTTCAATGTGATTTATTGAAATTGTTCATCTACCTTCATTTTGAGGGGGAAAATGTTATTAAAATATAAATTAGCATTACAAAACACTTTAAATCAGTTTAGGAAAGTTAAAAAAATATTTTTCAAACATAAAATATCTCAACATCTTACTTATATTTCTAAATAAGTCATAATTATTTTATGAGATTTTCAAGATGATTCTTTCAAGTGGTTGATCATTCACTTTAATAATGAAGAAAAATACTATTAGAAAAATAAATATATTACTTTTAAGTTTTAATATATATATATATATATATATATATATATATTAAATACGTAAGCCTGACAGACCTAACATATATTTTTTTTTTAAGTTTGAGTTTTACTTTTTTATTTAAATAGACTTTTTAGGAAGCCTAAGTCTGACCTTTTTAATAAATAAGCAAAACCAGGACTGATCTTAAACAGGACAAAGACCTATGATAGACGGTCTGACTCATTTTTATCCCTATTTGAGATAAGTGTTATCTAGCTTATCATTACTGGAATGATACCTTAGTTTCGAAGTTGAAATATTTGGTGTGAAAAAAATTTTGTATTTAGCAAAATCTCCAAAGTGGATCTTGCTTAGAAATCCAAATTCCTGTGTGGATTTTCTCTAAACTATGGTGATAATGGATTAACTTATGTTTTTTCATCAATCAAAAACACAATGTAAAAGAAAAAAATATTGTCAAAAAAATGTAAAAGAGAAAAATTGAATTAAATGCCGCTTAATTTATACACTTGTTGCATTGTTTCTTTTCATTAGGGGTATTCACGGGTTTGAGTCACTCGTGAATCTGAATTGACCCAAACCGATCTAGACTGTTTGAGTTGGGTCATTTATGTATTTGAGTCAAAACCGAACCGAATCGATTAAAATCGTTTATGTAGAGGTTAGGTCACGGGTTTAGATTTATAGATCCAATCAAAACCGAAGTGAACCGATCAAAATCGATAAAAAAATTTAGAGTTGTTTGGTTTGATTTTAAATAATGTTAATATTGGACTCCAAGTGTTGGAACTACAAATGTTTATAATATTAACGAATCATATTTTGTTCATTTGTTTCATCAAATCTGGTTGCACCAAAGTTTATTGCAAGAAATTAGTTTGTATAAAATAGTTGTGATTCAGACAATTATAGTAAACTCGCTAAAGAATACTTTGTTTTAATTTGTATTAATCTATTTTAGAATATTATATTAATGGTATTAAATGAATTAATTCTACTACTTTCATATATTTGATAATATTGTGTTAAAGTAAATAGTCATTTTTATATCTGAATGTGTAGAACGTTGACAAATTCATCTTTGAAATATGAAAATTCAAATTTTAGTCCCCGAAAGTGAAAAAAATGCGACAAATTCATACATCTGTTACCGTTAATGACAGAGCCTACGTGACACAAAGGGATGAAAATGTCACAAAAATGATTACCAACATGGTTGTTGAATAGATTGGACCAAAATATTCGTAAGTTTCCACTGGACCAAAATGTGAGTAAGTTTCCATTAGACATAAAAATCCTACGATACTATTATGTTTCAACAATGTGCCAATGATATGAGAAGATAAACAAATAATTGTAGCAAATTTGCAACGCATGTAAATGGATATACTAAAATTTGAATTTTCATCTCTTATAACAAATATGTTAGCGCTCTAAACATTCAGGGACGAAAATTACTATTTACCTTAAATTGGATTTTACCCTTAAATGAAATGAAATTTGGGATCTGACAAATTTGTCAAATGGAAACTTACTGACATTTTGATCCAATCTATTTTGTGGCTATGTTGATAATGATTTTGTGACATTTTCGTCCATTTGTGCCACGTATGATCTTTCATTAACTGTAATAGACGAAAATTAATTGATGAATATATTTGTCACACTTTTTCACTTTCGAGGACTAATATTTGAATTTTCATTTTTTGGGAATGAATTTGTCAGGTCTCTATACATTCAGGGACATAAATGACTATTTACTTTATTGTGTTAATTATATTGGATACTTGAATAAATCATGACATAAAATAGTTATTCTAAGAAAAAAAAGATTAAATTTAAATGGATAATTCGTTGATCCGAAACGAACCAAACCGTTCATGAACGAGTTAGGTTGGATTGAGTTTCAAATTTTTTTTCATCTGAAAACCGAACCAAACAGAATTGAACAAATTTGATGGATTTGGATCTTAAATTTGACTAAAATTGATCTGAACCGACCCACAAAATCCCTATTTTTCCATTCACATCAATTTTTTGTCACATGCTATTGCATTCTCACTTAATTTTAACTATATTTGGCTTGTTTCACATGTTTAAAAACTTGTCTTACCTTAACCTTTTTTAGATGTTATTTTACGTAATGTTTTATTTTTAATTTTATTTTATTGTTATTATTATTATATTGTTTCTCTTCTTTTTACATATTTATTTTAACAATTATATTATTTAATTATTATTGTAATAAACGCTGTTTTTGAATTGAAATTCTCAGTTTTACTTTTTAATTAATAACATTTGCGTAATTTTATAAATTACTACTACCAACGAAATAAAGTAATAACTGCTGTTTAAAAAGATGTTAAAAAAGTGCAGCCACCAAAGACTCGAAAGCCGGGATAAGTAGAGAAAATCGCAATCCGCAGATGTTCCACAAAATGATATCTGGCCGTTAAAACCTACTTATCGACGTTCCTTAATTGTCCAATTGTGAATCCACGGATCGCGAATCTGATCCGTCGATTAATCCAAAAGCCAACGGCAGAGATGAAACTTCAAACCTCGGAAGATTCCTCTACCCGCTCCCATAAATACCCCAATCTCCATTACCGATATCATCCAAATGCAAACCAAAACCGCAAATCCTCAAATTTGATTTTCTACCAAATTCACTTGAGAAAATGTCTGGTCGTGGAAAAGGTGGCAAGGGTTTGGGCAAGGGAGGGGCCAAGAGGCACAGGAAAGTTCTTCGCGATAACATTCAGGGAATCACGAAACCTGCGATTCGTAGGTTAGCGAGAAGAGGTGGTGTTAAGAGAATCAGTGGTTTGATCTACGAGGAAACTAGGGGAGTTCTGAAGATTTTCTTGGAGAACGTGATTCGCGATGCTGTGACCTACACCGAGCACGCTAGGAGGAAGACGGTGACTGCCATGGATGTGGTTTATGCGCTCAAGAGGCAGGGAAGGACCCTCTACGGTTTTGGAGGCTAAAGAATTGAACCCTTTTTTTTTTGTGTTGGAGGATAAGACATTGGTTCTTTTGAATTTGCCTGGTGTTTTAGTTTAGGTTTGTTCTGTAACATAACGAATCTCTGGTTTGCACAGAAAATGTATGACTTTAATTGAAATTAAATGAAGGAGTATCGTTTTCGTGGGACATATTATTTCGGTTAAATTAGTTCTTTTTTTAAATTTATTATTTAGGTTTAATTTGATTTTAATATTTTTAATTTGATAATTTAATTTTTAATAGTAATTTAATTTAAGTTTTTAATTTTTAAAATTAATTTAATTTATAAAAATAAATATTTTGTGTCAAAATATATCTAATTTTTATAATTTAAATTTAAATATTAATTAAATTGATTAAAAAATTGAAAAATAAATTAAAGAACTAAATAATATATACTACAATCTACTAGAGTTCATTTTCTCTTAGGTCCTTTTGGTTTTGAATTCTATCATTGGGAAACAAGTATCATTATGTGCTCTCCGTAAATATTGAAAGGTGTTATTCGTAGGTCCAAATGGGGAAAACAGCGTCCTCTGTGGTAGAAAAGTGCAATAGTGGTCATGGACCGGGCTATTCTCATTTCTGCAACAGTAGGCATTCAGGATTTGGATGTTTTTGGCTGCTACAAGTTTGTGTCTCAATCCAAAGGTTTTTAATTGAATTGAGTATTAGAATTCTCAAATGAAATGATTTGAGGAGAAATGCAACTGACACTAACAAATTGTCAGATATACAGGTATGTCTAACTATTTAATATTACTCTTAACATCGTACTTAATTAAACTAAACAAAGCTCATTAATATGATATGATTAGTAGATTATTTTGCTCTTTAAACATGTGATCAGTGATTCAATTTTTGACTTGTGTTCATAAAAAAAAAATATATTAAAAAATGTCAATCTTTGAATGAATTTCAATATTTTTAGGGATTAGTTACAAATTTTTTGTCAAGAAATATCATAATTCATCCAAAAAATTAAACAAAGCTCAAACTTGTTTCATATAAAAATAAGTTCGTTGGGTCAAATTGAAGAAAATTTAGATCAACAATATAAAAAGTGAAGTTAAGAATGAGGTAAAAAGAATTAGAAACACTTACAGAGTTGAGATGATTTTTTTATTATTAAAGTATAAAGTATAAGTTTACCTCATTTTATTGTTCTTTTCAACTCTTTTTTACTGCAAACGAACGAACCCTTAGTTATTACAAATTATTGGTTATTTACATCTCAAGAATAACTAGTAATACTCTTAGGGCTTGTTTGGATACAGCTAGAAGTGTTTTTGAGATCTTTTTTATTGAAAATATAGTACATTTTTCAATAAAGAAGTTCCCAAAAGTACTTCTAACCTTGTATCCAAACAGATTCATAATCCGGAAAATGAATCTCAGAGCCTTTACTTGTGAGTATTATTAGTAATAAAAGAAAAACCCAGCTACAGCCTACAAGAACCTTTGCAAGGCAGCCAGCACATGCGTTGCCTTGTCTTAATGTGTGTTGAAGTCTCAGCAGCCATTGCTTGTTGATGAGAGTGCCTATGCTGTTTATGCTTAATTGACAGACTCCTTTGAAACCAAATTTGAATTCTAAGTCTTTACACCAGTAACTTCTCTGCTAGAATGCCCTAATGATTTCCCATCAGTCCCTTTTATTCATGTAGAAGCATTTATTTGTTTGTTTTAGAATCTAAAACTCCAGCTCTTAGGCATGAAATTAATGTCTTCAAAGCCTAGGTGTTGAAACGTTTGAGTGTTGAATTGCACGAGAACTTAAAGTGCTGGGATTTCTACAAAATACAATAAAAAAAATGATAGAGCAACTTCACAATATTGTCCTTGAATGCATTGTCTTTCCCATCAGCAATATTTGATTAACAAAGTCGTTTGGCCCCTAAGACTAAATTGAATAATGGCTCTTAGATCAGTCAAAATAGCTAAAAGTCTAACCAAAGCGATTCCATTATCCCCAAACGTTACGTTTACAGTTATTGTGGAATGGAAGCAAGACCCGCAAGGAGATGCCAAATGGAAAGAATATTGATAGAATGATAGGTCTAATTGGTGTCTCCGTCGTGTTGTTTTCTTCAAACATACTCTCTAATATATTCATTCATTATAATATACTATGTGCTCTTAGGTCAAATTTATTAAAAAATAAATTATAAGTAAAGACTTATTGAATAAGAAATGGGATCTAAGCATAATTTTTTAATATTTAATAATTTTAACTAATAATTAAAAGGGTATTTGAAAGAATATGTTAACAAATATATTATTAGCAATAACATTCTTGTATAAATAAATTAGATATTTTGACTTAATTATAGAAAGGGAAAACATTGAAATGATGAGTAGGGTTCACACATGGTCTTTCTCAATTTGGTAGTCATTTATTCGTAAACTGATAACTGACAGTCACTTGAAATGGAGCCTAAGTGATTTAGTTTTTTCTTGTTTTTTTTTTAAATCAAAACAAAACATCAATAATTGTTGTTTGAATGAGGTAAGATAAAACTTTATATCTAACTAATTTCAAATCCTCACTCATTTTCTCATAGTAAGGTAAATACAAGTTGTTTGCAATTTGAATAAAAGACTTGTCCAATTTTGGATTCAAACGCCATCCTGTTTGGCAAATATTATAATTATAATTAAAAAAATAACTGTTAGCGGTTACTTTTGTTGAATGACATTTTTTATGTATGTCTCATTTTTTTCTTAAGGTTTTAGGGCTTTTTTGTTGGATGGCGTTATGAAATATCTCATTTTTTGGAAGAGTTATTATATTTTGACATCCAAAATTCTTAAATATCCAATTAATTCTCTTTCTCTCTCTTTTATTATCACATTACATTATCAATAATTTATCTATTTTTTCTTTCTTTTTCTCTTGAAGTTGCAAACGGTATTTAAGGTTTTGTTTGGGAGTTAAGAGGGGAAGAGAAGGAAAGAGATTCAAGGGGAAGGGAGGAGAAGAAAAGGGAGAAAAATGAGGAAAGTTACTTTCTCTTTGTTTGAGAGTTAAAAATATATTAAGAGAGGAAAATTGAGAGTTAATAAGATGTTAAATGTGAAAATTATATAATTTAAATGTAAAAATATATTAAAAATATATTCTAATATATTTTTGAATTTGTAGTTGGGATAAAATAATAATTTTAATTACTTTTTCTGCTAAAAAATTTCAAATAGGGGGACAATAATTTTTAAACTTTGGAGAATGAGTTTTAAAAATTCTCAAATTATTTTCCTCAAAAATTAAATTTTCAAAACAAGAAAATGTTACAGTTTAAATCTTTTCCTCTTCTCTCTTTCTTTTAAAAATCCCTCTCCCAAACAAAATCTAAGAGAAAGATTTTTCGTGACTTTTTTGGGTGTTAGTAGTCATTTCCGTGAACGTCTTCTCCTTCGTACCTCGAAATTGTGTGACAATTTCCTGGAATCGTCAAGCATGTCTTTCTTCCCTTACAAGACAAAGAAGAAATCAAGAAATTCAAATTTTCTGATTGTGCTGGACAGCTAGCAAATTCCTGTGGTCCATCTTTATTTTCTTGGGTCCCAATTTCGTTGTAAATACAGTTTGCTTTTTGAAAAAAATAAGAGATGTAAAAACATCATAAATAATATGATTTTTGTTTTTTAATAAAAATATTTTTACTTTGAATTTCTTAAATAATATCAATCTTTTCATCAAAGTAATTATCAAATAACAATAACACAGAGACACGCCACTAATTCATGACCTTAAATAGAAAACATTGATTTTTTTTTTTTTTTTACAATCTTTTCATCCATTAATATCTCATCTAAATACTTAAATAGATTCACAAGTACAATATCAGAACAACTTTAACACAATAAATTATAATTAACTTGAATATTAACATGAGGGAAACATTACAATATTAAAATGTTGCACTTGCAATGGTTTGTAACATTTTGTCTTTAAAAGTCTTTCTCATCTTAAAAGCAAAGTCTTTAAAGAACTGTTTATAACATTTTGGACAGTATGAACCTAGGAAAGCGCGTGTGACATAAGACTGGCAGCACATTGTGGTCCAACTCGAGCAAGCCATGGACTTGGAATGGTTTTAATGTTTTGTTATTTTCCTGTTGATCCTATGAGTCGTGGGACATAACGAATAGGACTTTTATTTATTTATAAAAAAAATTTGCAAGTTCAAGGAGACAAATTATCAATATTTGAAAAACATAATACACGAAAATGGAAGCAACTGAGATCATCTTCCTTTTATTTTTTGGTTAAAAGAGATGATATGCACTAGCTTCTGCAAATGAAGAAAACACCAACCCCCAGTTTGCATCAGTCTAACCAAAGAAAAAAGAATGTTGGATTCCAAGATAGAGGTGCAGCCAATGGCACACAGAGTCACAGTGTTGAGAACCATTCTGCTCTGACATATTTGAAGTCTTCCTTCAAGAAATTTTTTACATTGTTTTTCTCTGGGAAGAGAAAAACAGATTCAGAAGCTGCTGAAAGTGATGACAGAAAGAATACACACAAAGTTAGAGGGGTATCATGTAAGTTTGATGAATAATGATATGTGTTTTCTTTTCTGCAATTGATGATGTTAAATGATTTCATTGTGTTTTTTTTTTTTTTTTTTTAATCAGTGATTTTGTGTTTGTTTATGGTACGCTTTATGTATAATGCTTTTGGGGGTGTTTATCTTAGTGCACAATCATGTGTTTTTGCAAAACTAAAATTTATTGGAATTTGCAGCTTCCACAGATGTATCATCTGATAGTTCCAAGAGTTCATCCAAAAGGGTGTTTTCTCATTCCTCTGCATCATCTGGCCCTGCAAGTAGTCAGCTTGGAATGGGAAATTTCACCTTTGAGGATATCTACAAGGCAACGGCAAAGTTCTCTCTAGATAATAAGATTGGGGACGGTGCGTTTGGAACAGTGTATAAGGGAAAGCTTAATGATGGATCCCTTGTGGCTGTAAAGCGTGCCAAGAAGGTATGGTATAATAATCATCTTTTGATTATTTCACATCTCTAGAATTGTTCAATTGTGCTATAAGTTGATGTAAGAGAAGCAGGTTCGTCATATATAAGCATGATCATGTATGGCTTTTTTAGTTTTATTACTTTTTATTGATGAGCCTGATCTAGTGAAGTTTCTTGGCAGGATTTACTAAACAAGAACTTAGCTGAGTTCAAGAATGAAATAAACACCTTGTCAAAAATTGAGCACATCAACCTTGTAAGGTGGTATGGATATTTGGAGCATGGACATGAAAAAATTATTGTTGTTGAATATGTTAGTAATGGAACTCTTCGGGAACATTTAGATGGTAAGTCCAGGTTTATAGTGGAACTCTGTCTAATGGTCTTAGCAATCCCTCATAGTCTATATATTGGTCCATAATGAAGTTATCAAATACATCAACTTTATAGTCAGTTTCTATAGCCTTTATTGACATAAACAGAAATTGGCACTTATTAATGCAGGTATTCGGGGAGATGTACTAGAAATTGGTGAGCGTCTAGACATAGCAATTGATATAGCTCATGCAATTACTTACCTTCATATGTACACAGGTATGTGTCCTTAGAATTAGGTTACAAAACAAAGAAATATGTAACAACGGCTTGCTTAATTATTGCATTACATTTACATGTATTCATGCATGCCATTTGCAAAAAAGTTTGATAAAGTAATCTTACAACAATCTTTAGTCTTATTTGTGCTCTTATTGACTGAATGTATGTGTTGTTTGATTGACAGATCATCCAATTATTCATAGAGACATCAAAGCATCAAATATCTTAATCACTGATAAACTAAGGGCCAAAGTGGCAGACTTTGGTTTTGCTCGGTTGGGACCAGAAGACCCAGGTGCAACCCATATTTCAACTCAAATTAAAGGAACTGCTGGCTACATGGATCCTGATTACATGCGAACTCACCATCTCTCTGAAAAGAGCGATGTTTATTCCTTCGGCGTGTTGCTTGTTGAAATGATGACAGGAAGACATCCAGTTGAACCACAGAGACCTCTCAGTGAGAGAGTTACAATTAAATGGGTAAGTTGGTCCAATCCATCAAATAGATTGCAAAGAAACAAGTATTTTTACTCCATGAGAACATGCATCTAAAAAAAAAAAAACTACGTACCCCATTGCCCAGATGCTCCACGGTATGCGCAGGTAAGGGGAAGGATATTGTATGCAGCCTTACCCTTGCATATGCAAAGAGGTTGTTTCCGGATTTGAACCCATGACCAACAAGTCATCAAAGGGGAGGGATGTTGTACGCAACCTTACTCTATGAGAACATGCATCATTTTAGAATAAATTGTGCTTGGTTCAATCGTATCCCAGACAAAATATAGAAAACATAAAGACATTTTTGTGCTGCATCCTAGTATTCTAAGCATACACATTGTGGTTTGTGGATTATTCAAGAAATAGATATTACATTTTCTGTTTGACATTAATTTTCTTCTTGTTTTGAAGTATGTAGCAAGTAGCTAAACTGTCCCAGGAGTCATTTTGAACTATTAAAAGCATTGTTGCCTCTGTTTGTAAGTGTACATAATTAATTCAAAGGCCATGGGGATAAACTAATCTAATGCCAAAGAGGTTGAATTTAGTATCTCTGTTCACAGCAAATTTCTTATCAGAGAATTCGGAAACTAGTGATAGCAATAAGTTGCTAGTATTACCTTATTACTAGATGTTGTTTGATAATTATTCTCTTCATGAAAGTTTAAGTCTCAAGTTTAGTTCTACAGAACTTATCTAGTTTTACGTCTTACTTTGGAGTCATTGATTAAACAACCATTCTATTGGACACTGGCCATGACTGGATATATCTTTCTCTCATAACACTTGTAGGTCTTCAAGGCAAGTAGAAGATTAAGCAATTAAAAGCTTATTATGGACAGTAATAGGCTGATAGGATATTATTGGATTTCTGAAAACAAGGACATGCAGGAAAATAATTAAATATTCTTTGCTTAATTTCCAATTCCTTGGTTCATTAACCATAATCTATTTAATAGAAAAATTTAATGGACTAATTCTAGCTAACTTACTAATATCAAATCAGTAATCTTGGCCAAAAAATGAACTCAGACTTATATCATAAGGTCTCTTTTCTATTGTTGACTCAATAATTAAGTTTAATTTGATCTTCAATTTGAACCAGAATCGTTCTTGTAAAACATACAGTATTCTTAAAGACTAAGGGCCTGTTTGGGTAAGCTTCTCTAGAAGTATTTCTAGAAGAAGAAAATAAGAGCAAAAAGATGAAATGAGCTTCTCCATAAGTAAAAGTAAGCTCTCCATTAGTTAATTTGTAGAAGCTAACCAATGTAGCTTCTCTAAAAAATGAGATGACATCTACAAATTAACTAATGAAGAGCTTATTTTTACTTATGAAAAAGCTCATTTCATTTTTTTCTCCTTATTTTTCTCTTCTAGAAGTGCTTCTAGAGAAGCTAACATCCAAACAGGCCCTAAGTCATTATCATTGAGGCGACGGAAAGTAATAATGGTTTAGCAATGTTTGTGGAACAAAGATCAAATTAGAGCCATACAGTGATCCTTGCTATATGTAATCATCTTACTTCTTGTTTCTACAAGGCTATGATATAAATTCATTTAGCAACTTGAATTACATATGCTAATAGCATAGTATGCAAAGCATAGCATACCACTTCCTTTGTATCTTACAATGATCATGACAATGAAATAGATTGAGAACTGAGAACATACCCTTCAATGAACCCCAAGTTGATATGATTTGCATGAAATGCAGGCAATGCAGTTGTTGAAACAAAGAGAAGTTGTGATTGCCATGGATCCGAGACTGAGGAGAAATCCAGCCTCAAACAAGGCAGTACAAAAGGTTCTCAAGCTAGCTTTCCAATGCCTTGCACCAGGGAGACGACCACGACCATCTATGAAGAGTTGTGCAGAGGTTCTGTGGGAGATCCGTAAAGATTTTAGAGAAAAAGCATTTTCTCATCCTCCTCATGGTCCTCACCATTCTGCAGATTTTCCTCAAAGAGATGCTAGGAAGAATAGGCATAAGACATATGGTATTGAAGATGGTAAAGGCTATAAATTTGTATCTGCTTAACAAAATTAACATTTGAAGTACACACATGTCTACTACAGATATTGTTTGTATTATGTTCATTACTTGAAGCTGTTAATTTCTTGAGGTTTTTCCCTCTTCCATTTTGAAATTCTCAAGGTTTAAGAATGTTGAGACTGGAAAGAAGGGTTTGTTTGTGGCCCAAATGGATGAGATTACAAAAAATAAAGGGAAAATCAGCAGCTTGAATTTCAGTGTATTCTAGTTTTGTCTTTTGTTCAGCATTTGTCGATAGCATTCTATATATGTAGCTTGGGGTGTTTTATAAAGTCTATTGTAAACACTAAGCAGTGAGAATATATATATATATATATATATATATATTTTTTTTTTTATTGATTGGCTTCAATAATATAATTATAATTTTTGGAGAAGTTATGGTTAACATGGAATTTGTTTATTTATTTGGTTCATAACACGGCCATTGAAGAAAGATCCTCAATTAGCATGCAGCAATCTTACGAGAAGCCTAACATTGAAGAGCATTAAAGCTTGGTAGAAACATCTACATCATATCACTAGACAACTTTAAAAGGGGAACTAATGAGGCAAACATGTGATCACCTTCTAGTAAAAGGTTATAGAAAGCAATCAATTTTTAACCAAGATTGACATGTTTGTCCCATTTTATTGCAAAGTATTTGTTATCTAAGTCCTTTTTTTTTTTTTTCAAAAAAGAAAGTCTGTTTTATTAAACAAAATTACAGTATGCATCTTTTAACTCTTTCTTTTTGGTACAATAAGGAATAAAAAAAGACAGAAAGGAAAGCCTAAGCTACAACAGCAGCTAGATCACGGAGAAACTCATCCATAGCTTCAGGAGGAGGTGTCAAAAACTTTGAGATACATGTATCCTTTTAGCTCCCAATCTGGCCAACATGTCATGGAATGTATGATATCATCACAGTTACAGCCCACTCACGTTGCAGAAGTTACTTAAGGCCAGCCAATCTTATTTTCACAGTCCACTCCTTTAAGGCTTGTTTGGGTACGAGTCAGAAATACTTTTGAAGACTTCTCTATTAAAAATATAATGTTTTTTTCAGTAGAGAAGTTCCCAAAAATACTTCTTACCTTGTATCCAAAAAGACATACCATTTGTATTAATTATTTTTTGGTCTCCACTTTTTTAAAACCATTTTACCCTTGATAATATTAAATCTTACATACATATTAATTAAACTGACCTAAATTATCCACTTTTTCAAACCATGATTCAGTTTTTTCCGTCTCTTAAATTACTAGCGAACACAACTTTTCCATTCATTCAGCCTTCTGGCTTCACTCCTCTCTCTTATATGATTGCACATGAAGAAGCAAATTCTTAATTTTAGCATTCGTATGTGTTTATAGTTTTTCCTCTCTTCATCGATCCACCTGAATTGAAGATATTGTAATGTTATCTTTCATACTACATTCAATTTAATTTTCTCTGCTCTGCCTATGAAATTCAAACTCTTAAACTTCATTCTTAATTTTCACTTCTACATTTGTTATTATTATTAGAAAAGTTTCATTGCACTTATTTTTTGAAATACAATACGCTTGCACCCATTCTTTTTTGTACTTCTTTTATACCGTTGGTTTCTATCTACTTATTTTTTCTCTAGTTTTTTGAATAACCTTTTATAATTCTACTATCTTAAATTTGCACGTGAATTAAGTGTCGTGTAACATAGACAGAAATTTAGTTTTTTAATTAAATTTTTATTTAATTTGCACTCTCTTAGATATGAGACTTCTATATTTCTTATACCACATGCTTAATTCTTCTTTTTCTTTCTGCAGTTTCATGGCTCAAGTTGAAAGGTGCAAAGATAGAAAACAACGGCAAATGATATCTTTTAATTATAAGTGTCATGTAATTGCTTATGAGTGTAAATTATTATAATTATAATTTTTCTTTAATGGTGCAATTGAGTATTTTTTTCGACTTTCTTTTTTTAAATTTTAAATAATTTTTAATTTAATTATTTAATAAATAATATATAAATATAAAAAATATTAAAAATATTTTTATTTTTAAATAATTAAATAAAAATTATTTACAATTTTTAAAAAATATAAACAAAAAAATGAAATACTAAATTAAAAAATATAAAAATATAAAATAGAAATCTTAAATAAATTTATAATTTTTAAAAAAACAAATCATACGACTTTAAAATCATAAAATAAAATAAAAAATCATAAGACTTTAAAGTCTTAACTCTTTAAAAAAAAAATTTAATTGAAGTCGTTTAAAATATTATGACCTTAGTTTAAAAAGTTAAAAAAAATTTTGTTATAATTTTAAAGTCGTAAATTTTTTAAAAAAATTAAGTTGAAGTTATAAACTCTTTTATGATTTCAGGTTAAAAAAATAATAAATTATAATATTAGTTACGATTTAAGTCCTAAAAAATCATAATGTTACCTTATTCCATTTTGAAAAATTATTTAAAATCGACTATCAAATAGTAATAAATCAAATAGAACACTCTAAATGGTAATAAAGTCTTTTTGACTACACCTTTTCTTATTATTTTTATTTTTTGGTATTTTGATTGTTAGGGAAGTGACTGGAATGGTGGAATGCAATTTCGAATTTATAGCACTATGAAAACAAACGAACAAATTAGGTTATTATGGTATGTTTGGTAAGAAAAAAAAATAGAGAGAAAAAAATACTCATAATAATATAATTTCTTTTATTTATATTAAAAAAATGAAACGAAAAAAGAAAAAAAATTAACGTATAGAAATGAAAATTTAAAAATTTCTTTTATTTCACTTTCCTTTTAATTCAAATTTCAATTTTTTCTTTTATTTCTACTTTCTTTTCCTCATTCCAAACATACTATAAAGTCTTATCCATAC
>PYAF01000004.1:543397-554275 GCA_007407185.1 Glycine tomentella
ATTTTATTAAAATAAGATAATGTATTTCTACTTTCTTTTCCTCATTCCAAACATACTATAAAGTCTTATCCATACCAACTGATTTATATGGGATAGAGGATGGACATATACACCTTCTTATTTCAATAAAATCACTAGTATTTTTTCTAAAATATTATATTTTGTATCATCTAATTTTATGTATTTGAATTTCCTTACCAATTCACATGTAAAAGTAAGTAAATACATTATCTTATTTTAATAAAATACAAAAAAAATCATATTTTGTATCCTATAATTTTATATTTTGAACCTCCTAATTTTATGTATTTGAACCTCCTTACCAGTTCACATGTAAGAGTAAGTAAATACATCTTTTTATTTTAATAAAATACAAATATTTATCTTAAAATTTTATATTTTATATCTCTTATCTTCATATTTAAATCCAAATATTTAATATAATCATGATAATTTCCATTTTTATTTTTTAAATAAATTAACCTCAGTGATTCCAGTCTCCGCCACCCCACTGCTTGTCCACTCCTTTGCTAATTTTTTTTCCTTTATTTCTTTTCTTCAGTTCCGTTGTTGGTACTCACAAATTAAAAATTATCCATGTTTTCGCTTTTCACACGTCAGATTCCTGGTTTGAATAAATAAATAAATAAATACATCTCGGAATCAAGTCATCAATTCAAATATAAAAGACTAAATATAAAAAATATAAAGGATTAAAGCTCACTCTCTTAAAAGTATTAAATATCTATATGTATTTGGTTTAAAGAAATATTTTATATTAATAGTTAAAAATATTATATGATCCTCTTAGTCCATATGTATTAAATAATTCTATCTAGTAAAAATTAAATTTTTATACATAAAAAAAATTAGTCTCTATTAAATAAATTTCTACCCTTGAATAATATTCTGAATTCACTCAAAAAACATAAAAAAATATTATATTATTTTTACCCGTTTTCAGTAATAAACTATTTCTTTAACCAATAATAATTTTTGAAAAAAAAATGTTGTCCACATCCACAGTCAATAGAAAAATAATTTTATGGAAATAATAAAAAAAAGATAGTACAGTAAAAAATAATAAAAAACAACAAAGATTTGGCTAATAATAAAAGATGCAATTATCCTATGTATGGTTATCCAGTTTTCTAATTATCCAGTTTCTAGATATCTATTGTATAAAGTTTTAAAAAGTAGAATGAATATAAAATATTCCAATTTATATAATTTTTATGTACTATAATTGATTTTAAGATTTTATTAAAAATACAATATAAAATATGTATTAATTAAATTGTCCAGAAGGAATGAATATGGAATGTCAAGTGTGATCATCACACGGAATAAATCTTCTTTTATATAGATATAATAGATTAAAAAAATCAAATTAAATTTTAAAATTGAAATGACACTAAAAATACATTAAAACCATTGTAATATATTAGTGGACAACGTCTCAACCAAAATCTCTTATTCATGTACTACTAGCAATGATCCCACTAGGAATCAGTGGTGCTATTTGATGTGTCTCAAATTGGACAAGGACGGCCTATATTAACTTAACTTGAATACAAACATGTCAAACGTTTTTAACAATTAATTAGACTATAAATGCAAATGCAAATGCAAATGATTCATATCTGTATCTAAAGATCAAATTAGGCTACTTAATACGATCTTAAGATGAATTAAATGATAACTATAAGCTGAATATTAAATTCTCTTCAATATTAATATCTATTTCCCTTGCTCACATACTATTTTTTATTTTTTTGGCATTTGGTTAATTTATATTTCTTAAATTCCCTAATATCATGTCTTCATGCCTATGAGTAATGCCTCTTATAATAATTTGCTTAATCCCATTTATCTTATAATTTACTAATGAGATTAGGCTTTTTTTTTTCTTTGACTGAATTAATGGCACTAGGCTTAAGCCTTTAAAAAGGACATATATTAATTATATTTAATTAATAGGCTGAGATGATTTTAGAAAATTTGATCGAAAAAATACTCCAATTTAGTAATAATTTTTTTATAATTAATTTAGTAATAATTTTTTAAAATACCTAGTGATGTAAATTTAGAAGATTAAATTAAGACATTTTTAAAACAATGACATTAATTATTGTGCTTTTGTTAATCGAGTTACTCCTCTTATTGGACACAAAATACCTAGTCCGTTTGTTTGTAATTGGATATGGTGAAATTATTTGATAACAAATGTTTATTAGAAATTGCAATTTTAACGCTTAGATTAGTTAGCCTTATCAACTATAAATTCGGGGGTTGTGGACCGCTTAGTGAGGTACCTTTTTACGAAAGCCTAATAGGACGAATCTAACTCTTATTTTTTCTTAACGAAGTTTATTATTATTATTTTCTTTTAAATTTTATAAAGCTTTGACTAAGTATCTTAGTGCATGTTTGGATGTTAATTGAAGGACTTAAAAACTGTTTTTATTCTTAAAATAGCATTTTTATTTTTGTCTTAAAATTCAACAAATATATATATATATATATATATATTGGAATTCTAATTCAAATATAACCTTAATTATTATTAATAACATCAATTTTTTTTATAAAGATAACATCACCCTTTATTTAAACATAATAAAGAATAGTGGATTAAATTCGACTCAACCTTTAACATCTGATCATAAACAAATTAGATAATAAATTTTATTATTTATAAAATAATTATTATTTACAAAATATTTGTTAATAAATTCTATTTGTTATAAATAAATTAGATAATAAATTCTATTTGTTATAATAATAAATTTTTATTATAAATTGATTATTTTTTTACAAAATTTTTTTTTCTTCAAATAGTCTAACTCGATTTATCCAACCCAAGGCATTTGGATATCTAAAAAAAAAAATTACATAAGTCCAACTTAATCCAACTTATAAATTTTTGATAGATTAAATAATAAATTTAGTTAAATCCAATCTAATCCAACCCATTAACGGATAAAGGGGTACTTGAATAAGTATATTTAAACATTTACCAGCGCCAATACTTTGTTTCATTTTACCGTTGATTTAAAGCATGAAAGTGATATACTTTATGGACAGAAAAAAAAAATGATAAAAATGTTTTTCTATTATTTTGCATTGTCTTCTAATAGAAAATTCTGAGAAACAAAACTACGAGATTAATGCTAGAGTTAGAAATACAATATTTTAGATAAGTGATATCATTATATCAACACACATTCTTTTTATATTTGTTGAAGTTGAACAAATAATATATAATAATTTTGGTTATTTTTTACAATAAATATCTCTCTAATAATATTTTTCATGATTTTTGATTAATTGGTAACGTATTTTTTACACTAACAATATATAAATTAACTTCATTAGAATTATGTAAATTTTATTAATTCAGAAAAGAAAACCATCCGAAACAAAATAAAACTCACACAATTAGTAAGAACAATACCGATTTCAATAAACAAAGTGTTTAGTAATAATGCACAAAATTTATATTATTATTTAATCACATATTATATTATCGTTGATATAATTTTTAAGATAATTTTATTAAACACCAAAATTTTATATAAATAATAATTTTGTAATTAAATAATAATATAAAAATATTATATACTGTTAGAACATAATATTTTCATAAACAAAAGCAAATTTATTGAAAAAAGAGTGTATTATTATTATTATTTGTAACATCTATCAAAACTTGAGATATTTTCCTATTTACAAAGCGACGAAACTACGGTGAGAATTTGCTCGGAATATTTACGCACATAAAATTTGGGTGTTTCGTAGAAAAGAGGAAGACAACGACAAGAAGAAGGGATCCTTAATTTGAAAGCATATCCCATATGGCCATATCCTATTCCCTTCACTATTTGAAAGCATCAGTGCATGCAAATTTAACCAATAAAAACAAAATAAATAAATACATAAAAAACAAGACTCAAATTTAGAAACAGTTTCTATACATATATTACTTATAATATGCCTTCCAATTTCCAATTAAAATTTAAAAAGTAGATAGCTATATGACATTTCTAATTGAAAATCAAAATGCATTTATGGGACACCCCAAACCCCCACGTAGCCATGCTGAAAAATAAGTAACTATACTAACAACTAAAACTTTACCAGTAAAAAAGAAAACAAACAAACTAATTGCTTCCGTGTTTTCCAAATCTGATTTCCAGTTCCCCGGAGATGAAGATGTCTCTCCGGCGTGGAGTCCCTCTTTCTCTGTTGGTCCTCTTCCTCCTCCTGGTCTCTCCGGCGGCGACCTTGGGCTTCCGCAAGAAGCACAAGATCCCGGGGCCGATCAAAACCATAGTGGTGATAGTGATGGAGAACCGCTCTTTCGACCACGTCCTCGGCTGGCTGAAATCCTCCCGGCCCGACATCGATGGCCTCACCGGCAGCGAATCCAACCCCCTCTCCGTCTCCTCCCCCTCCTCCCCCACAATCCCCGTCACTGACGACGCCCTCTTCATCGACGCCGACCCCGGCCACTCCTTCCAGGCCATCCGCGAGCAAATCTTCGGATCCAACGACACCTCCGCAGTCCCTCCCCCAATGAACGGCTTCGCGCAGCAAGCCGAGTCAATCCTCCCTGGCTTCTCCAAAACCGTCATGAGCGGTTTCAAACCCCATACCCTCCCCGTCTACACTGCTCTTGCTAACCAATTCGGTTTATTCGACAAATGGTTCGCCTCCGTTCCGGCTTCCACCCAGCCCAACCGCTTCTACGTCCACTCCGCCACCTCCCACGGCGCCATGAGCAACGTCCGCAAGGACCTCATCCACGGCTTCCCCCAGAAAACCATCTTCGACTCCCTCAACGACAACGGCCTCTCCTTCGGCGTCTACTACCAGAACATTCCCGCCACTCTCTTCTTCAAGAGCCTGCGCAAGCTCAAGAATGCGGTTAAGTTCCACGACTACGCCTTGAAGTTCAAGAAGCACTCCCAGAAGGGTAAGCTTCCGAACTACGTGGTGGTGGAGCAGAGGTACTTCGATGTTGAGGTTTTTCCGGCGAACGATGACCACCCCTCGCATGACGTGGCGGCGGGGCAGATGTTCGTGAAGGAGGTGTACGAGGTTTTGAGGAAGAGTCCGCAGTGGGAGGAGATGGCGGTGCTGATTACTTACGATGAGCATGGTGGGTTTTATGATCATGTGGCGACGCCGGTGGAAGGGGTGCCTAACCCCGATGGGATCATTGGGCCGCACCCTTATTACTTTCGGTTTGATAGGTTGGGGGTCAGGGTGCCCACGTTTATTATCTCGCCTTGGATCGACAAGGGTACTGGTATGTGCTCTAAAGTTTTCATCTTTTTCAGGTCGTGTTGGTTTAACTGAGATTTGAGATGATTTGGGTTTTGTTTGGTTTGTTTTGTTTCTTTGAAAATTTAGAAAATTATTTCTAACACAAGTTTTTTCAAAACCAAAAAATAGAAACTGCTGAGAGATGTTTTTTCATCCTCAAGTAGTCTGTTCAGGTGTTCAGGGGACAAGTTTTTTGAAAAGTTTTGAGGTTGCATTGGGTAATTGAGATGGTTTGGGTTTTGTCTGATTTTAAAAGACTGTTTTTTAAAATATTTTTCATTCGAATTTGAAAATTATTTCTAAAATAAGTGTTTGGAAAGCCAAAAAACAGAAGCAGGTGGGAGATGGTTTTTCGTCCTCTTCTTGAAGTGCTTTGTGTTCTGTTTCGTTTTGATGGTTTGGGATGAGTTCTGTTTTGGTTTTGTGGATTGACTTTGCTGAATGTTTTTTTTGGCTTTGTTGGGTTGAGATAGGGGATTTTGACTTGTTGCTCAGTGTGTTTTTGTTGTTGGTCTTGGAATTTTGACGCAGATTGGGTTGTTTTGCATTGTACCTTTAGGCTTGGTTTGAGTATACTTGTGCATGAAGAGGTTTAGGTTTATTTGGTTGGTGTTTGGAGTTTTGAGGACATTAATTAAATACTATTTGATTGCTTTTGTGGGATTTGTATTGTACATAACTTTGTTGATGTCATTTTGGGTCTTGACGTAGAGACAATTGGCATATAGGTTGGTACTGGTAATGGAGTTTTGAGATACAAGTGTTTCTAGTTTTACATGAATCAACTCACTCTTGCACTTGATGGAGTTATGTGCATGTACCATTAACAGTATTTTTATTTATTAATGGGAAATTTTTTGTATTACTTCAAAATGATGTACTGAATTTTATGCTCCTGTGTACTTGTATAATATGCTGAAAACTAGTTTTGGTCATCTTTGTGTACACTGTATTTCTCACTTATCATTGAGTAATCTAGTTTGAGCATTTATGTAGTGAATGAACAATAAGAAAGTAGCTTATTGCTTGAAACCAAATATGGAATATATGTGACAATGATGAGAAATATTTCCACTACATTGCAATATTTAAAAACTGTGAACAAAGCAAATATTGGAACTCTGAAGTTCACTTTTTTGTGTCTGGTTGTATGTTTTTCCTTATGTTGTTATTCCTGTTGTTGCTTCTTTTGTCCAATTTCTCAAAAGTAAGTTTTAATTATTTCAGTACATGTTTGTTGGTACCATTTTCAGCATGAGTTTGTTCTTGATTTTTTTTTTTTTTTTTTTTTTTTTATTTTTTTTTTTTTTTTTTTTTTTTTTTTTTTTTTTTTTTTTTTTTTTTTTTTTTTTTTTTTTTTTTTTTTTTTTTTTTTTTTTTTTTTGCAGTGATTCATGAAGCAGAGGGGCCAACACCATATTCTCAATATGAACATTCCTCTATCCCTGCCACAGTAAAGAAGCTTTTCAATTTAAAATCCAATTTCTTGACAGAGAGAGATGCATGGGCTGGTACCTTTGAAAAGTACTTTTACATTCGAGATACTCCTCGTGATGATTGTCCAGGTTTGCATCTACTTCTTTGATAGTTTCATAGTTACATCTAATTCCAGCTTCTTGGTACTCTGTTATGGTTGCAAAATCAATACTTTTTGAACTATGATATATGCTTTAGTATATTCATTTGTAGTCTCTAGTCCAGGCATCCAATGAAAGCAACCTTTTCCTGACCAGACAAGATTATGTGTTAAAATTTGGTCCATCATCAAAAACTAACGTCAAATTAATGTATAAATACATTATAATACTGGTCTGCATTTTTTCTTTTGACAAACTCAAGATGAGCAATAGACTCTGAAATTTTCATCCAATGCAATAAACCTAATGTGGACACCAGTCTTGGTGCTAGGCAAGCCATGCCTGAATGCAGTCTTGGAAATTTCCTGTGTCTCCCATGCTAACTGCAATAAGAAAAAGCTAGTAAGTTTCCACTTTTGTCTATATTTAAAAATCAGGTTTGGAAGTATATTGAAATATCAATGGTGCACTTGTTGGTATGAAGATCCAAAAACATAGTACACAAAGCTTTTTATCTGTCTTTGTCTTTTTAGAGCCGTTTGATGCAAGTGATTTATTTATTTCCTGCATTATGTTTATAACAATTATTTCCAATTATATAGAAACTCTTCCAGACATCAAGATGCTAAGGCAACATGGACCAAGAGAAGACTCAAGTCTTTCAGAATTCCAAGTGGAATTAATCCAGCTTGCATCTCAGCTCAATGGTGATTATGTACTCAACTCCTATCCAAACATTGGTAAAACTATGACAGTGAAAGAAGCAAACAGGTACGCCGAAGATGCGGTGAGGAGGTTCCTGGAAGCTGCAAAGGCTGCTCTTAAAGCTGGGGCAAATGAATCAGCCATTGTCACGATGAGGCCTTCCCTCACAAGCAGAGTTGCTGAGGGAGATAACCACAAACTTGTAGAATCTTACTGATTCTTTCACTATACCGCTGTAAATATGGTATATATTTACATATTCACTATAATGTTTAGGAAAAAAATTACGAGTGTTCTTAGTAAAAGTATTTTCAGCTTAAGAACAAATTAGTCAGATAATTGATTAATTTTGTTCTACATGAATATCGATCACCATTTTAGTGGTTGATTGTTCTTAAATTGAAAAGAATTTTACCAGGAATAATTTTATTTCTGGTAAATTATTCTTAAAATAGAGAAACTTCTATAAATATTTATTGTATTTCCTAAATATTTGACTTCTGATACAAAACAATATGTATTACGTGTACTGTGTTGTCTTGTATGAAATGTTGTTCCTAGTTAGGAAGAAATTAACAACTTTAATTAATTTCATTTGAACTTTTTATTATTCTCTAATAGTCTAATAATTTATTTCCTTTATAAAAAAGTCTAATGATTGACTTCTATTTTGTGGATTTGTGACAAGAATGTAAAACTGAAATCACTGGAGACAAAAGTGTGTCAAGACTTCTTTACTCTATTATAAAAAATAAGTAAAGGTGACAAAATGAATATCCAATCTAATGAGGCCTATTTCGATGTGAATTGTATGGGATTGATATAAAGTATTGGACTAAAAAAGTTTAAATTTAATTTGAACATCTAAAATAAGCTCAAGTCTTATAAAACTCATTTGTCTAGAATTTTTAGCAAGTTTTTCATGACTAAGCTCATATCGAACTATGATCATAACGAATTAAAATGACATATTTAATTTGAGCTAAAAATTTAAAATTCAAATCCTACATTATTTATGGTTAGAGGGGCTAGCATTTTTTTTTACCTCCTTGCATAAGTTTCCTTTGAAAACAATATTGAACATCCATGGTCATGTACTTGAATTAATAAATTTTAGGCTCTTATATTACGGATATTTAACATGCAACCTCAATGATTGTTGAAGTGATAAGACTAAATACATGTCACACCATTATTAAAGAGTTATAATTATTATTTTAAATAACTTTAAAATTTGTAATTAATTACAGGGTTAATATTATTTAAAATCTTATTTAAAAGACTAAAAATATATTTAAGTTAAAATTCAAAGTCAATAATAGAATTAATTTAAAATTAAATGCCAATAACAATGGAATATATTAAAATTAAAGTGTAACTTATGCCAATCCTTTAAGAAAGCATGTAAAACAGATAGAAATAAAATAAAAGATTCATTTTTTTAAAAAGTGACACATGACTTTTTCAAGTCAGGTGTGATTTTTAATTTTTGTTATTCATATTTGGTTGTATGATTGAGCTCTCTTCCCAATGTAAAAATAACTTTCTCACTGGATATGTTCCCTAGTCACAATTATATCTAAAATTTAATAATTATATAATAAATTAAGAGAAATCTTAAAAGTAACTTTCTTCTTTCAATTCATCCTTCATTGTATTTGAGAAGAAAAAAAAACATTCATCCTTTATTTTAAATAGGTATTCGCATGTTATCGTTAAAATACAATTTAGTCCCACATATAAGGATTAAATTCCATTTTAAGGATAATATACAAATACTAAATTACATTTTATTGATTATATTCAGGGACATAACTGAAATGAAGGATGAATGTGAAAGACATTTTTAAGGATTTTTTTTTAATTTATTAGCATTAAGGAACTAATTTGAAACTATTGTGCAAAAAAAAAAAAATCAAACAATCCGCCCCAAATATTTATCAATTAATCCTTAGTTTTGAATAATATTTTGTCACATTATGAAAATTAACACACTTAATTATCCTTATAAATAATATTAATAAAGAGAACTTTAACGTATTGCCACGTTATGAAATTATGAAAATTAACGTACCTAATTATCCTTATAAATAATATTCATAAAGAGAACTTTAACGTATTGCCACCTTATGAAAATTAATAGATTTATTATTATTATTATTATTATTATTATTATTATTATTATTATTATTATTATTATAAATAATGTCAGAAACACAACTTTGTAAAAGAAAAAAATTGATCTAAAAATCACTCTCAACAGATATACACAAATGACAAAAAAAAGTGAAGTGTTTATGTTTAATGACATGGACATTGATAGCATAATTCGTGAGATGTCACCGGCATAAAACTTGAGTTTCAATGAAAGAGGTCACCGGCAATTTACTTAACATTAAATGATGTTAATTAATTTTCTTGATGAATGTGGATTAATTTTTTTATTTTTATTTTTTATATTTGAGTCCAGCTGAAGGAATTAACATCTTTATGTTCTTTATATAAACAACCCATTTTATGTCATTTCAATTTTAAGCAGCACAATTAACTTTTCCTCCAATAGAAATTTTTATTATTAACAAATTGCTTAACTCATAAATGTCATTATCTCTTCTATATTTAACATGTATATATGCTAAGCAATTCATAAGAATAGTTATTTATATAAAGAACATTGAAGATGTTAATTCCTTCGGCTGGACTGAAATATAAGTAAAAAGAAATTAATCCACATTCATCAAGAAAATTAATTAACATCATTTAATCTATTGAATTAGATTACAGAACTGCTATCACTTTCCATAGCTCTGAGTGTATTCATAAGCATCCTTGTGTGTACTTGACAAGAGAAATCAAAACTAGATAATCACGGATGTAATTCAACCTATAAAATATAAATTTGATTATTCAAGCATGATTCAAATGAAAAAAAATAGAGTTAACTTGAATATTCATAATTAATTTAAAGATTAAAATATTTTTTCTTCTTATAAAATTAGAAATATTTGGATTTTGTGTCTGTTTAAATTTTCATTTGTTTTTAAAAATATTAAAATATGTTAAATTTTAGTTTAAAATAGGATTCGGATAAATGTAAACACATGTGATTATTTGTAATAAGTCATGAAAATTATAAATTTAGGATAAAAAATTATCATAAATTAAAAATTGCAACCAATATTTCTTAGTATTTCGTTAAAGTTACGTACATTTCCATTTTTAAAATTTGATTTCTCATATCAATTTTTGTATTTTAATTTAAATG
>PYAF01000004.1:556359-595633 GCA_007407185.1 Glycine tomentella
AAAAAATAAAATAAAATATAAAAGTAATAATATATGAACAAATTCTTGCATTTCACATATTTTAATTTAAATTATTTGAAAATAATAATATAATATGTGAATAGGTCAAAAATAGCGTACAACAATGAGTATTATTTAAAGGAATTGATTATTTTTTTTTTTATAAAAACTCATTTAATAAAGCATCAAATTTTTTAAATCTAGTTTATTTTAAATAATAACATAATATTTGAATAAGTCTCAAATAATGAAAAACATTGAATTTGGTGTTAGAGAGATGAACTTTTTTTAAAAATAAAACAAAATAAAGTATAAGTGTAATAATATATGAACAAATTCTTGCATTTCACATAGTTTATTAATAAGACTAATACTAGCTATAAAACATCTTGCATTTGTAACTTATTTGTGTCTAGCAAAACATTTTTCTATTCTATAATATTCGAGATTAAAAATTGTTTGTTTTGGAGACAACTTAAAAGAACAATTCATGACAGGCCTAAGGCAAACATACCCAATGGGGATGATTACAAACTTGATCCCAAAATTTACATACTACTAATACCACATCCTTATCCCTCACTCAATTCCCACGTCTTTGCTTCGGACTTTTTTCTTAAAAAATATTAAATAAACAAATAGGTGTACCGAAATAGAATCACTTCGAGGTACAAATATCATTGGAACAAATATTATTTATCTATAAAAAAAAAACTAAGCGTTAGAATAATTTTTATAATTATGTGTAATAAAAGTAATTTAGTATCAAACAAAGACCTTATTTTTTTAAAAAAAACCATGACGTATGAGGAAGCAAAAATATCAACATAATGCATCTCACGGAAAAAAAAAGTGAAGTGTTTATGCTTAATAACATGGACATTGATAAGATAAAAATTAGTGAGATGTCACGGGCATCAAACTTGAGCTTCATTGAAAGAGGTCACGGGGCAATTTACTGTTGAATTAGATTGTAGAACTGCTATCACTTTTCATATCTGAGTGCATTCATAAGTCGTAAGCATCTGTGTGTACTTGACAAGAGAAATCAAAACTAGATAATCACGGATCTAATTCAACCTGTAGAATATAAATTTGATTGTTCAAGCATGATTCATATGAAAAAAGTAGAGTTAACTTGGATATTCATAATTAATTTAAAAACCAAATATATATTTTTTCTTGTAAAATTAGAAATATTAGGATTTTGTCTGTTAAAATTTTCATTTGTTTTTTTTTCTTGTAAAATTAAAATGTGTTCAATTTTAGTTAAAAATAAGATTTGGATAAATCTAAACATATGTTATTACGTATAATAAATTGTGACAATTATAAATTTATGATTAAAAATCATCATAAATTATAAAAAAATTGCGACCAATATTTTTTAATATTTCGTTAAAATATGTACGTATAATAAATTGTGACAATTCTAAATTTATGATTAAAAATCATCATAGATTATAAAAAAATTGCAACCAATATTTTTTAGTATTTCGTTAAAATACGTACATTTCCATTTTATAAATTTGATTTCTCATATCACTTTTTGTATTTTAATTTAAATGTGAAGATTAAACATTCTTTATTCCTTAAATATAAAATTAAATTTCAGAAAAACTTGATTGTATTTTTGTTTCTTTAATGTGATTAATGTGTCATTTTTGTCATTCAATATTTTTATTATATTATTTTTATATCATGGTTTTATAACATTTTTACTATTATTTTTATTCTTTTTTTTCTCTATTATGTTAAATTTTCTATGGTTCAAGTTTATTCATTTTTATTTATTATATCAAAGTTCAAGCAAAGACAATGTATAAATAAAATTTCTCAATGAATGATTTTTGATTTGTTGAAAGGATAAAATCTTTTACACTACCAATGTCAGTTAAACTATATTTAATATTTAATTTAAAAACATTTTTATAATTAGAATATTGGAATATTTGATTTTGAAATGATTAATTTTTCTTAACAGAAGTGCCCAACATGGAAATTTTAGGAAGACTGAAAAAGACCTTTCAAAACTTCACCATATTACATATACTTTAGTTGATTTTATTTTTCTTAAAAATATCGCATACCCATCAACATAATCATGATTTCATTGCACAAACATTTTTGCACTCCCTTATTACAATAAAATCCTGATTTCATTGTATAATATACAACATAATCATGATTCCTTTGTATATTTTTTTTATCACCACATACATAACAATGAGATCACTATTTTGTTGTTGTTTTATTTGCATCCCCTTAACACAACATAATCGTGATTCCATTACTATTTTTTTCCACAACATAAAAGAATCACGATTTCCTTGAGGTAAAAAAAAAAAAAAACAAAATATAGATTCTGTTGTATTATTATTTTTTAAATAAAAAATATAAGATTCTATTGTGGTTTCCAATTAAACACAACGAAATCATGATTATGTTATGTCAATACACAACATAATCACGATTCTATTATTTTTTTTAGAAAAGAAAACTGAAATTGTGATTCTGTTGTAGATATACCTATTACGGAATCATGATTTCACAACATAATTGGTGTTTATTGTTTAGTGGTTTCTTTGGCAAAGAGAGCTGTTTGTGTTTCAAGTTTATAATTCAGGCGAGATAGGGATGACAAGACCCTATGGTCTCTTACTTGGAGGTGGATGGGGGGATTGATTGGAGCCCAAGTGATTAAGATTTTGGCAATCGTTGGATGGGTAAGTGTAACCATGGGCCCTATATTCTATGCCTTGCAGAGGCTTGAGATATTGAGAATTCCTATTGATGAGGAAGTTGCTGGCCTTGATATCTCAAGTCATTGAGGTAATGCTTATGCTCAAGAAAATCATTATCTCAGACTATACGGAGATTATATGCCTATTCAACATGGCCTATCTTAGTTTGATTTTATAATGACAGGTTTGTTAGTTATTCTGATAAAAGATTAAAAACTAGAAGTAGTGTGTTTGCAAGAAACAAAGATGGAGGTGGCGGACCGAAATGTTTGTGTGTCACTATGGGGAGGGGAAGATGTTGAGTGGCTTAATAAACCATCCATTGGAAGTGCAGGATGGCTTTTTCTTATAGAGGAAACTACGTTTTTCATCTGTGGAAGTTGTAGAAGGGGAGGGTGGTTAGCAAGGATGTAAATGTTGGTTTGTGAATGTGTATGCACCATGTGATTTAAGAAGGAAGAAGGAATGCTGGGATGAGATCAAAGATATGATGGAATCCCATAGTGGAATCCCGTGGTGTATAACAGGTGATTTCAACTCAATAATGGGTCTTCATGAAAGGAAAAGAGCAATATCCAACAACAGACAAGAGGAAATAGAGGTTTTTAACGAGTTTATTCAACAGATAGGACTTATTGATATACCTATAATTGAAGGAAGTATACATGGCACAAAACAGATGACACAACTATGAGCAGATTGGACAAATTCCTGATTACAGAAGAATGGTTATCTATCTGGAGTAATATGACACAGTGGGGTCTACAGAGTAGTGTATCTGATCATTGCCTGGTTATTCTAAAGGAGAAGGATATTAATTGGGGACCAAAACCATTTCGTGTTATGAACTGTTGGAGAAGGGTTTTGTGGATTTTGTTAATGAAAAGTGGAAAGCATTGAGCTTGGTGGGTAAAAAAAGCTATATTCTTAAAGAAAACCTTAAGCTAATTAAAAATGAGCTTAAGATGTGGAGCAGATAGAATATTGAAGATGTGGATTCTCAGATAAAGGAGGCAAAAAATGAATTTCAGGATTTAGATTTAAAAGGTGAGTTGGAGGTTTTGGAGGAGTTGGAGATACAAAAAAGAAAAGTTACTATGGAAGACATAAGGCGTTTGGTTGGAAAAAAGGAGGGTGATGCAAGTTCAAAATATTTGCACAAGTGTTTGATAAGAAGGAGGAAGGCAAATGAGATTTTGGGCTTCAATTTTGATAGAGCTCGTGGAGGGGGTAGAGCCATGGAGAAGAAGAATAAATGTGTCTTTTCAAAAGCACTTCTCTCAGGCATATGGGGAGAAACCGAGATTGGAGGGGTTACCCTTTAAAAAATTAAGCGACGCAGAGAACCAGATACTCATAGGTGCTTTCTTAGAAGATGAAATTAAGGAAGCAGTTTGGGAATGTGAAAGTACAAAAAGTCTAGGTCCAGATGGAGTTAATTATGATTTCATTAAAAAATTTTGGTGCACTATTGGAAGGTCATAGCTGGAGTAATTTCTAAGAACCAATATGCTTTTATAAAAGGAAGGCAAATTCTTGATGGAGTGCTCATAGCAAATGAGATGGCGGAGGATGCAAAAAGAAGAGACAAAGAATTGATATGTTTTAAAGCTGATTTTGAGAAAGCCTTTGATTCAGTGAGTTGGGACTACTTGTTTCATATGATGAAAGGTATGGGTTTTGTGCAAAATGGGGAGAAGTTGGACGAGGGAATGCTTGCGAACAACAAGAGTATCTATTCTTGTTTAAGCAGATAGGACTTAGGAATTTAAAAGCTTTTAATTTAGCATTATTAGGAAAATGCAGTTGGCGTTTGTGTATGGAGTAGGATACATTGTGGTATAAGGTTCTCAAAGGAAAGTATGATGATGGTAATGGTGGTTGGGTGAAGGAAGGGAGTTGTTGTTCAAGCTAGTGGAGAAGCATAGTAACACTGAAGGATCAAGGAGCTACCTCATATTGGCTAACTAAAAATATGATTAAAAAGGTTGGGGGAGGGACGAATACCATTTTCTGGGAGGAACCATGGGTTGAAGGTGGGTTAATTCTTAGAGAGTACTTTCAAAGACTATACAACATTGCTCAAGATAAGAAAGCTTCAGTGGCAGAATTAGGAAGTTGGCAAGGGGTTTTTTGGAGGTGGAAGTGGCAGTGGTGAAGACATCTTTTTGATTGGGAGAAGGACCAGCTGAAGGTGTTAGAGGCAATTTTAGAAACTAAAATTTTGAAGGAGGGGGCTCAGGATAGATGGGTTTGGACTAGAGACAAAGGGGGAATATACTGTGAGGTCAGCCTATCAAGCTATTGTATCAAACAATAGAGTTCCCAAGCTTGATCTTTATTCGAAATTGTGGTTGAAAGGAGGTCCATCGAAAATTCAGTTTTTTGTATGGCAATATTTTCAAGATCGCATTCCTTCTTTGCAAAATCTTGCAAATAGGAATATTGTGGATGTGGAAGAAGTTGGTTGCAAGAGGTGTGGGGGAAAAGCAGAAGATACAAATCACATATTATCAGGTTGCTTCAAGTCATGGTTAGTATAGAGCAAAGTTCTATTTTGATGGGGATTAAGTGTATTGCAGTCTGATATTTGTAACAACTTCTATTAGTTCAGAGGTCGTTTTTTATCATAAAAAAACATATGGAGTGGCGTGGGTATATGGTCTGGCACGCTGTGTTATGGGTGATTTGGAGGGATCACAACTTTTTGATTTTTATGAACATTCATAAAGATAGTGATGAGCTGCTGGAAAAAATACAAGTGCTTTCCTGGGAGTGGAATAATGCTGAAGGGGGTTTTTCTTACTCTGTCAAATTGGATTATGAATCCAATGGAGTGCATCATGAAGTTTTAAAATTCAAGGAATGAAGGAGCAGAATTCTCTCATTTCTCAGAGTAAAACGCACAAACATATGGTGAGCACGTTTCTAGGACACTCAGATCGGATCAGTTTTGTCTCCTCAACTGCAAATTTCAAAAACAGATCAGAACTCAGTCAAGTTTTTGGAGCTGCTGGAACAATGGTTTTGGCGTTTGTTATGGTTTGCTGCATTAGACATAGAGTAAAACGAACAAACAATTTATTTTCCTTTGATGACGTTGATGTGCGGGTTGTGGTGGTAGTGATGGCGGTCTCTGGCGGAGGAGAGGGAAGAAGAAAGACAGGGGAAGGAAAAAGAAAAATCTTAACCACTAGTTCAATTTTAAAAAAATCTAAGGTCTAAAATTTATTTTCCCACGGTGAGAAAAATCTTTACTTTCCCAGGGTAGAGTTCGTCATGTTTTCTTAGCCTTTCAAAAAACAAAAAATATGTTGTGGATTAACAGCATTTCATTATTAGAATATTTTTAGATTATTAGTATTCTTAGTTTTCCTATAATTGAAAAATAATTAGTAGCACTACATTTATTTGGTTCACTCGTTTTGGATGAGACTTTTCATAAGGGGACACAAGAAAACAAATGGGCATTGAAATCAAAGTAGGATGAAGAGTTATACTTTAATAAGCATCAAATTATCATGAAAAAAGGAATCTTGTGAAGTGGGTGGAGCCTTCACATTGGAATTGGATAGGCATGATTCTGTCACTTTCACATGCTTATCAATGCCCATTTTGTATACTGAATGGATAATGGATATCGTTGACTAATTGGGGCATAACCGCGTTAAGCACAATTTTCGGTTGAATCAAAATTTGGCATACTTGAAAGGATAAAACTAAACATGATTAGCATTCTGTTAACCAATATCTATAGAAAATGTAAGAATTAAAATAAAAAATACTTACTAGGTAAATCATGAAAGAAATTATGAATACCATAATTTTTTGCATCATAATATATATATATATATATATATATATATATATAGTTTTTTAATCAATTCCTTAAGAACGTGGTTAGTTTGCCTTATTATTATTATTATTACTATTATTATTATTATTATTATAGAATAAGCAAATCACTATATGGTAGATAGATAGGGGACAACAGAATATTGGAACTTCGGGTTAGAAATAAATCACCAACTTGAAGCCGATTGGAACAAAGCCAGTTAAATATATACACAGTTAAATTATGGTCTAAAATGCATGTACAAGTTTAGTGAAACATACACACTATTTTCCAAAAACCTGTAGGCAATTCCCTCATCTCAGAAGTGGATCATAGAACACATATCTGGGATCTGGAACAATTAGAGGCAGATTCTCTATGTACAGAAACAGCATCTTACAATTCTCTTTGAAAATTGTCCCAACATCAACAATGTCACTGGTGTCAGTGTAAATCCAAAGGTCCCCAGAGTTGGTTCTCTTCAGGCTATCCCGGCAAAAGGGGCAAGACTGAGACCTCTGACACCTGAATCAACAAGCACCATTGTCACAACTAGAGAACTACAAACTAGTGATCACTTTCTGATATTCTAATATAACAATCAACTAGTACAAGGAGCAAACAAATGTTGGGTGTTGAGGTGGATGCACCTTCAACTTCAGAAAGTTAGGTGCAAAAAGAGGATGACCATTGATGAAATCAAGGGTTTAGGTTTTGATAAAGTAAAAGCAATCTGATAACAATCTATGAATTTATGAGAACCATTCTCAACTTTTTTTTTCAACAATTATTTTATCTTCAAAAAAGTTGGATCAGGAAATCAGGATCTTCACTTTAAAAAAGGACTAATCCTACCATATTTTGACAACAAACAAAATTTTCTCATTGATATAAGATTCTATATGTGGCACAAGCTTAGTCATTGATATCATCTAATTTGAGTGATTACAAAACTAGCCCTGCATAGGAGAGGACCCTGATTTAAAAAAAGGTGGATCATAAATTTAGATCATAGAAATATCTGCATCCCATGATTCACATCACAGTGGAGACAGACATCCTCTCTTTTTAATGTGACATTGACTTGTTTCATTCATATGTTGAATAACTGACTACTAAAAACATGTCAGATAAATACTTGGTTTTGTGTCAAAAATATGATCAGCATAATATAAAAATATAACTGGAAAGAATCTAAGAGTTTTTGATGATGAAATGAAGTAATAGAATCACAATCAAGGAAATTTACCAATCTCTGTAGCACTTCAAACACATATAGTGGCAGCAATTAGGAAGCACAACTTTTGCTTTCACCTCCAAGCACACGCCACATTCCTCTTCTCTTTCAATGTCAATTTCAGATTGCCTTCTCTCATTGAACTCACTTTTCCTTTGGTATCTAAGAGCATATACTTCTTTCTGTTTCCTTTCCTCCAAATCTGTGATGCCTTTCTCAAGTTGCAACAAAGCAGGAAATATAATCGCTGTTTATCAGCAAAAGAGAAAAACATAAAAATATGTTACTGCTATGTTAATCATCAAGAACAAAAGCATGGAGCCAGTTGCTCCCTAAGAGAGGAAATAACATAAAGCTATATAGGTAATTAACTATACATTCATCTTACGGCATATAACTTACAATAGAATTGTTTAATGCTTGCTTTCCTTTCATATATTGACATAGTATTCTTCCCATTTCCATAAGTCTGCATAAATGTTGAAGGAAATGTTATGAAATTAAATCTACGAACAGATTATGACAATTTTAAAACAAGAAATGGGAAATTATGAAGGAAACAAAAGAAGAAAATAGAATTTTGACACAGAAATGTATTATGCTCCACTAAAGCTTTGAATATACATGACATGTTTACTGTTAGAACTTAGAACATCAGGAAAATATCTTTAATTTATTATAGAATCTTAAATTACTTCTAAGGATTAGAGTATCGTGGATTATCCTTTAGGATTAGTTTCTTATCCTAGAATATCCCCTAGGATTAGTTTTACATATTTCTTACAAATCACCTTGATTTGTTTCCTTATTTAAGTAGAATCAGGAATCTATTAATTTATATAAATAAGGGTTTGTGCCTTGGTCTTTTTCTCTTCTCTCTTTTCTCTCTAAAACCCTGTAACTTCAAAATTTAGGACATACATACCACATAAATTAGAATTCTCAGCAAACCCAGAGCACTGGCGAGGCGGTAATCGGTCCATTGAACAAGAAACAGGAAAAGAGGGGCTGCTGGACTGTATGAAATCCTCATCTGAAAGCATCCTCCATCTTTGTCCCTTGGATAGCCTAATGCCCTACAAAGAGGGGAAAAGAAAGCACATTAAGTACAATCTCACTCACATGAGAAAAGCGCTAAACTCTGCTTAAAGAATTAGTATGAAAGACTCCAGCATAAACATATCAATGAGGTTTTTGGATATTGAAAAGTGTTATCTAATTCAATTTTCCAACTGAGTGTCATACAAATTCACAGCTGCAGTTCATCAACATCTCCTTTAAACAAATTCTCAGCTTCAAAGTCCAACTCTACCACTTCAAGAAAAACACAGTAGCATTCAGCTCCAAATAACAAAAGTTGACCACACAACATGAAAACAACATTGACATAGATTACACAAATTGATGCAAAAGAGGAAGAAAAAAGACTCAATTCTAAAAAATAAAATAAAATTCCAGTGATGCATCATGTTTGAAACTTCAACAACATAGAAAAAATATTCAATTTTTAATCTTGAAATAGGAAGGAATTTACATTACAAGCTTTTGAAACTGAATTTCTCATTCAAAGAAGTGAAACAAGTAGCCAAAAAAAGAGACAGAAATAGAGAGACATACAGGGTATTAGCATACTGAATGTCAGCTTCCAGAGCTTTAACAGAGTCCTGAAAAGATCCCTTTCCCATACCAAGATATTTTCCCAGAAAATTTTTCTGCATGCAACTAAGAATAATCCCTCAAAGCCTATGGTATTGATTATACCAATATATATCATATGATATGATTTGTATATGACACTCTCACATTGACACTAATACCCTTTCGGTTCTAACTACTCTTGGTTTTGCTAATGGTATTGATATAAGTGGTTACCATGTTCGAGATAGCATATTGCATATTTTAATATATTACGAGACTATTTTGCCCCTTTATTAGAAAAAACAAAAACAAAAACTATGGGGATAAATAAGGAGGGCCCCTTTTGTTCAGCTTTAATATAAAAGATTTTGATTTTTTGAATATGGGATTGTTTAGGGAGGGCCCGCATTGAATGAATTTTCTTTGGATAAGATTATATAAAAGTGGTATAAGTACAAATCATGAAAAGAAGATATGAACAATTGAAAAATAAATTTTTTATGTGAGGTTATTGATTGAGGGTTAAGACTGCGGGGAAACTTAGCATTATTTAGTTATTTAAAAAGGATGAAGTGGAGTTTATTTTTAAGTCTATAATCTATCACTAGAAGCTTGGCTATCTTGATAATATTTTAGCCGTCTAGATTATGTTAAAATTATTTTATAATTATTATAACGGATTATCAGAATTAAAATGTTATTTAGGGATTTTTTTATGCGACTATTTGAGAATTAAGACCACAGGAAAATTTTGTATTTATTTATTTAAAAAGACGAAGTGAGGTGATGTTCTTTTAATCTATAACTAGTATGGTACTCGTGCGTACGCACGGATGAATAGTGTGTTGTTTGAATTTAATAATAAAGTTTATTAAATAATGTAGATTTATGTGAATAATGATTAAAAATATTAATAAAAAAATTTACAAAAATTATTTCAGTGTTTTATATTATATGTTAATTATATTGTTACAAATTTATACATATGTTAAATTCAACATATTTGTATGTGAAGTTATTATTTTGAAATTGTAAATAATTAAAGGATAGTAGAGATCTAAAGAATGTGTTGTGATGATTGGACATGATGTTAGAATTATGATGAATTGCAAAAGTAAAAAAAAGTTATTGATAAAAATATATAAATTGGCATGATAATATAAAGTTTTTTTTTATAAGTAGTTTAATATGGTCATAGCATAAAGTTGAGAAACCTAAGTAGAGGAATTTGTGATAGATAAATGTAGAAATGACTGGGAAGCTTCTTTAGGCAGGCATGAACGTTATTCGTTTCAATTTCTCTCATGGCACCGATAACCATATACTATATGTCATCATACTTGATATTAAGGTTAATTTTTTATTAAATTTTCTTATTCATTAATACTTTTGTTCCCATGGCAGCTCTATTCCGCCTGGTCCTGACGAAGGATAGTGAAATATAAAAAACAAAATAAGCTTATGAAACTTAAACTCAGAGAACATGATAAATGATATTATTTTTGTTAATATAGTAGATAGTATATAGATGAAGTGATCGCAAAAACAAGAAAAATTATGTAGCAGTCATAATATAAGAGAATTTGTGTACAATGAAGTCAATAAACCTGTCATGTATGTCATAATTAGTTGAAAATAAATTTGGTATATACACAACTTGCGTAGGTGGTTGATTTTGTTGATATCATAACTTTGACAAAAAAAAGGTGGGACTTCAAAATGACATCAATTGTTGACAAACATAATATTTTCAGTTATGAACATAAATTAAAGAAAACAAATGAAAAATTTTATGCAAAATTAATGTTCTTTTAGTAAACTTTTCACTTGTTTAGCTCTTATCTTTTAATTTATCCAAGTAATATCTTCATTTCTCTCTATTTTGTACTACATCTTTTCTTTATTTTTGTTTGTGTCAAAGCTCACTTTTATAAAGGTCATGTATAAAATTTTACAATTGAACATTCGATTGATCTTTTACCCGTTCACCTAAATTTCTATAATAAACATCAATTTTCATTTACTTTTATAAAACAAATATAATTGAACTATTGATTATAAATAAGAGTAATATTAACAAAAAATAAACAACAACAACCAAAGATTGTATGCGAAAAAATCATATCCTGTAAGATAATACCAAACCGGCGGAATCAATAAAAAGTTTCATATGAAAAGTCATCTCAAAAGTGTCATAAATTTAAAAGTAAAATGAGAAATAAAGAAACATACCCAAAAATGTCATTTTGACATTTGATCAAGCACATAATTTGCAACCAATAAATCCGTCTAGAACAAAATCAAATAAATAACGTAAAAAATAAAATAAATTTGTGAAACCTAAATTCAAAGAACATGATACATAATTTTTTTTGTTAATAGAGTACATAGTATATAGATGAAGTGATACAAAAAGCAAGAAAAATTATGCATCGGTCATAATATAAGAGAACTTGTGTACAATGAAATCAATAAACCTAAATTTAGTCCATATTCACAATATTAGAGAAATTTTGATGAAGAAAAAGAACAAAGAAAGTAATTAGGCCAAAACAAAATCAACCAAGGAAATATAAAGTAAGAAAATTGTTCACATTTTTTGCTATAGGTCACTATAAATCATGAACAAATAATGAAGAAGTTGTAATCACAGTGACTGACAAAGGCATCTTCAGCGAGGGTTGTGATTTTGAATGGTTAAGGAAAAAATAAAAAGATATTTCACTGGTTTATTTTTAGAACAGATAAAATAAATTGAGTGAATGAAGAAGGTAAGATAAAAGAGAAAAATGGTGAAAAGACAAAGAACATCAGAGAAGAAGAACATTTCAGATTTAAGAAAAGAAAGAAGATGATAAAGAAGATATTTGAACATACATAACTCTTTAAAAGGTAGTTAAGACAACATATCATCTAGACTGGAAAGATATTTTAAAAACTTCAAGATCTAGCATAGTTTATTAATGACAAAATGAATGTGAAGCAAAAATAACAGAAAGAAAGAAGTGAAGTCTAATAATAATTTTTTCTTCTTGTGATAATACACATTAGTTGAAATAAGACCATAAGCAATTGATCAACTTAAGACTCCATCTCTTGTTACGTTTGTGCAAACCCGTCAATAATTTGACTCAACAAATTGAGGTGAGAACCAACTATATTGAGAAATATGAAGGGTCCAAAGAAGAAAATTGTGAAAATCATAACATAAAATGAAAGGAGACCACTGTACTTTAGACAATTGTCAAGTAAATTAATAAGAGAAAGAAAGAAGTGAAGTTCAATAATAATTTCTTCTTCTTGTGATAATACACATAAGTTGAAATAAGGCCTTAAACAATGAATCAATTTAAGACTCCATCTCTTGTTACCCCTGTGTAAACTTGTCAATAATTAGACTAAGTCAATTGAGATGAGAACCAACAATATTGAGAAATATGAAGGACCCAAAATAGGAGATTGTGAAAATCATTACATAAAATGAAAGAAAATCACTGCACTTTTCTAAACAATTGTTAAGTAAATAGGAGAGGAATTACTATATCACCACTGATTTAGAGTCCTTCGAAAGAAAAAATTAAAATAATATTGGAATTTTGCATTTTTTTAACTAGCTAGTACGATACCTTGCGTACATAAAAAATACCACTAGTTACGCATTAAAGAGATAACGTGTGAAAGGGATGAAAGAAATGGTATAATGAGTATTTAAGATTTAAAAGAAAATATTAATTTACTTATCAAAAAGGGGTGCAATTAGCAAGTCTTAATTTGAAAATATTGGAGTATACTTATAAAAAAGGGTGTGTAATTAGTAAGTTTTAATTTGGAAATATTGAAATGCACTTATTAAAAAAGGGGGTGTAATTAACATTTTAATGTTCAATTACCATTTTACCCCTATTTTTGCCAAGTGTCAATCAACTGAAAAGGGCTAAAACAGAATTTCATATACCTACTATTTTCATATATGTATATAGTAGACGAGAAGCTTCTCTATCTAGATAATATATTTTTTTTTAAGTTAAACTTTCCATATTCATTTAACAAGAAATGATCAAAGGCCTTACATCATCAACTACAACGGATTGGAGTTTGGAGATGAGGAGGGATCTCCTCTAACTAATACATCTCCTTTAAAAAAAATCTAAAGATTAAATAATCATTTTCATTTTAGAATGTATTAAATATTAATAAATTTATTTTTGAAAAATGAAAATTCAACTTTTAGTCTTTGAAAAAAAACTTGATAAATTTATTCATTTGTTAACTTTTATCTTTAATCAAAGAGTCCACGTGACATATTTAGGGATAGATTTGTCAGTACTCTATATATTTAGGGATGAAAATGACTATTTATCCAAAATATAATTTAATCTTCATCCTTCCCCCATTTTTAATGATTGTAAGCATAACATTCTAATAAACACTTAAAAAAATAGAAAAACAAACATAAGTTAGAACAAACATAATAATAAGTATAATATTGATTAATAAATATAATCTGTTGTTGCTTTAAAATTTTTATTGTGAAAATATTAGGTAATGACAAAATTAAGTTGAGTCTCATTTTTTTGTAAGAATTAATTTAATAGTTGTACATTTTTGTTTGGGTCTTATATTTTGGGTAAGTTACTGTCATATTAAAAATTTCAAAGCAATAATAACACTAATATTTTTGTTTGGGTCTTAATATTTTGGGTAAGTTGGGTCTTATTAATCAATATTATATTTAAAATTAAAATTAAATTATATTTTAGATAAATAATCATTTTTGTTCCTAAATGTATATAATAATAACTATTTTCAAATTGTACATTAGGAGAAAAAAAAAGTCGATGTTTCCATTGTCCACTTAAAAGCTAAAGCTTCAGCTATATGGACTCAAAACAGTTGGGAAGCAAAAGAGAGGCTGCTGCCAAAACATCTCCATTATGATACGTGTAAATAGCTGCCAAGTGGAATCCTGTTTTTATGGAAAAGCCATTGATTTCTTTCATACCAAAGCACCCATAACATTTCAAAGACTCTTCCCATAAATTCTAAATCCCCAACTTGGAGACATTCAGCGAACCACTCCACAAAGGATACATTTTCATCCAGTTGTACTCTTCCTCCCAAACAGGAAGTAAACCAACTTCTTCTGACAATCGAACATGTTAAGAGAGCATGAACAAATGTTTCTTCTTCTTCTTCTTCTTTTCATCGAGGGAAAATTGTATCAACTACCTTTCATCTTTCCTGTAGATTCTTCATAACCGGGAGTATATTTTTGCATGCCCTCCATGCCAAATTTAGGCACTTTGTTGGAATGGTTTGAATTTTCCAAAACATGTTCCAGAAATTTCCTGGGTCACTATTATCGGCGTGCACTGCTTGGTAATATCCTGTTTTCACTATGAACATTCCATGATCTGTGTGCTTCCAAATCAAACAGTCATTTCTGTATGCACTTGTCAATGGAATACTTAGAATATTCTGTTTAACAGTATTTTGGGAAAAGAGAATCAATCTTGGCAACATCCCATATGTGGGTATCTTGATCAATGAGGTCAGCAACTAGCAAAGAGGGATCCATATCAAAAAAAATTTGTTCATAAATCTGTCCATCAATAGTATTAGGCAACCATTTATCGCCCCAAACATGTACAGATCTACTACTATCACCAATTCTCCAAACAGCACCCTTCAGAATAAGGTTTCTTGAGAAACATAAATTAGTCCAAGTGTAACTTGGCCTCCATGAATTTCTTGCTTCTAGGGGGGAAGAGAGAGGATAATATCTTGCTTTAAGAACTTTGGATGCCTGACAAGAATCATTTGACAACAACCTCCACATTTGTTTAGCAAGAAGGGATTTGTTAAATTCTTTCATCCTTCTGAAACCTAGACCTCCATTTCTCTTTAAAGTAGTGATCTTTTCCCACTTTAGCCAATGTATTTTCTTAGAATCAGGTTCCCCACCCCAATAAAATCTTGCTGTCATACTTTCTATTTGATTACACAGGGAGTTTGGTAGCTTAAAACAACTCATAACATATGTTGGTATCGACTCAACTACCGATTTTATCAATGTTTCCCTTCCAGCTTTTGTTAACACTTTCTCCTTCTAGCCTTTTAGTTTTTTTCCAAACCTTGTCATTCAGAAACAATAGAAGACAAGATTAATTTGAGTCTATTTGCTATCGTTTTTGTAACGATCGATCTTGAAGATTACGTTAGATAGGCCTGAAATCACTATGGTGGACTGGTTGTTTAACCTTAGGAATGAGTGAGATAAAAGTTGAATTCAACTCTGTAGGATCACCATCATGGTTCAATATGTTGAGCACCAACCTACATCACCACCAACTCTTTTCCAGAATTTTTGATAGAAAAGAGCCGGTGCGCCATCTAAAATATGTAAAACTTTTTATTAATTATTATAATGGATTACTTTTAATCAGAATTCAAATGTTATTCAATTATTATTATTTGACTATTATAAACTTTTTATTTATTATATGTTAAGTTACAGAATATTTGGAGAGGGATTTTATGAGTGACTAAGACAAAAGGGATGATAGGTTTCTACCTATTACTAGAGATTATAAAAATACTATTCTATTAAGCCTAATAGCTTAAAAATATAATAAACCATCAAAAAATAAAATAAAATGATAATAAAATAACGTCATACAGTATCATCATTTAGCAGTAAAATTTGATAATAAAGACCTATAATATTGACTCATAAAAACATTATGGAAGAAATTTTTTTTATTTTTTTATTATAGGTTGAGGTTATTATCTTCTTTTAATTATTTATAGCTTTATTTCAAAATTATAACTAGTTATTTGTAGCAACCTTAACATAAAAATTAAGGTTATGACAAATACATCTAATAACAATGAGTAACCACTAACTATAAAGGAAAATTAAAAATGATTAACATAACTAATAAAAGGTTATCTATAAAAAGCTAATATAAAGGTGATATGGTCCTTCCATTGAGTGACAATCATGCGAAAGTCATATGTCTAGTCTTGTGTATTTGATGGCTAGTAGGTCGATCTTTTTTTTTTTCTCTCCCCTTTCTTAAATAGTTTATTTGTTTCTTTAGAAGATAAATTGCTTATTTGTTACTTTGGTGGTTTCGGGGATTTTGCGACTATGGATGAATCAAGGATATCTTCTTATTGAAACTTGAAAGTATGGAATTAATTGTAAGATTTAGAAAATCACTTCTTTTAACAAGTATTTTTAATGTTTTATAAAAAAACAAGTATTTTTTGGGCTTGAAAATAAGAAAAAATAAACTATGTATAATATAATGGATTAAAATATAAATAAATCTTAATTACTTACACTCCAATTAATATTATCTTCAAAATATTTAATTGAGATTTTTTTATAACTATATTTTTAAATAAATTTTAATGAAGAGAAATTTAAGAAAATATTTTTTTAAAGATCGAAATCAGCAAACTTAATTGATGCTAACCTTTTTTTTTATAAATAAATAAAGTTAACCAACTTTCTTAATTGGTATGTAAATTATATATATTTGAACTCAGAGAAATACTTTATTTTTATATACACCAATCTAAAGATCAAATCTTGAACTACATACTTAAAAAGAAATGATTATGTATATATATTAAACGTACCACACAACATGTTGATTTTTGCAACTATAGCCGATGCTTTTAAAAACTAAAATATTAAGAAAGTTTATTATCACTAGTTATCTCGTATGATAACCATTATTATTTGAGTATTTTTTATTTAAATTACTCTTTTTTAATGAAATTAATAACTTTAAAATATACAAAATTAATCAAATAAGAGAGACACATTGCATTTAAGAAAGATGAGAAATATTAATGGTTGATGTCATGAATTAATGTGAACTACTAGTAGTTTGTATCAGATTACTGTACTAATTACTATACCAGATGGCGGCGCCCCAAGTTTAATTAGCAAGTTTGGCTTAAACTTGTAGCAGGTAGAAAGAGAATACTACCCAACAAACAACCACCGTTTTTTGTGCAAATTGACCAACCTTTAGTTTATTAATCAATATAATAATCAAGATTTGGAAAAGTTAAATATAAGCCCGTTGATTTTCCAATTTTTTATTTATTTATAGAAATTGTAAAAACATTAATTGTTTTGTTTTATTTTATTATCAAAATTTTATAAAATATATTTAAAATATGTCAACTTTAATTAATTCTTGTTTAACTGTCTCATCGCTTAAATATGCAAGATCATATAGACCATCAAACCATAGAAGAGAATAAGTATAGAAATAGAGCATCTAATAATGAAACATAAATATTGATTAATGAGTCATAAATAGTACATGGAAGTCATTTTCATTACATTCAACCCCAACAAATGAGAGCTCTCTCTCACACTCACACACACACACACACACATATATATATATATATATATATATATATATATATATGAAAAGCATAAAAAACGGTGAAGGAATGCAAAATGAAGATGAAGAAGCCAATGTAGAACTTCCCAGGCACCACACAATCATAAGAGTATGTTCTAAGAAAAATCTCTATGAAGTGTCTTGGCAATCCCCCCTTTATGCATTTTGTCCCTTCTAATAAGTGTCAGATCAACAATTTTCGCTTAGTGAAAGTTTTTCCTTGTTGAACTAGAATTCATTAAGTTGGCTTTTGGAGCTATTTTGTCGGGCAACAATTTCCTTTGCTGAGCGAGCATTGGATTTGCAACCCTTATTTTGTCATTTTTTTGCTAAGCGAAACTAATCCTTAGCGAATTTAAGACAAAAAGGTAATTCCTCAAGAGACTCTTATCACTGAGCAGGTAGGTGACGTTGAGCAAAAATGACAACTTTGATTTTCCATGGGCTTCAAAATTGCTCCATATAATACTAATCTTGAAAAATGTTCGTATAATTATTCCAATTCTGAGGTTAGAAGACAAAATAAAATAAGGTAATTTTTTAATTATTAAAAACATATAAATTTTATTTTGTCAAACCTAAAGGTTTGTACTTATAAGTTAAATGTCATATATATAATATATAATATTACTAAATAAAATGTAACTCGATCTAAATATTTTTTTTTTAACAAAGCTTATTTATTTAATGACAAAAGATATATATTCCTCATGAACTAATGAATAATAGTTACTGTACAATAATAAGGTAAGGTACTGCATGTAGCATGTAGTATATCCAAAAAAAGAAAACAGTGTTTCCTTCTAGAAAGGGACCACAACAAACAAACAATCATACAATGGGATTGGGAAATAAAGACTTAAGAGGACATCATATGCGGTAGCTAAATTTGTCTAGTTGTTGGAAACCCTAGCATAGTTGACTTGGTCAACCATGTCTCCATGCATCACGTTATGTACATGTGGCTGAGTATTAAATAGCTACTGAACCCAAATTCTTCTCTTCAACATTCTTTCATTTCATTAACAATACTCTTTCTTCTTCCTTCTCCTTCCCATTGATTCTTTGACTTTCATCAAACATTATACTTCCTCTTCTCTCGAATTCTCTTTCTCGTGCAGCAGAGAAAGAGAAGAAATAAGAGAAGAGGAAGGAACTCGTCTCCTAGGAAGGGAGATAGAGGGGAAGGAGCCATGTCAATCGTGGGATATAGTTTCGACATGGCGTCCGAAAGGGAGTCGTTTGCAAGGGCTTCCAATGCCGAATGGGTGGAAGAAGACGAGGAGGAGCTTCAAATGGCTGCATTGCTGAGGTTGCCGACGCAGAAGCGTGTCAACACAGCGTTGGTGAGGAAGTCGTCTTTGGATATGAGCAACAGAGGTAGCTCAGGGAAGAAGAAGGCCAAGGTTTTGGAGCAGATTGATGTGAGGAAGCTGAACCGCTTCCACCGTGAACGCCTCGTCAAGGATGCTTTGGCAACCAATGAACAAGACAATTACAAGCTCCTCTCTGCCATCAAGGAACGCTTCGACAGGTAAACATTTTTCCATCTTTTATCTATATCTATCTACCATTATCATTACCATTAGATCATATTTAAATGATTAAGGTAAAAAAAAGGAATTGTTTTCTTTGTGGAGAAATGAGACCTAGTGTGTGTTTGGAAACCCATTTGCGTCATTGCAACAAGAATTTCCACTTTCCAAAGTATAAAAATGAGAAACAAGAATATATAGTTTTTCTATTGAGCAAACATTTGCATGTTTCCAACTAGAAATTAAACACACGGCTAGGTAGAGGTACAAGTAGTTTGCATAGTATCTTAGGTTTAAACCTTGTCACTGTCATTGTACATTAAAATTATCAATGGAAAGATATTTCTTTTACTATTAGTTAATTAGAAATTACTGTATATATATATATATATATATATATATATGAGCAACCGACAAAAAAATAGCAATTCTCATATTGAGGCTTATTTTGTAATAGTACATGCATGAAAGGGTTTATATATGATTTCGCATTTAAAAATTATTTGTGTGGTTGAATGCAAAAGGGTTGGATTGGATGTACCAAGTATCGAAGTGAGATACAGAAACTTGACAATTGGAGCTGATGTTCAGATAGGTTCAAGAGCTCTGCCAACTTTGATCAATTACACGCGAGATGTCTTTGAGGTTCATACCTATTACTGATCACTCTCATACTAATTTACTAATTAATCAAATTAATTTTTAGTAAAAATATTGATTATGGTTTATGTGTAATAACATTAGTTCAATAATATTGTCCGTACTCTAGCTCAATAGTTCGATTATGTTTTCTGTTAGATAATTAATATAGAAGCACAAGCGCTTAGCCCTTGATCTCTCGCCATTGCTATATATGTCTTTATCCATGATTGTTAGTGATTAGTTACAAACTTAATTACAATGCAAGTTGATTCATATTGGTGATGATGGTGGCATCCAGGGTATGATAACTGGCATGGGAATAGGTCGACCTCAAAGACATTCCTTGACCATCTTGAATAATATCAGTGGTGTTGTCAAACCTGGAAGGTATAATATTTGTCTGTTATTTTACATTATTTATTGAGTAAACTATCAATTTGATCCTTGAAATACTACTCTCTCCTAAATGGTCGATAAAGTAAGAAAAACTAAGTAGTCTTTAAAGTGTTAGAAACCCTGTCTAGTAATCTCTTAAATATTGAAAGATTTTTCAAATTTATCCTTAAACTTTATTGAAATGCATCAACTTAAGAACTAATTAAACTGATGAATATCCTATACATCAAGGATTGCTTAAACAATTTTATTACTTTAGGGACAATTGAGGAGAGGATAATAGTTTGAGAACAAAATTGGTGGTTTATTCAATTCCTAAGGGTTTTTTTTTTTCCTAATTACACAATGTAATGTTTTTTAAATGATAAAGGGACTTAGTATAATGTATAAGGAGTATAGTGTAATATATTTCAAACAATTAAGAGAGTTAGCATAGAGACAAAAACAAGAAAGTGTATTGTATGCAATATGAAAAAAAATAATCTAGAGACGTGAATGTAGTTTACTGAACTTAAATTTAGCCAAACATTTGCAACGGGCTAGTGAACTGAATCAATTAATTTTTTAATATTTTAATGTGCAATGTTATAATAGAAATTTTTTATGGAGAAATTCCAGAGTTTCATATATGTTTATATCGTAATGAATATCAAGCTTAACGTTATGTGGTGTGGTGTAGGATGACGTTGCTGTTAGGACCTCCAGGATCGGGCAAAACTACCTTACTTTTGGCTCTTGCGGGAAAGCTTGAAAGCAACCTCAAGGTAGTACAAATTCTATGCAGGATTAATACTCTCCACGGTCCTAAAGAACTAATGGTTAACATTAATTTAATTATGACTAATAAATAGTGTATGCACTTATTATGTAAAAGATTTTTACACTGTTATTAAGTTACAAACTGTCATATACAGTGAGTTAGTTGATATTTACAATAACCACTTTAAAAAAATTCATAATTGATTGACAATGTAAATTTTGGAGTTCATGGAAATTAAACTCTATAACCATCATCAGTGTGGGTTATATATATATATATATATATATATATGTATTACTTTACAATTTGTAATTACTAATATTATAGTACCTTTCGGTTCTTTGAAACAAATATTAAGCTATTATGTAGGGCAACCTTATTTAGTCAACATTTTTTATTTGTATAGAATAGGAATTGAGCAAAAATTTGTGTCTACACGAATGATCGTCTTGTTAGTGTAGTCCAGTTATAGCACAATAACAAGTGAAACACTGATACCAATAGGAATTAAGATTGATTCTAGTTGTATAGCCTTTATCTAACTGAAACAGGTCCATTTCTGAATTGTCAGCATATCAAGAATTTTGATACGTCATAGCATTCTTCAAAATTCCATTCTCATCATAGAATTTCATTAGAACTTTGATCCTTAAATACCTGTGCAGAAAAGTGGTAGTATAACATACAATGGCCATGAGCAAAACGAGTTCTGTATTCAAAGGGCTTCTGCATACACTAGCCAAACTGATAATCACATAGCAGAACTGACAGTGAGACAAACTTTTGATTTTGCTAACAGATGCCAAGGTTCAAGTGATGTAGGTATGTATATAATATATTAGTTTCATTATGTGCCATTTTTTAGTTATTTTTATTTTCCATTTCAGAATTCAGTTACTTAATTTCCTGGTCTAATGTCATAAATAGAAATTGTGAAAAATCTTGAATGCTTGGAGAAGGAGAAAAACATACTGCCAAGTCCAGAAATTGATGCATTCATGAAGGTTGTCTCATCTTATAAATAATATCTGAAAAATCATGCATATATGCAAGTTCAGGGAAGTCCTCTAATTTGTGTTTTTTTAAACTGATTTTACTCAACAGGCAACACTTGTTGGTGGCAAAAATCACAATGTGAAGACAGATTATGTTTTGAAAGTGCTTGGTCTTGATGTATGTTCAGATACGGTTGTAGGCAATGATATGCTAAGGGGGGTCTCTGGTGGCCAAAAAAGGAGAGTTACAACAGGTTACCTCTCTCCCCTTTCTAGGAATTTGTTACAATTTTCTTTGAAATTTGGCTCTTGTAGTGATATATTCTTAAGTTAATCTAACTGGATTACCTCTTTAATGTATCTACAAAGAAAGAGGGTCCAAAATCAGTTTCTCTATTTTTTTTCTTCTGTTTTTTTAAGATGAAGTTAATTATTTCCACTTGTAACGTGAAATATAGCTTCGATAGGATTTAAGGAGATTTCATTTAGAATTTTGTTTTTGACTCCTAAGATTGGAAATTAATATATAATAATAGAGAAACTAACAAAGTTCGTATATTTGAATCCATATTTGTTCTAGGAACACATAATTTCTAGATGATACAAAATTCAATCCATATTTGTTTTGACTGTGTCTATACCAGAAGATTAAGACATTATGAAGGCACTAATTGAAGTTAAAAATTGTAGCAAGCAATGACATACTTTTGTATTTCATATTTTTTCTCCAGGAGAAATGATTGTTGGACCGCGAAAAGCTCTATTTATGGATGAAATATCGACTGGACTTGATAGCTCTACCACATTCCAGATAGTGAAATGCATAAGAAATTTTGTTCATCAAATGGATGCGACTGTTCTGATGGCTCTACTTCAACCTGCACCCGAAACATTTGAGCTCTTTGATGATCTTCTGCTTCTGTCAGAGGGGTATGTTGTATATCAAGGCCCCATAGAAGACGTGCTGGAGTTTTTTGAATCATTAGGCTTCAAACTTCCACCCCGCAAGGGAGTTGCAGATTTTCTTCAAGAGGTATTTGTAGATTTTTGCTCCTTTAATGGTCAAACTCAAATGCTTTATGAAATTATTGCTTAAAACATGTTATTTTCCTGTGTCAGGTTACCTCTAAAAAAGATCAAGCTCAATACTGGGCTGATTCTTCAAAGCCATATAAATTTATTTCAGTGTCAGAGATTGCAGAAGCCTTTAAAAATTCCAGATTTGGAAAGTCTGTAGAATCCATGTGTACTGCTCCCTTTGATAAATCAAAGAGTCATCCTTCAGCTTTGCCCAGAACTAGATTTGCTGTGCCAAAACGGGAGCTCTTTAAGGCTTGTTTCTCGCGAGAGTTGACCTTGATCAACGGGCATAAGTTTCTCTATATTTTTAGGACATGCCAGGTATGTATATATATACTCAAGTAAATAAGGATGCACTTGCTTCTATATATAGTTTTCAATTCTTTTAATTTTTTAAAAGTAGAATTCATGATAAGTTAGAAAGGGGACCTTTAATATTTTGCAACTTAAAATAGAGCTCATATTTAAACGTAGATCATAGATTACCTCCAAGGCTCCAACAAATTTCCCTGCCACTCAATTCAACATGGAAACATATAGACAAGATGATCATAAGTTTAGAGTTTCAAAATACATATATCAATACAACCCTAATGTTTGTGATTTCTTGGTATCACTCACAGAGCATTTGTTAGTATATAGGCTTGTGCTTTGTGAATTTCTCAATTACTGTGATTCTAAATTCGACAATTTCTCTTGCTGCCAAAGGTTACATTTGTTGGAATTGTCACATGCACAATGTTCATGCAAACAAAATTTCATGGTAAGGATGAGGAATATGGCAATCTTTATCAATCGGCACTATTTTTCGGACTCGTACACATGATGTTTAATGGCTATTCCGAGTTGTCACTCATGATAGCTAGGCTACCTGTCTTTTACAAACAAAGAGGCAATTTATTTTATCCTGGATGGGCATGGTCTTTGGCCACTTGGATTCTTGGTGTACCTTATTCCCTTGTTGAAGCTGTTATATGGTCTTGTGTTGTATACTACTCTGTTGGATTTGCCCCTGCTCCTGGAAGGTACTTTTCTTTACCTCCTTTCTTGGGATTTTCTTTTGGTTGTTTAAAAAATATTCAAGACTAATAATCTTTGCATTCCGATTAATATTTCAGATTTTTCCGCTACATGCTTTTGCTACTTATGCTTCACCAAATGGCATTAGGTCTCTTCCGGTTTATGGCTGCTCTTGCACGCGATATGGTCATTGCTAATACATTTGGATCAGCTGCCTTGATGATTATCTTCTTGCTGGGAGGATTTATTATCCCAAAAGGTAGGCTGCACCAAGAACTACTGCATAAAATGCAGATATAATGGAGGTTTTTGATTAATGATTTGATTCTTATAGGTATGATTAAGCCATGGTGGATTTGGGGTTACTGGTTGTCACCTCTTACCTATGGACAAAGAGCGATTTCAGTCAATGAATTTACTGCTACAAGATGGATGCAGGTATTTTATACATGTTAATTAAATTTACTCTTGCTTTTCTATCCTTATTGCTAGTGGTTTATAGAAATTTATGTAAAAGTAATTATGGAAACTGTGTTTTAGCATTCGGCTTTCAGGAACGACACAGTTGGCCACAATGTTCTCAACGGATTTGATATACCAGCTGATGATTACTGGTATTGGGTTGGTTTGGGAGTTTTAACACTCTACACTATTATTTTCAACTGCATGGTCACTTGGAGCTTGTCCTATCTGAATCGTAAGTTTAGAACAATTTTCCTTATTTTTTAATTCTCATTTAAGCAATGAAAATCCTTTTGGTATGTAATGGTTTGATCTCCAAGGAGGCAAGGACTGTCATTTTCTCCAATCAAAGGATACTAGTTTTATGCTCTTTTTTGCTTTTGCATGCCATAGCACTCCAAAAAGCACGTGCTATTCTTCTTGGTGATGAAGAGGATTCAAAAGAGAGTTCTAATGAAAATGGATCTAAATCTAGTGGTGATGATGGAAAAGCCAAGGGAATGATTCTTCCTTTTGAGCCTATGACAATGACATTCCACAGTGTCAATTATTATGTTGATATGCCAAAGGTGGGGGCATTTGTAGTTTCAGTTTCCTGAATGTTTTTTTTTTTTCAAAGACAAATACAAGTAGTAGAAGTTTCCTCACCTTCAACTCTTTCTGAATGAACTTGCTTTTCACAGGAGATAGCAAAGCAAGGCATAGCAGAAACTAGGCTAAAACTCTTGTCAAACGTGAGTGGCGTTTTTGCACCTGGCATCCTTACAGCTTTAATGGGATCAAGTGGAGCTGGAAAGACCACTTTGATGGATGTTCTTGCTGGAAGGAAAACAGGAGGATATATTGAGGGTGAAATTAAAATATCTGGCTTTCCAAAAGTGCAACCAACATTTGCCAGAATATCAGGATATGTTGAACAAAATGATATACATTCTCCTCAGCTGACGGTTGAGGAGTCCCTGTGGTTTTCTGCATCATTAAGGCTTCCAAAGGAAGTAAGCATGGAGAAAAAGCATGTAAGTTCCTTGCTGAACAAGTAATGATAATGAAGTGTTAAGTGTGCTTAATTATAATCAGTTCATTGACATAGTAATTTGTTCTTCAGGAATTTATTGAACAAGTAATGAAACTAGTGGAGCTTGATAGTTTAAGAAAGGGTTTGGTTGGAATGCCTGGTACTTCTGGCTTATCAACAGAGCAGAGAAAGCGACTGACAATTGCAGTCGAGCTTGTAGCAAACCCTTCCATAATTTTTATGGATGAACCTACATCTGGACTTGATGCACGTGCAGCGGCCATTGTTATGAGAGCAGTTCGTAATACAGTTGATACTGGTAGAACAGTGGTTTGCACCATACATCAACCAAGTATTGACATTTTTGAAGCATTTGATGAGGTTAGTTGTTCAATTACTATTTCTAATCAATTTACTACTGTTATACGTATCGATTAAGTAGCTTATCTCAGAGGTTCTAAACTTTGATTCTTCATTCCCAGTTACTTCTCATGAAACGTGGAGGACGAGTCATATATGGAGGAAAGATTGGCAGGCAATCAGATATAATGATAAAATATTTTCAGGTAACACTATCTTTCAATCATTTCTTTTACATTTTTACATTCCATTCCTACTTCTTGCTTTTCAAGAACATGGAAGAGCTGTGAACAGACTAAATTACTATATTAGTTTAGAGTTTAGACTATAGAGTAGTACCTTGTTGAGTTTATTATAATTTTTAAGTATTAAATTTCATTCCTATTTGTTCTGCAGAATATTGAAGGAATCTCCTCAATTCCCAGTGGCTACAATCCAGCTACTTGGATGCTTGATGTTACCACACCAGCTGTTGAAGAGAAACTTGGTGTCGACTTTTCCGAAATTTACGAAAGTTCTGAACAATTCAGGTTCTTATTTATTTTCATGTGTGCTACTGGCATGGTCCTGTATTTGAGGAATGGATACGATCTATGAATATGATAAACAATAATAACAATATTAACAACAAAAGATCATCATTTTTTAGGAATATAAAAGTCAATAGGTTACAACCTTATGCATAGAAAGATTGTTTTCCATGTGGAATTAATGATTCTCTCACATCTTTACCTCAGGGGGGTGTTAGCCTCTATTAAGCAACATGGACAACCTCCTCCTGGCTCACAACCATTGAAGTTTGACACAATATATTCACAAAACACATGGTCACAATTTCTCAAGTGTTTATGGAAGCAGAATCTAGTGTACTGGAGGAGCCCACCCTACAATGCAATGAGGTTATTCTTTACAATAATATGCGCCTTGATATTTGGTACCATATTTTGGGACATAGGTACTAAAAGGTATGCTTCCTTTATAGTTCTCATTTTGTCATAAGAAAAAAGTATCTTATCAATGAAAACAAAAGTAGTTATGATAACCATGTCACTGGATGTTCCGCAGGGAAACTACTCATGAAGTGTATGTAATTATGGGTGCACTTTTTTCTGCATGCCTTTTCCTTGGAGTCAATAATGCATCTTCTGTACAACCTGTTGTTTCAATAGAAAGGACAGTGTTTTATAGAGAGAAAGCTGCTGGAATGTACTCTCCAATCTCATATGCAATAGCTCAGGTAGGTGCCATTCTACTAGGAACGATTTTCAAGGCTATAGTTCATTTGCAAATTGCGTATATCATGTCACTTCATCTTATTAACAGGGGCTAGTGGAGATCCCATATGTTGCTCTTCAGACAATAGTATTTGGTGTAATCACATATTTCATGGTCAATTTTGAAAGGGATGTTGGTAAGATCTCAAGTTTCCATATTGATATGCTTCCCGCATCATGAACCGGTTATCCACCTAAAATTTACATCAACAAGGACTTTTAACTTTAGAAGATAGTAGTTGAAGATGTTCAACATGAATAAAATCTGTGTGGTCTCAGCAGTCAAAGTTTAAGAAATTTTCTGCCTACATATTTATTTTTTTCTTATGTTGTATTCCAAAATTTGTCCTCAGACGTTTTCTAACATAACACTGGCTTTTCTTTCTCTTATTCAGGAAAGTTTCTCCTCTATCTTGTGTTCTTGTTCCTCACATTTATGTACTTCACCTTTTACGGCATGATGGCTGTTGGCATTACACCTACACAACACTTTGCAGCTGTTATTTCTTCTGCATTTTACTCTCTATGGAATCTTGTATCCGGATTTCTTATTCCAAAATCTGTGAGTGAAACAGCCCTTAATTATGTAGATTTACATGTATCTAACCTTTTTTTCTATTTTGGCCCTGATATCAATGAGTCTTGCAATGTTTCAGCATATACCTGTATGGTGGATTTGGTTCCATTATCTCTGCCCAGTTTCTTGGACACTACGTGGTATTATCACATCTCAGCTTGGTGATGTGGAAGAAATGCTCGTGGGACCTGGATTTCAAGGCACTGTGAAAGAATTCATAGCTGCTACTCTTGGATATGACACTACAATTAATGGAATGTCATCAGTGTTGCTGTCAGTAATTGTTCTTACTTGCTTCAATGTCCTCTTCTTTGGTTCCTTTGCTGTTTCAATTAAAGTCTTGAATTTCCAAAAGAGGTGATTCAAGAAATAGTGTTCAAGACCAGAGAAGGCACTGCTAAACACAGTGTCATTTGCCCTTTTCTTTTTTGAGCTTGGATTCTTTCAAAATCAACTATTGTAGAAGCTCCAATTTCTGTCGTTATTCTACCTATTTTTCATCCTTGCAAGCTAGGAACTAGGAAGAGATATCAACACTTAAGAATGTGGAACCTTTTTGTAAAAGAATAAAAAGGATTATGTGTTGAATTTCAGACATATGTATGTAGTTAAATATTTATAAATAAATACAGCTCATATTTAGAAATAGAATGGCAAGATATAAAAATTGTCTTCAGCTAAATAATATAATATAAAGGTTTAAATACATTTTTCCTTCTTATAATTTAGCATTTTTTTCATTTACATTTTTTTGTAATATTTTTTTTTGTTTTAATCCTTAAAAAATGTGTTTGTTTTGATTTTTGCTCTTAAAACATTTTAAATAACATTTTTTTACTGTTTAAGATAATGCTTTAAGGAAAAAAATAAAACAAATACATTTGATAAGAACTAAATTGAAGAAATTTTGTTTACAGGAATAAAAATGAAAAAAATTCTAAATTATAGAGATAAAAAATGTATTTAAGTCTAATATAAATATTCAGAATATTCAATCAGGTCGAATACGTGTGAAATGTTTAATTGAATTATCCAAGAGTTAAGAATAGAGTTTCATAGTATACAAGGGACTGTTAATAGAGCTCCTGGTTGCAGTTAGAAGGGAAAGGCTGGGGGAGAATAAAACGGAAAAAAAATGAAATTATTGATTATATATATATATCAATCTTAGTTATTAATTGAAAAATTAATGATTATAGATTTACACTTTTCTTCATGAATTAAAAGTGCATTTCTACAATAGAAGAATCAAAATATTCTTTAATATCCTCGACTCCTGGCCTATTACCATTGGAACATTTAGTTTGTCTTGGTTGAAGTTTGTATGCTGTCTACACCTGGTGCTAATGGTCAAATTGGTCTCTACCTTAGAAGCTCTTTCATTTAATTAGAATAATTTCCAATCTTCCTAATCTTATAAATCTTCCTAGTCACTAAATGTAAAAAATATTGAATACTTTTTATATTTGTAAGATATTGAATATATTACCTTTTAATTTGCGAGTATTGAAATGAAAAAGTAATATACCGTGTTGAACATTTGATACAGGCATACAGCATTACTCAAATTAACATGGTCTCAAATATGACCAAAAGAAAGGACTTAAAAGAGAACAACCTGAACATTTGATACACCGTGTTATCTTAGAGAATTTTTCTTTTGATTATTATATGATTACTGCAAAAACAGAAGAAAAAGAAAATGTGGAAAGTGAAGACAAAGCAACCCGTCCACCTGTAGCCACACATAAGTGACACCAGGGGACAGTAATGTAGAAAATAAGTTATATACATTATTAAATTGGATGATTCCATCTGTATATAAACTAGTAAACTATGCAGCAATAAAGGGCTAGTCAACCAGCACATGCAAAGCACACCCTGCCACTTAAGGAAAACCCCATCATCTTCTGGTGCTCCATAAATTTCTGTTACCAAACACATCTTCAAAGTTGAAGTCAAAGCTAGCAAAATGAAGCCTCTAGGGAATTAGCTTCTCATCTCTCATGCAATCAATAAAATACAATATTGAATTCAATGTCTTGTACCTTGCACCAAAACCAAGTCCATCAACTTTATCTCTGCTTCCCAAGAGTTTCAAAGGGAAGCGAAACAAGGCATCTAAAAACTCCCAATTGGCCAAATTCTCAACAGTCGTGTGAACCAACCCGTTTTCCTCCACAATCTCTTCCCAAACTTCCTCCTTCCCAGCCATGGCTTTTGAAAACCAAAAGCTCTCCACAACCATGTCTTGTGGGACTTGCACTCCCATTTTCTTCCCAACAATAGGCCAAACCTCCTTCCAGGTGAAACTTGGGCCATTGATTGAGTTGAAGGCTTGGCCATTGATGGAAATTATGTCACCATTTGTGGCTGCCCAAATGTGCTGATCAGCTACAAGCCTAGCATCTGATCCATCAATATATGACTCCTCCCAACACTTCCTTGTCCCCCCAAACACAAAAGGGAGCCTCAAATGTTTACAAATAGCCCCATAAACACTCAAGCTCCCCATGAAGTTATAAAATGACCTAACAGAACTACCAAACAACAAACCAGGCCTATGCACAGACCAAGATACCTTACCACTCAATTTCTCCATGAGCAAATCCTCCAAGGCATAGTAGAAGTTAAGGGATCTGCTCATTCTGGGGAACTCTTCATGGTAGTAGTAATTGTGGAACTTCTCTTCATCAAAGGGGGGATGCAGTGACACATAGTGCTTGGTTCCTGTCTGAAGGGAAACGTGCTTAAGATTCTTAGCTACTGAGAGCATAGAGTTCAAAGCATTGCACATCATGGCCTTGTTCTGGTCACAACTTTCTTGTGTCTCTGATGGGAACTGGCTGGCCCATGTGACCCAAAACACATGAGTCACATCTTGCAAGCCAGACAGCTTCTTCTGAGTCTCCAAAGGGTTCAGCAAATTGCAAGAAATGAAATGGTAACAAGGGCTTATAATAAGGGTTGGTGGTGTTTCAGGGTTTCTAGCTATGCCATAAACCTTCTTCCAAGAAGGTTCTAAAAGAAGCCTCCTAGCCAACTCTCTGCCAACAAGTCCAGTGACCCCAAAGATGATAGCAACATTGCTGCTTGTCTCTATGGTTGTTGCCATTGCCATATGCGGGGCTCTAGATGCTGACCCTCCCTTCCAAATTGAAACCATTTTATACTAATGAATGTGGTGCCTCATTGTGTGCATATTTGGAACTTGGAGTAGCAATAATGTGGACTTTCTAACTGTCCCAACACCGATCAACTTGTTGTTTATATTGCTCGTCTTTTGAGGAGTGTTTCTGGGCTGGCATAGTTGTAACTTGTAAGGTAGTGGTTTGAGTTTAAAATTCCAAGTAAGATAGATGCTGGTTGTTGCCAAGATAAGAGACATGAGGGTGTTATTTTATAGCGTTCTTCAAAGATGGCTACAAATATGTACTTTATTACCAACGATCATATTAACAAGATAATTATGTCGATTGTTTTCCGTGTCTATATGTATAAAAAAAATATATTAACAAAAATCAATTTTTTAAATGAATTTTTATATTTTTTGGCTCACCATGGTAGACAAAAAAAAGTACTTTATGATTGAATAAAATATGACCAAAGCACTTAATTGGCTATTGGAAATAGTTGGAGGCAACAAGGAGTGTTGAGTTCCAAACTCAACCGGCAGGTTGTGCCTATGGCCGTTCCAATGCTGGCGTTGCGGTTACAAGCAAGTTAAAATAACATATATATTAACGTGTTATGTCAATAATATATAACTAACTACACTACCTAATGCACAAGGAACTCCATTAATAAATATATGGTCACATTATACATGATTGTAGGTCTTCCTCTTTATAGTCTAGAAATTATTTTAAAAAATCTAGTTGCGAGTCAAGTCTTTGAGGCTTATGAGCAAAGTGGAGAAAGGTGAACTAAAATCAATTTAAATTAGTTTCTAATTTATGAGAATTTGTTAATAGTGAAATCCTATTAAAACATCTTTCTAATTAAGCTCTAATTGATTAGTTCATTAGTATGTATGAAAAAAATTAGACGCCAAGAGTTTTCAAAAAGTTGAGATATATAAAAAGTTTGATATATTTTTTTTAGTCCATCTTGTTTTCTTTTTTATAAATACTTGTAAAAAGTTTATTTCTGAGGTTAGTCCTACTCCTACACTATGTGGAGCACCACCTTGTTGCTTAAAAGATTAAAAAAAAAAGTTGTGAATATATATAGGGTTTCTGATTGAATAGTATAATGATTATTCCTTTTAATTTGGAGGAAACCGTGTGCCGTCATTTTGTGGGAATAGTAATGTTGAAAAGCATTAAGCTAACAAAATTCTTATATACAATGGAAACACCCTACCCAATTTTTCGGGCAATTAAAAATTAAGACGAAAGAGTAAATTATTATTTAAATTTATAAATTGTTTATGAGTTAAAAGTATTTTTTTTTGTAGCAATGAAAAAAGTATTGGGCATAATATTATGTGAAACTACATATTATAATATAGTTGAGTTAGTTGATGATTAGTTTAAATTCGCGATTATAGTTAGATGCACATCATCAGCCCATGTGATCACTTAGTTGTTCATTATTTTTTCTTAATCTATATAAGCCGTGTTTTAGACTTGTGATACGCTTTTATTCATTCTATTAAATTTAGATTTCAGCATCTATTACAAATATAGTTGAGTTAGTTGATGATTAGTTTAAATAGTTAGTGATTATAGTTAGACGCACACGTGATTAGTAAGTGATTAGTTTAAATAGTCAATTAAACACTTTTAATTCTTTTATTAAATTAAAGTCGTCTTTGCAATTCTCTAATCTCTATCATGATTTTCAAAACATGAACTTTTCCTTGAACATTTTTCATGTTGCACCTTGGGATTTTGTGAGATTTGTTTTTTTCAACTGGGGACGGCAGTGGCACCTATCTCTTTGAAGAGGCCCTAAAAGAAAAACATTTCCACACATAATGTTTTATAAAATGAGTTTAATTTCTTGTACAATTAATATAAAAAGTTTTACATTATATATCAATAAAAATTATGAAAGATGTGATTGAACGATGGAGTAAAATATCCTTATAATATTAATGTATGTACTCTTTTTATAAATTAAGTTAACCATCATCATGCCGATTAATAAAGTGAATCAAATCGTAAAGATAAAACTTAAAGGGTGTTTCTTAATAATAAAGTCAAGAAATAAGGCAACATTCTTTATTTGCTGTTTATTATTTTTCTACATTGAATGAAAAATAAATGGGTATCATTATGGAGTAAGCGGGAAACATGGAAAAGATAATTAAAGGAAAGGAAAAGGGTTTTCAAATAACCGCAAATGCCACACTGTAGTCTGTATATACCTTATTATATGGAAACATTCAAATCTATCTTCTATGGTTTTCTGACTTTCTTGTGGACCTCCAAGCCTTAATTACTTTCAAAGACACGGCTTCCACCTAAAAGGGGATGCACCTCTCCATCCCAATTTATGGTCTAGCTCAGAAATTGACCCTACTCTATGCTTGATCTGGAACACAGATAATTAACAAGGTCAAATCCACCATCATTGGTTTGAAATTAAAGTAGTTAAAATTGCTATTTAGTTATGTTTTTGGTATTTATCCGTGAATGGAACAAATGAAATAAAGTCATTCATTTATTGTTTGTACATTTATCCCTAACAAAGACGAAATAAGTAATATTAATATTTCGGCAATGTAAAATGTTATTTTTATAATATTGAACTTCTTGACTTCGAATAGCAAAGATATATACTTACTGATTGGTGGAGTATTAGTTTTATGAACAAAAAAGCATGCAGCAATGATGACGTAACACAGGAAAAGAACCACTCCTTTCAGGTAGTGTGAAGTTCCATCCTACATGACATACGATAAAATCGTTTAATTAGCGAAAAAATTAAAAAAGAAAAGAGAAAAGATAAAGTGATCAGATGTATATGCAGATAGTGTTATGCTTAGTTTACCTGCAAAGTGAATGCTGTAACAATAATTGTAAAAGCAAGACACCCAGTTTCAAGGAGACTGAAATCCAAGTCCATTTCTATACCCATTATCCATGCAACAACCACACTAAATGGAACCTGGCATTAATAATTAGATAATCAAAATTTGTTGTCATCACATTATTGTCCACACTTTAGGCCTTATATAATAGACAATAATAGTTTAGCCTTACCACAAACATAGAAATTTGGGTTGCAGATCCCATAGCAACACCCAAAGATATGTCCTGCATAATAATTTCAATCACATTCATGCATAGTTTTAAATTAAAGGCAATTGATAAAACTAATTAAGCTTATATACAAGTTAAAACTTATGCTTAACAAAAGAATTGATATATAAACCGTACCAACTTGTTCTTGAAAGCAAATATGATTGAGCCAGCATGTTCTGCAGCGTTCCCAACAATTGGTAACAAAATTATGCTAATGAAGCTAACAGAAATGCCCCAAGAATCTGAAGCAGCCTAGTTAAGAATGAAAGGATAGACAACTCAGTAATCTAACTTCAAGCCATTGGAAATTCTGAATTTATGGACTTCAAGAATAATGTAGTTAAGAAAAAAGTACTTGTCCATATGTACCTCAATGGTTGCAACAACATATTCAGAAAGCAGAGATATGATAAGTGTCATACCGACCAACCAAGAAAATGCACTCCAAAATCCTATCACAGCCTTCTCTTCATCTTCATTTTCATCTTCCTGTGATCAAGTCCTATTCATAATTATCATTGTGTCGAAAACTTACTATTAAGTCAAAAATCAAAAATTGATGTGTTGCAATGACTACAAATCACAACATAGAGATGAGCATTTTTTTTTATTGTCTTTGACTATTGGTATCTAAAACCCATTTTGGATTCCATCTAGTTTATGTCATTTAAGAAAAATCAAGTTCCTAATTAGTTAAAACAAATTGCTTTTTCAGATAGTTGCTAAGAATCTTCACCAAAAAAAAAGATATTTGCTAATAATCCTTTCATTGTTATTAATTTCACTTGTCATATTAAGTAGTATTTATTATTAGTCCAGAAGGAAACTTACTAGTTCTAAGAAAGACAAAGAAATAAAGTCAACATCTAAAGTTGGTTATATGAAGACTCCAACGGTTGCTTTCTGTTTTCCTAATTTTTATTTAAACACTTCTATATCACTGTATTAGAGAATCATATATTCAATATCTCAGCTTGTTATTTGCCTAAAGGTCAATGTGATCACGAAATTTAAGTTGTCTCTCTGCTATTATGAAGTTTATTTTATTACCACCTAATCGTCACCCGTAGACTCTTTCTCTCCTATTCATTCATTCATTAATAAAAAAAATACACATGATAAGCATGTGCAATATAAAACTGTCATTTGGTATAATTATGTTTTTCTCACATGTCATTTTTATTAGGAATTGAAATAATAATAAAAATATAGCATTACGAAAACAACTCAAAAGTAAGATGATAGAGTTTACTAATGCATCAATTCACATTAATTGGAAATAAATAAGAAGTGTGGGATAAGATAGTTGTTTTCATGTGATGAAGAGGAATAAAAAATAATAATGTTAAAAAAGAATTTGGAATAATATCACTCAAAAAATATTAGGCAAAGTTATTTATAAAAAATGAAAATTTTCTTCATGCTTGCTCTGCATCTTTAACAAGTCATAATTATTGTCATATATTGGGTAACATTTTTATTTTTCTACACATTGTATGTTGAAGCTAATCAAATTACTCAATTAAAGCTTAAATATCAATCACCTCTTGTGCATCAAAAAGTTGTCTATGTGTTTTTAGTTGAAAGAAGATGTATCCAGCATATGCTAGAAGCATAACAATGCTGCTTGCTCTTGACAATTGTAGATTACTTGTGGCTATAGAAGGATATTCCCCTGCTAAGGCATATCTGAGCAGTAATGGCAGCAAATGGCATAGCAACCCCAACAACAAAAGCAGTGAGTTTACATCTGCCTGTTTCTGTTCATTCAATCACCAAATAACAAAACAAATTCAGGGACAACAAGAATATTAAACAGTGAGAAAATTTTCAAGGTTAAATTAATTCCCTGAACTATTTAGGAATTTTTAGTTAGGTCCTTAAATTGAACAATTTGAAATCGAGTCCTTAATCTTTTAAAATGTTTGCAATTGAGTCCATAAGATTTTTAAAACCGCCACATATTGCCACTTTCTGATGGTTTCAAGCTACCACAAACTAATTTCAAGCACTTAATTATAAAAAATTTACAAGATCAAGGACTCAATTACAATCTTTTTTAGTTTAGGACCTAATTAAAAATTCCCATATAGTCTAGGGACCTACTCGTTAATTTAACCAATTTTCAAACTATGGAATCAAGAAGGTAAGAAGCCTTATATACTCTGTCATATCTTTGTTCCTTCCTAAGATTGGCTAAGCCACCACAAAGGAGTGAACTTCCAAGAACTAATAGAAGGTTTGACAAAATAGATCCCAGCAGAGAGAACTTCACAACATTTACTTTGTTTTGGTGAAGTGCTAGCAAAGATATGATCATCTCAGTTGCATTACCACAGGTTGCATTCAGAAGCCCTCCAACTGAAAAATATTCAGCCACTTTCCATTGTCACACAATATTATGAAGAAAAGCTTAATGCTGCATTCTATTTTTCAATTACCATTATCCTTTTCTTAATTACCTAATTCACAGTGTTTAATTTTCATTGTATTAGCTCCTTATTGTGTGTAAATCATGAGAGATTAATATGATTTAGTTTTTACCTGTGGGGCCAGTGTAATACGCAATTTGCCTTCAATTTCGAGAGAAAAATCAAACAGATAAAAAGTATTAGAAACATGAACTTCTATATATATATTTGTAGTGACTATATGATGTAGATATAGGAAGTGAGATTCAAACTTACTCAGTAAGGAAGCTGACACGTTCAGCTAGAGGGGTGAGTCCAAGTAGGCTCAAAGCAAAAATCCAAGGCTATATATGGCAGAAAAGTAATTAAATATATGTAATTAGTTACGTCACTAACGTTTTTGAGCAAGTGCTATCTAATGTGCCAAAACTACTACTCCTACAGCACTTATTGAGCAATCTACTTTAGCTTGTCTAACCACTATCTGAAACTACGAAAAATTACTGTTTGATTTGGTAACATCACATGGCATGTAGCTGAGTTTTATTAACTACTTTTCATGAATTAAATAACTCTACTATTTGTCATATAAAAGTGGTTAATTAGATTTTTTTACAGATATTAATCATGATGGATACTTTATAATAATGACATATGATCTTAAAAAAATATATATTGACTATAATCATTGAAACGGAATGATCTCAGACTATATAATAATTTCTCTAAAATTATCTTTCTTAGATAAAATGTTTAGATAGTATTTAAAAAATGTCACGTGAAGCAAAAAGATCATTATTTGAATTACTTTATAGACTAGAGAACCATTATAATAAGTCATATTATTAATTAGGATTAATTAAGTTTTAAGTTTCTAATTTTTTATATTAAAATTTTTGGTCCCTTGAAATATTTTTGGCTTCCTTCACTAATTTTCCATTATCATTTTTGGTCCCTCTAAAACTTTTTGCCCATTTTTACTTCTTCATTTATTTTTATTGCTTAAAGTTAGTCCCAAATATAAAATAAATAAGATACTAAAAATTGGCAAAATAATAACTAATTTTGAACAATAAAAATAAACAAGGAACTAAAAACAGACAAAAAAAATATAGAAAAACTAAAATTATTGACAGAAAATTAATGAAAGATTAAAATTTGTACAAAAAAAATTTAAAAGACTAAAAATTAGAATCTAAAAAAAGTTAAAGAACTAAAAACTTAATTAACCTTATTATTATCTCATGTCATAACATTTTCATATTTTTGTGTACAATACCAATAAGAAGGTTTAACACCCTTGTGTAAATTATATCCTATTAGCCTCTAATCATTAGGCCCATTGCGGTGAATTTATAACATTCTCAAGTTATAATTAATAAACAATCCTAATGCCGATTCGGGTATTATCATCATATCTATGTAAGATAATTAGTTCATTGACATGGTATATGTGTAAGAAGTAATTAACTTGAAAATAATGGAACAGTCTGTTTCATACTTACTCTTCCAAGTCTATAAAAATCTGCAACAACAGCTAAAGGGACAGCAGGAAAAAGCACTGCAAGCTTAGTCCCAATAATGACCTCTCGCAAATTGGTTGTGAAATTGCCAAGCATTTGGAAGCGAACTTTGGTGTCCATAAATAGACACTTCTTTGTTACATTTGGACTAAGGTTTTTTCCCTGTGGTGGTGCAATCTTTGCACTTGTAATAGCATTGTTGTTGCAAGGCTCGGTGTTAACCTCCAAGATGTTCAAGTCCTCCTCCATGGTGTGGTGTGTCATTTGAAAGGAACCAAAATTAATTAAGACTTCTACTTAGTTCCTTATATCACTAGTGAAGATGTGACTGAGGTAAAATATGTATATAGTAGCTATAAGGACTAGAAACCTATTGGGTTGAATATATATAGTTTGGTTATAGTGAGAAATTTATGGTATAGCCTTTATTATATATACGTACAACGATGATAGCTTCCCAATATTCATTTGTTAGACGAGATTATTAGTGAGAAGCCGTATGTAACCATCTACCATGTGGTTCTTTTGAAGAATTGAAGTTTTGAAGTTTCGAGGAATTTTCACAACTCTTGCTAGATAGCATGTGTATTTTACACTGCGCTTGCAAAAGCCATGCGTGTTTTATTATTGGATGTTAGTAATGAAGTGATAATGTGATATAGGGGGTGTCTAATTTTTGTTGTTTAAACAAGGTTAAATTAATGATTAGGTACGTACTTGAAATATTTGGATTTTTAATTAAGTCTCTAATTATTTTTTTAAAAAGGTAATTGAATCACTAATTTTGTAAAACTTTTGTAAGTGAGTCTCTGATGTTAGTTTGTAGCATGATAATTTGTTTACAATATTAAAAGCCTAGTTATAAATGTTTTACTTTGAGAATCTAATTAAAAATTCTCAAATTATAAAGAAACTTGTAGGTTAATTTAACTTTTAAAAAAGGTTGTTAATTTGACTCTCAAAGTGTTTGAATTCAGTTGAGTAATTCAGAATTCAGTTGAAATACTGTGATTTTAAGTAAATATTTATATGTTTATTTTATATTGAGAAATTGATGTTGAACCAAAATAATTTAAGATAG
>PYAF01000004.1:595733-611638 GCA_007407185.1 Glycine tomentella
AAAAAAAAAAGTTTAAAAAATCTATTTAAAAAGGTAATTTTATAAGGATAAAAAATAGTATATTACAATAATAAAAACATATTTAGGTATATGAAAGTCACTCCAAATATGAGCTAAAAAATCTTAATTAAATTCAGAGTCTTATGCACAAAATATTGTGATATTTTTTTTTTGTTGTTATGAAATATCTATAATTCCGTTAGAGAATCTTGGTTAGTCACTATTTTAATTCAGAGTCTTTTTTTTTTTAATCACAATTTTTTTCATAAAATTTGAATCAAGATTTTGATTAAGACATTTGAATTCAATATCATTCGGATCATGCACATGTTAATAAAATACCGTGATATGATTATAAGAATTGTAATTTCTTTTAAGTTTTGTATGCTTTCAAACTGGATCTCTGTAACAACTTGTAAGAGAATCCAGATTATATATATAAAATTATTCGTTTTTGGCTGTAAAAGAAAAACAAAACTCTACGAATTCAGAACTTTACACATACCACGCAATAATATTATTGTAGCATGATGTATAAAAAGTTTGAATGGTAGTGAGTACATATATTCTCTCAATAACCTATTTGATAATTCATAAATAAATAATATATATAATTTATATATAATTTTTTTAACTTGCAGATATGAAAAGTTCTCAAATTAATAATCTGATAATTTAATATGGACTAAATTTAAACAATAATATTTGATTAAAAAAAAAAAGACTTCAGCTTCATTGTTAAATAATTTGATAAATTTAATATGGACTTAATTTGTAGTAATATGATATTTCTCCAATGACGTAAATTAGGCATCAAAATCCGTATGGCATTGGCTGATATTAATTCCAGGGCATACATAACAAGTAAACTTTTGGGAGTTTCTAGGGATAGAAAGGAGCCAGTGTACACTACATTATATAGCAGTTTGCTGCTTCTTGAAGATACTCAATAAGGGACGAAGTTTCCTACCATAGTAATAGTACTGTATACAATGCACTATGCATCTAAGAGAGATCCAATTAATAGAGCTTGTTGAAACAATTCTTTACCATAAAGTCAGCACTTGTAATTAAATGTAGTTAAGTGGCACATTTTCCGGCTAGGTTGTTTAAACTTAGGTTTAACATAGTATATCATATGATTAAAATTTGATCACAATGAATTTCATACGGAAACTAACTAGGCTTTCCATATATGGAACTTATTTAGCGTATGTATGATTTTAAATCCTTATGCAGCATATTTTTATTAATCATTTGAGTTAGTAAATAAACAAAGTATTTGTTAAAGATCCACTCAACTAATGATAAAATTAAAATAGTACTATATATAAATAAGTAACAATCCTAGTAAACTTTTGAGAATTAAATTATGTCTGAAATTTAAATTCTTATTTGATATCATCAAGTTTCCTATTACTGAATCACTTATATATATATTTAATTCTGTAAACTTTGGAGATATTCAATCTTAATGTGAGAACATGTGGAGATCTCATGAACTAATAATATCATCAAAATGGTATATATAAGTGAAAAATAAATTTTCATAAGCTAGTTTTTTTATTGAGTCCGACTCTAATTATTAATATTTTCAAAATATTAAATATATTTATTTTTTAAAACATTTTAGCTTAATTATGCCTTTTAGTTTTTAAAATTTTCGGTAAATATGTTTTTTATCTCCCAATTTTTTTTATTATAAAAAATAGTACCTAACCATCAACGACATTAGCAGAAACAGTGACATGGCTACAATCTCAAAATTTTGGGTCTCTCAAATTTTGGGTTAAATTTGTTTTGTGTGTGTTTTCTAAATTTAAGAGTGGATTTTTAGTTTTGATTTGGAAATAGCTTATTCTAGTCCTCACAGTTGACATGGCTAAAAAAAGTTGTTGACATGATGACAATTTTAAAAATATGTTAATGGCAGTTTTAAACTCATAAATTTTACATTAACGAATAATGTTTTTAAATTAAGTTTTGTAACGATTGTAAAATCCTTAAATCTTAAAACAAAATTAAACATCATGTTCATACATTTCAGTTGCAAGTCACCCATACCTTTGTCCAAAATTAAAATGCAAGCTAAAATCTCACCATGTGGCATGACGAGGAAGAGGAGAAAGAGAGAATGAACAAGAGAGGTGAAGATAAAGTGAGAAAGAGGAAGAGAGACAGATAAGATGGAATCACACGGATGTGACAAAGACAATGATCACTCAGACCACATAGGGAGAAGGAAGAACATGAAATAGAAGGGGAAAAGAGTGTGAGAAAAAATGAAAGTGATATTTGAGGAGAAGAAAAAGAGGCAAAGAAGGATGATGTTGATGGAAGTTGTTGATGAAGGCATAATGAAGAGGGTGAAAGGAAAGGAAAAAGAGATTTTGAAAATTGAAAAATCAAATTAGGTGTTGAAAAGAGAAAGTGAGTTATTGTATTTATTTTTCTTATTTTACTTTACTTAATTTAGTGATTTAAAACTAACACAAAAATATTTTTTAAAATATTACTCATTAATATAAAATTTGAGAGTTTAAAATCATCATAAATCATATTTTAAATCTTAGAAAATAACTGTTAGTCGTGTAAGTAAATTTTTTAACAACTCAACTCTAAACAAAATAAAAAAGTTATTTCCAAATTAAAAAGATTAAAAGATCAAAATAAAATTTGGAGACTAAGAAAAGTAAGGAAAAAAATAGAGAATTTATAAAAAAAAAGAGAATTTAAATTTTAAAAACTAAAATCATATTTAAGTATATTAATTATTTTATTATCAATTATTTTATATAAAGAGTGAATTTTGTGCATCGAATTGTTGAATTATAATAACTTTATTTTATCTCTATTTTTCTGAAACTAAGGATAAGAAAAGAATCAATATGGGTGTTCGTGGATTGGTTCGGATTGATTTTGGTCAAATTTAAGATTCAACCTAATCAAATTTGATCAGTTCGGTTCGATTTTTAGAATTTTTTTTTAAAATCCAACTTAACCTAACCGGTTCATGAATAATTTGGTTCGGTTCGGGCCAATGGGTTACTCATTTAAATTTGATCTTTTTCTTCTTCTTAAAATTGTTATTTTATATCATGATTCATCCAAACATCCAATATAATTAACACAATAGGGTAAATAGTCATATTCGTCCCTAAATGTGTAGAGACCTAACAAATTCATCTCCAAAAGATGAAAATTCAAATTTTAGTTCTCGAAAGTGAAAAAACTAAAAAGTGCGACAAATCTGTTCATCTATTACCGTTAATGAAAGAGCTTACGTGGCACAAAGGGACAAAAATTTCACAAAAATGATTGTCAGCATGGCTACAAAATAGGTTAAATCAAAATAGCAGTAGATTTTCATTTGACCAAAACTTCAGTAGGTTTCCATTGGACAAATTTATCAGATCCCAAATTTCGTTTCATGTAAAGGTAAATGCAATTTAGGATAAATAGTCATTTTTGTCCCTAAATGTGTAAAGCGCTGACAAATTCATTCTAAGAGATGAAATTCAAATTTTAGTATATCCATTTACATGCACTACAATTTTAATACAACTATTTGTTTGTCTTCTTAGATGATTGACACATTGTTGGAACATAATAGTATCATATGATATTTTTGTCCATTCGAAACTTACTGACATTTTAGTCCAATGGAAACTTACTAACATTTTGGTCAAATCTATTTAACAGCTACGTAGACTCTTTCATTAACGGTAATGGATGAATGAATTTGTTGTACTTTTTTCTCTTTCAATGATTAAAATTTGAATTTCCATCTTTCGAGGACGATTTTGTTAGTGGTCTACACATTTAGAAATGAAAATGATTATTTACACTAACACAATATTATCAAATATATGAAAGTAGTAAAATTGATTCATTTAATACTATTAACATAATATTCTAAAATAGACTAATATAAATTAAAACAAAATATTCTTTAACGAGATTTATTATAATAGTTTGAATCACAATTATTTCCTACAAACTAATTTTTTGCAATAAACTTTGGTGCAATCAGTTTTGTTACAACCACATTTGCTGAAACAAATGAACAAATTATGATCTATTAATATTATAAATATTTGCAGTTTCAACACTTGGAGTCCAATTTTAACCGTGTTTAAAACCAAACTAAACAATTCTAAATTTTTTGATCGGATCTATAGACCTAAACCCATAATTCAATCCGTACATAAACGATTTTGATCGATTTTGACCAAAATATATAAATGATACAATCCAAACTATCCAAATAAATTTAGATCAATTCGAATATGTGAATGACTATACTCATCAACACCCCTAACAACCAAAAATATGTTAAATTTGCAAGGCATATATGTGAGAATAATCCCCGCAAGATGAAAAGAAGAGAAGTTTCGGGAATATAATAATAATTTTACAGTTACAAAAAATAATAACAAAGGAAACCGCGCGAACGAAGGGGAAAGAAGAACTGAAGAGGAATCAGAAACGAAGAAGAAGAAGAGAGTGAGTGCAGAAAACCCTATAAATAAAAAATGGCGGAAAAATTAGCCCCCGAAAAGCGTCACAGCTTCGTTCACAACGGTACATTTTTAATTTCCCTATCTCAATTTCTCCAATTTTGCTCTATTCTGATTTTCATCAAGTGAATCCGAATCAAACAAACCCGTCTGTGTGATTTTAGGTCAAAAGGTGTTAGAGTGGGATCAAACCCTTGACGAGGTCAATATTTACATAACTCTTCCTCCTAACGTTCATTCCAAGCAATTCTACTGTAAGATTCAGGCCAAGCACCTCGAACTTGGCATCAAAGGCAATCCTCCGTATCTCAACGTAACCCTAATTTCCCTCCACTCCATTTCATTTCCCATCTTCTCTTATTTATTGTAATTTTCCCCTTATTTGTATGTGATTTTCAGCATGATCTTACTAGCCCGGTGAAGACAGATTCTTCTTTTTGGACCTTAGGTAAAGGTTTAAGCCATTTTCCTAATTGTTTTTTCTTTTTTTTGGCTCAAATTTATAATTATATACTTTTTTTGAATTAATCATATATGCCGTTATGGTGTAAAAGTTTTTAGTGTTTTATATTGTGATCCAATAAGAAACTGCTAATCTGCTATGTATGTATTATAAGTTTGTTGATTTTCCTAATAATTACCTTTTAAAAGTCATTGCAATAATGTTTTCCGATTTGGTGGCAGTATAAAACTTTGACACATGTCAATTAAACTCATATTTTTATTTTGGCTTTGGAACAATTGAGGAAGACTTTTGTTTTCAGAATCAAAGATGAAATAAGTGTGATTTATTTGGTGAAGTTTGATGGTGATGGTGATTTTGGAATTTGACCTGCAGAGGATGACATAATGCACATAACTCTGCAGAAAAGAGATAAGGGTCAGACATGGGCTTCTCCCATATTAGGTCAGGGTCAGTTGGACCCTTACGCTACTGATCTTGAGCAGAAGCGACTCATGCTTCAGAGATTTCAAGAGGAGGTGGGTTTTTCTTTCATCAGAATCCTTTTCCGGGTGTTGGGATTTGGAATTCATTTGCAACCCCATGATAAGTGTAGCATGTGCTTCTCAGCATCCTTGGTCGTTATGTTCTATTATTATTGCCTTCATATGTTTCATCTGTTGGGTCTAGCCATCTAGCTGCCAGGTTGTGTTCCTTCATTTTCAAAGTGTGTTCTTTGGTTGATATTGTTTTTTGCCTAAGCTGTGTATAATACTGAGAAGAGGATCTGATAATTAGCAGGTATTATTCATTAGTGCATACTAATTATTTGTGGGTAGCTAATGTGGGTAAACACAATTGATGTTAAGATGAAAATTCTACTTGTGAAAACTACTGACTACCAACACTTGATGCACTCCCATTTTAGTGTTTGTTTGTCCTCACCAACAAATGTCAACTTTGCTTCAATAGTTGGCATGAGTTGAACTATTAATGAACTTGGCATGCTGCTCCCATTAGACTTTTTTCAAGGACATTCTTGAACTAGGCAGATAATTTCTTATTTCAGTATTAGATGTACTGATTAGATTTTGATGTGCTTAAATGATATTAGATATTTTGAAGTTTCTTGCTAAGGGTTAACGGGGACACTGACTGAATTGAGATTTTATATTCTGATCTGGCCAGCACTGATTATTCTCCTAAAGGAAAAGTAATCTTTTGACTCATGATTCAAATTGCATGATGTATCATGTGATGAATCATAGATGACTCTTAATCTTGCAATATATGGATGATGATCTTATTGCCTCAAACCATTATTTCTCATGATTCTGTTGTGCCTCCTGCAGAACCCAGGTTTTGATTTTTCACAAGCTCAATTTTCTGGAAACTGTCCTGATCCAAGGACCTTCATGGGTGGAATCCGAACAGATTGATGATCTTGGATGCTGTAATTTGTATTTGTCTGCTCTAAGATGATGATCAGATGGCAATAATCTGTTGTGGTATTTGTCTCCTCCTTGTTAGATGTCATTTAATTATGGCAATCTTAATGTACTTCCTCTAATCTGTTTTGACATCTTGTGGTTTTATTAATCTATTATCTGACACTTGGCATTTAAATATGTATATAAAACATGGAGCATTTTTAGCAAGACGTAACTTAAGGTCTGCTGTACTATTTTAAAGTCTTCTATGGGTCACCGATTATCAAACCAGATTGAGGAAGGGTTGGTAGGGATATAAAATATCAACTTTCTGGTTGGTGGTAAGTACACTGATCGTTTCAAGCAATAAAAAGTAAGAAAAGTATTGTTTTCATGATGAATTGTTTGAGTGATGAAGAACGATTCTCATCTCAAGTATATCAAAGCATAATTTGAGATAGAAAAACTCCTTCCTCTACACTTCATTTCATATAGATACCTAAAAAAATCTAATAATATATAATTTCTATGTTTGTAGTTTGAATATTAATATAGATTAAGCTTAATTTCTTAGGTCAGAAGGCATTTACTCAATCTGGTATTTTTAATCCTTAGGTAATATCTAATTTGATTAAGCTGTAAGCATGAAAATTCGGCATGATGTTCAAGTTTTAGATAGATTCAAGTTTATGGCACACTACCCAAATTTTAACATACGTACAAGCGCAAGCTTAGCATATGTCCAAGTGTAAGCTAATAATTGACTCAGGAGAACGGTCCATTTGTCAAATCTCACACACACATTTGACTTATAAAAATAATTATCCACAACCGACAAAGTGTGATTAACCAACATTGCATTTAAATCTTAAAAAAACATTTAATTTAAAATCTACGGACTCCAATTGATTTGTCAAAATCAAAATTACTAGTATTATTGTTTTTTGGAATTGTTAATTTATCTAAAACTTATACTCTATTTTTTTAAAAGATCTTTCGTATATTTTTTGTTTGAGACGATCTTAATTAAGTTGAATCAAATATAATTATAGGAAAAAAAAATCCTCTAAATATTTATATGTAAGATGCTAAATGGTTATCGACTCCTGTACCTATAAATAAGTGAACAATTGGACACCTTTTCCTGAAAGAAAAAAAAAAACACGAAGACACAAAGTATTAAATTAAGAAAAAGAGACGAATGCGGAATGCCAAGTCGCCAACCACCGTCCACCAATCTAGAATTTGGTAATGGTACCACAATAGTAGTCACATTGTCATTCTTTTTTCCATTTTTCCTAAAACTCTCAACTTTTAAATAAATTGATTTTTTTTAATGAATAATCTTGTTCATATCTTTTATAATATTATTATATTTCTATTGATTTCTTGTACTTTTCTAATTATCTTTTGTATTTATAAATACATAGTTTTCTTGAAAAGAATATGCATAATTGTTATTTTCTCTAAATTCTTATGTTTTTTCTCTTCTTTACTTCAAACTTTATTTTTCTGTTACAAGCTATATTTTATTTAACAAAATTTTATAAGATTTTAATTTATATGAAAGGTTAGTATGATTTTTTTTTAAAGTTTACGTTATCAACTAATAAAAATTAAAATAAATATAAAATTTAAGGTATTATTATAAAATACAAAAATTATAATTAAATATTAATATAAAAACATTTTACTCACAATATATATTTTCTCTTTTTATAATTGATAAAAATTGTTTCTTATCCCAATATTTTAAGTTTCATAAAAAAATCATTAATTATAAAAAGGAGTTTAATTATCTTAATAAAAGATAATAAATTTACTTATAATTAATGGTTGTGTAACAAATAATAATCTTTTATTAAATTATTGACTCTTATTAAAATAGTTTAATTTATATATAAAAGATGATTAAATCTAAATCGTATAATTAAATATAAATGTTCAAGATTTAATCTTAAAAAATCATGTAACTTTTAAGTAGTTATATCATAACAAATCTTAATCTTTCATCCTCTCTATAAAATATTGTTATCTAATAAAAAATAAAATTGATATGAAATATATCTTGATTAATTTGAAATTTAAATAATAAATAAAATCTGAACAAAAATTATTTGTTTGAATTGGCTGACTTGTGGAGGGACGAATATGGTTTTGAAAACATATAGATTGTTATTTACCCCATTTATTGAAACTTCAATATACCAGTTATGTATTATTAATTAATAATTTTCTTATACTATTGGTTTTCTTTTCTTCTCAAACAAAGTCTGAGATTCTCTAATTCCGTTCCTTCCGTACGCCCCTAGATCCGTTTTGCTCTGTTCCGGAGATGAAGAACCCCAGGAAGAAGAAGAGGCCGAAGCCAGCGCAGAAGAAGGTACTTGAGGAGAACAACAAAGGTGTTGTTGTTGCTGAGAACGAAAACGAAGAAGAGAAGAGAAAACGCAGCGTTTTGGAGGCACTGGTTGAGGCTTTCTCCTTGTCTTCAATCAGGGAAGCTTCCATGGCCTATGACATTGCTGGGGGAGATCCGGACAGGGCTTCGGAGATCCTGAGGAAGGGTTCTTTGGACAGATCCGAGGATTCGTTCTCGTGTTTTTCTTATGGTTCTTCTTCTTCTAGCGGCGGAAGCAGCGGTGGGGGCGGTTCTTCTTCTTCTTCTTCTTCTTCGGGGTTGGAATTGGGTTCGAAAGGTGGGAGGCAGCAGAAAAAAAAGGTGGTTGCTTCAACTGGCACTGTTTCAACGGTTTTGGGGAAGGAATATGTGAGGAGGAACAATATAAGGAACAAGGGGTTTAGTTCTAATGGAGTTTTTGAAATGGAGGAGGCAGAGCAATTCCTCTGCTCTATGCTGGGGGATGATTCTGATATTAACTTGGCCGTTGTTAGAGACGTTCTTTGTGAGTATTTTCCTTTTTTTAATGTTATTTTTTATTTTTTGTAATTTTAATTTGGTGAAAACTTAGATAAAATTCCATTCGTACTTCTGGTGTTGTTCCTTAATCAAAATTGGAGTTTCACCTCGGTGTTGAGTTGACATTTCATGTAATCCTTTGTTATGCGGATTATCAAGGTAAAACTCCAGTTCTGATTGGAGAATAATACCTATAGAACTTGATCAGGAAGGATGCAGGATTTGTGGCTGTAGAAAAACGAATTACTAGATGTTGCATTTTTGAAAGAAAAAAGAAAAAAAAAAAGTTATGATTTCAATTTTGTAATCGTTGCAAGTTTTAAACCTTGTTTAATATCCAACCGCTTGATGTGATTCTACAAGGAGAATTAGATTGTCTTTTGAGTTTACATAGAATTAAGAGATTTATTCCCTTTCTTAAAGTTTTTTGATGTTACGCAAGCAAGCAACCTTATTATAGACATTGTACATAAGAGGTTGTCATTTATGAAATTTTGTTTTGGAGATTAGCTTCTTTTGGTTTATTATTTATTGCTTGACCTTGGAATTTTTCTTTGCATGCAGGTCAGTGTGGATATGATATTGAAAGGGTATGATGACAATCTGAGATTGTACTTCACTTATGTCCTTAACACTTGATGTTCGTGTATTGTTTTCAATATTGCACTTGTTACTTTTAGTCAGTTAATTATTGTATGTGTAATTAAAATATTTTATTGATATCTGTTTGTGCTATTTTTGTTGGTTTTGTGGTGCCTATGTTTATAGAAGGATGGTTATCTCCACACCCAGTTTGGCATTTGTGTTTCTTGATTCTATATATGGAATATGTAGGTTGATGGGAGAGCAATTTTGAGTTGATATATTAATTTTGGTTTCATTCCCTCCCTTGTTTTCTCTGCTTTAGGAGGAAACTGTTTTGTATTCTTAATTTCTCACATGCCTTCTTTAAGACAAATATCTTGGTAGATTTTCCTAACTAAATATGAATTGGGGAACAATATTTTGGTGCCAAATTTTCCTTGTTATGGAACTTTCATTAATGAAGCACCAATTTTCTTTTTACCTCACTGCTTCCTGTGTCACTGCTATTTTGCTTTTGAGTTTGTTGGCCAATATGTGTGGCTATTCTAGTTTTACTTCCTTTTAATTCCATGGACGTTTTTTGTGCAAATGGATAGTTGTGTTGCAGTATCTTGTTTCATATCTCTACAGGAGTTTTAGTGAGATATTCTGATCAAATAAACTTATGCTAGTTTTGTTATGTGATTAGCTGTAAGTATGATTTTCCAGGCCTCAGATATATTGCTTGATTTAGCTGCTTCCACAAATGAGAAACCGAATACTGATAGACATTCTAACTACAGAGTGGACAACATTGATGATGAGAGGTTCTTCGCTGACCCCAATGACAGTGTAAGTGGCAGAATAGAATTTTGCTTACTTCAAATTTGTACTTGGTTTATCTTTTAACTTAGCCAACCTTACCTAGTGGGATAATGCTTTGTTGTTGTTGTTGTTGTTGTTGTTGTTGTTGTTTTATCTTTTAACTGGTCATGTGTTCTCTTTTGAAAAACTCTGTAATATGCTCAAGCTATTGCAGTTGTACTGTACAGCATATAGTTTTTATTTTATTTATCTATTCACCTCTACTTTGTTGCCAAATTTTTGTCACAGTTGATAGACAGGAGATCAGAGTGCACATCTCTTTCATCAGAAGGTTATCTTTCTGATAATCCATGGCCTTTTGGATCTTTTGGAAGGTAAATTATATCAATGTATTTATTATGCTATCATGGTTTTTTCTTCCCATTTCTCTTTCATGATGCACCTCCTTCCCAAAAGGAGGAAACAATTTTGGTAAAGGATCTATATATGATTAAAGCAACATCTTTTAACCTGTTTCGCCATAACATGATATTTAGCTATTAAAGTAACCCGGTAAATAAAATTATTCAACATCAACGACAACAATAAGTTTAAGGTAAATAACATTATTGAAGGTGAAAAAATTTGAGTTGGCAATTGAATATTGCCAATAGATATGTCTTGGTGCATAATATTTAAATTGTACCTTTACATATGCATTTATATTCTTCTAGTTTCTAAGTGTCTGCTTAGAAATACTAAAGGTACATTCATTTGATTGAAATCCTCTGCTAAGCAGGCTAAACATTATCATTCTCTACTCCTTTCATTGAATTGCAGTAAACTCAATCTTGAGCGTGAGCTATAATCATAGCGCAATCCCTAGGAGGGATACACCCTTAAAATAAAAAATACATAAGCTGCTTTTGTACAGATTGAATTAAAGCTCAACACCACTATTGTACCTAACTAAATAAGAATATAATAAGAACTTGTTATTTTTTGTTTTGGCTTGCCTCTTACTTTAATATCCTCTAATTCTAGCATTTACTTTTTTGTCACCATTTACACCTTCCTGCTTTCAAATCTCAATATCTTCTTAATCAAGGATCTTGATATTTGGAACCTAACTCCACTAGCTTAGTTGTTTCTTGGTTTTAGGAAATATGCGGAGGTTCTCAATAGTTCTAAAGCTGATTCTGTTATTAGCCCAGGATGTACAAAGTCTGATATTCCTCAGAAGGTGTTGGAATCTTTGTTTAATATTCCCAAAAGCACTGAACATGACAAAGATACCATGAATTGGAGAAATGTAGTAAAGAAAATTCAGTCTTTGGGACCTGGGTTCAATGTTTCTCCGCATGTTGCAGAATCTCAGCAACGTACTTGTGGTACATAATGACAATTTTTTAAATAATTTTACTTGCATAGGCTTGTCTTAAACAGTATTTGTTGGTTAGTGCCTTTGTGGTTCCATTTTATTATTCAAAAATAGTTGGCTGATTTTCAGTAATTGCAAATACCTTTATGAATCTGTTGCATGCTCATTTCTCCTTCTGTTTTACCTTTAATCATGATTTGAAATGGGACTGTCATTGGTTTTACAAAGTATGTTGGCTTGCAATTCACTCAATTTAAGGATTAATCTATATGGTGTGGCCAGGTGGCTTGGGGGCTTGCTGTCCTAGGCAACCTGAGTCAGAGAGAGGAGGATACATCATGCATTTTTGGCAAGATTACCTCTGCTACATTAGTAGAGTTTGCTAGAAAAGGTTGGATCTGACTGGAAATGACTGAATATTGTTGAGTATGGACAGAAAATGCGGGATGGGGTCTTCTCAAATATATTTGTTTTGCTTGGTCTCTGATCTCGTTTGATTAGTTGGAGCAGCACTACAGAACAAGCATTCAAGCAATGCTTGTGCCATATTGTTTTCGATGGTTGCTATAAAAAAATATAAATGCCAAACAAATTGTAGCCTTGTAAGAATGATTAGTTAACAATATATTATTGGCAAATGGGAAAGAGATCAAAGCATTAAATTAGGAAATAGTTAAAAAATTGTTATAATCATAGGAAGTGATCAACAACATCAACAACACCTTTAACCCAAGTTAATTGGGGTCGGTGGTAGATGAACCCAATGATAGATCGGAAATAAGACAAAGAAAGAGAAAGGGAGAGGGGAAGAAAAAGTGGAAATAAGACAAAAGAGAGGAAAAATAAGTTAAAATAAAAGAGGGGTGAAAGGAGGAGGGGAGAAATGAAGAGGAAAAGAACTAAAAAAAAAAGGAACGACTGAAACATAGAAATACTAACGGGTTTAACCCTCCACCAAGCTTATAGTTTTTTTTTTTACTCCATCCTAAGACATACCGTCCTCCAATCTATATCCCACTTCATTAGGTCTTGTTTAACTACCTTTCCCTAGGTAAGTTTCGGTCGACCTCTACCTCTCTTTGTGTCGAGCTCTTGGTAACAAACTCTTGTTCTTACGAGAGCAATCAATGGTCGTCTCATAACGTGTCCAAACCACCTCAATTTATGCTCTCTCATCTTTTCACACACCGGTACCACTGCTATCTTTCATCGAATATCCTCATTTCTTATTTTATCCATCTTCGTATAACCACACATTCACCTTAACATCCTCATTTCTGCTACCCCTATTTTATGCTCATGTTGCCTATGTGCTGGTCAGCATTCTGCTTCATATAACATTACCAATCTTACAGTTGTTCTATAGAACTTTCTTTTTAGCTTAAGGGGAATTTTGCGGTCACACAAAAACTCCGATGCACTTCACCATTTCATCCACCCTGCTCTGATTCTATGATTAACATCCTCATCAATCTCACCACCTTTTTGCAAAATTGATCTCAAGTATCTAAAAATATCTTTCTTAGGTACCTCTTGACCAAGTAGATGCACTGCGTCTTGATACACAATTTTATTTTATTTTATAAATTTAACTAGTTATCAGAGTATGTGTTTAAATTTGTCCCAACAACCTGTACTACTTCAAAAGCTACTTCTTGGTGGCCTGTCCAACTAAGTTTCTTATTCACAAAAAATGAGGAAAAGAGAAGTTCTTAGCTTTCCCCAACCATAACAGTTCATTTACTCCAATCTTATCATGTATTTAGTCTTTTAGGTTATCTTTATTTCTAATATAATATGCTTCAATTTGATTATTTCATTGGGGCTAGCAAATTCAAACTTTGAGAGTTCTTTTACTTTTTTTGCTTTCCTCATTTGTAGCTAAGGGAGATGAATATCATGTGTTTAGGGAAGATTCAAAGCAGCAATGGGATTCAGTGAAATCTTATTATACGAAAGTAAGTTCACATTTGGCCTTTTCGTGGGATTATTTATTTCCCTTTGTGATCTTTAAGCCACTTTGTTATGGAGTTCAAATGTCAGTTGAGAACAAACAAGGGTGCCATTATTTTGCAGGCTGCAACAGCATATACCAAACGGGAACGAGCTTATGCTGCATATCTTTCCGACCAGGTTCATTCTTTGAATAGAACCATGAAATTTTGTGTGGAGAACATAAAACACTCATTTTGCACTGATAATTGAGATGGTTATTCATAATAATGTTTAGGTGTGATTTTATCTTTTCATTTTATCTTCTACGATATAGCTTGAACATTATATTGATTTCTTTTCCCCTAAATATTGGTCTATCTTGGTAGTAAGGTTTGTCTGAATGTTTATTTTCTCCTTTCCTCTGTATATTGCTTTATTTCTTCCTTTTATGCCCCTGTAGATGTTAAAGTATTTGATAATGTGGAATTGAGATCCAATTAAAACTATGTCTTGTCTGTTCCTTGTCAAGGTTCATTGTTTTATAGAATATTTAAGACATTATTTTCTAAGTTAATGGTTTTTGGTGCGATACTGACTACTTTGTGGTGGTTTATATGTACACTAACTAGTATGGGTCACCTTGTTATATAATGCTAACTATTTCTATGTCTTGGTAGGGTAAAGAACAAACTAAATTAGCTCAGAAAGCAGACACTAAGGCCAGCCATGACATATTTATAGCTAGGTCGGTGGATTTCTTTAAAGTCTAAAGCCAGAAAAGTTCCTTTTCACATTCGCCTCATGTACTATTGCTCGTATTAAGCTATTGTTAGTGGTATATGCAGAAACAAAGGTATAGAAAATGTGATAACTATTGACTTACATGGGCAGCACGTGAAACAAGCAATGAGAATGCTGAAACTACACCTTCTGTTTGGATCATATGTTCCCTGTAAGCCTTTTTTTTAGGATCTAGGTTCTCACGTTTTCTCGTGACTTAAAACTAAAACCGCGTTGCATTTGCATTTACTTTATCTGATTGCCTTTTATGTCTGCTTCAGCTGTCCAGACTCTAAGGGTTATTACAGGATGTGGATCACATGGTGTTGGAAAGTCTAAGCTGAAACAATCAGTATGCTTTAATCCACCTTCTTCTAATCAATCTTTTATGATCTAATGTATAAACATAGTGTTCAATGAATATTTTGGAACTTGGTTGTTAACAAGGAAATTGAATTAGTTTTTCTTGTTTAAATCCTAGAAATTCTTGATCATTTTTGAAGGAACCATAACTGTTTCTAAATGATGGTTCCTTGCCATTTGGTTAATACAGGTTATAAACCTTTTAGATAGAGAAGCAATTGAATGGAGGGAAGAGAACCAGGGAACTGTATTGATTAAACTCAGCGGATGGAGAGAGTATAGCTTTCTAGACACCAGCAGTGGCAGTGACAGTAATGATTAAGCATGTCTAAGTGCATCAGCTTGTTGTACCATATTTAGACTAATAGCTGGTGAAAATAAATAAATTAGAGCTTTGACATTGACATGTACATTATTGTTAGCCAAGCTAGATCTTCGGACTTTTTGGGTCTATCATATCATGTAGAACCTTTAGCTCTATTGAATCTGGTTGTATTGTACGAGTCAGAATTGCATTTCCGGATTAGGCTAATGACCCAGCTGTGTACATACATGAATCTGTAAAGATGATGTTTGATTTTCAGGATTTTATGTTTAATTTCTCCGTTTTTGTTAAAATTTGTCGTGGTTGATAATTATACACACTAGTATGCTTGATGCCACGGGCATTGGTTGGCTCAAAGGTATGGTTGTTAATCTCTGGTTAACTTGTAAATGTGTTTTGAGTTTTCGGAAGCTGAATTGGTTGTGATGTTTCTTGGTGAAC